>OZ038442.1:10203810-10211280 GCA_964036265.1 Daptonema setosum
CTATTTACAAACATTATTTTGTCGCACCGCAATTTGTTATTATGACATTTAAGTCTTTTTTACGAACAATATTTTGCCGCACTTCAGTCTGTTATTATGACACTTTTTTGTTCCTTTTGTGCGGCCTGTTATTATGACAGTAGTCAGTATATTTTTAACGGTTTTTTTGCGGTAATCGCGACCCGTCGACCGGTCGACCCGTCGACCGAGATCGGTCGACCGGCCATTTGGAGGTTTTTAGGCTGCCTACATAGCTGGATAGGTTTAGAAGGCTAGGCACGAGCATCAAAATTAGGTTTCTGTGTAGGCTTAGGCTTAGGCTTATGTTTTTATATGGGCTCGGGCGCGTAGCGCTCGAGCCTATCGCAAAAACCTAAGCTTAAGCCTAAGCCTACACAGAAACCTAATTTTGATGCTCACACCTGCCAAACTGTTAGTATAGTGCTCCAGAATAACTTTTGTAAACTTAAGTCGGTGCTAGGAACTAAGCCGAAGCCGTACAAACAATATCAAAATTCTGGGTCGACGGGTCGACGGGTCGCGATAGCCGTTTTTTGTTGTTGTTTTTTTTGTATTTTTATTTGGTTTGGTTTCTTTTCTCGAAAAACTGGAACAGTAAGAAAATCAATTTTTCAGGACTGGCAACAGAAACGGACAATTAATTGCACGCTGAAAAGATGCGGCGAAACACAATCATGATTCTTTTTCTGATGTTTCTTCAAGTCGGCTGTGGTCGTGCGCGCACGAGCTGGTGGAATGATCTTCCAATTGATTATGGTTCGTTTGAGTTCATCGTTTTTTTTGTTAGATTATCTTAATGAACCACGGATGGTCGGTTAGTCAGTGGGATTGCATTATTGGGATCCGAACCCCTATCTGAGCGACCCCTTTTTTAACGACGCTTATACGAACAGACCCTTATATAAGCGGGTTCAAATGAGGGTCTGTTCAAATAAGGGTCTTTCACCATATGGGAGTCGTTCAAATAAGGGTCCACGCCTCAATAGACCCTTTTTTGAACGCATGGAATTACTTGTTACATTTGTAGTTCTACTGCCCGTAAACCCCCAATAACCTATTGTGAGGTTGAATTGTCCGAGCGGCAGCGAGGTTTGGATTTTAAAAGTGCAATCCAGCCGTTTCTTCTAGTTTGGGTTCGACCAGAGATCAGATCAGTGAAGGCTGGTTCCTCGGTTCGGTTACCACCTAGCCGTCTCACTGCTGAGCTGTAGCTTAGACTGTTATTTACTTATATATCCTATAATTAAAGAAAACTCCAACTCGACTCCCATATTTTCCATTCCTACCGAAATCCACGATAAAATGTAAGCCAGCCAGTTTCATCACGGGAGTTCATAAATTTGTTGAAATTGATGTATATTATGATTAAATTTTTTCACTTTTTAGACTGCCGTGTAGAGCGCGGGGATCAGCGCGTGCACTGCTGCCATCACTGCCACACGGCGTTCTTCGAACAGGAGGATGTAATGACCAAGGCCTTCCCCAACTCGCGTGTTCGACTGACCGACGGTGGTAGCACGCCTCGAGGTAATTAATTTTGTTGAAAGTGCCGCAAACGTGACGGACGAGCCAATCCTGTAAAGAGAGAATTTATCTTTCTGTGAGGAAGCAAAACTCACTTTAAAAAAACCAGCTAAGGGGATCGATTTCATACTGCTTTGCTTGTAAACCCCATATGATAATAAATCGTGAAGCTGTTGTACAGTATTTAATATCAATCCACTAGCGGACAAGAAAGGTTGGAATTCCACTCTATTCGGCGTTTTCATAAATTTGAATTTGTTCCCTAAGGTGCAGTGAAAATGGTCTGCAAACTAGCGATTCCCCCTCTTCGACGAAATTCCCCTCCCTTTGGAGGAATAGCTCGTCCGCCAGTGTATCAACCAGTAATTGATTGATCATTGGTTTTGAATCCGATTCGAGAACTGACCATTTATTTATTTTGTGAACTCTGGCCTTTGATTCAATCTCAAGACGGGTTTGAATTTACAGGCGACGTGGGCTGTGCGGAACTTGAGCCGGCATACGTTCGAGTGCGATCGTGTCGGGACGCGTGTGTGACCGTCCGTCGACTCGATTACGTCTACAACCGCCGATTGGATAACTTCGAACTCAGTTGGTTTCACTAGCGGACGAGAAGGGAGGAGAGGGAAAAGTGGAATTCCCCCCTCTTTGGAGATTTCGAAAAGTTGACTTTGTTCCCTAAGGTGTAGGTAAAATAGTCAATAAACTACTAGTTCCCTCCTCTTTGGCGAAATTCCCCTCCCTTTGGAGGATTCACTCACAAATGATGGACTCCGAGTTTGATTGTTAAGTGAGGAAGTCCTTAACTATTCAAGTTCAAGTTTCTATTAAAATTTTCCATCAACATCATGATATGATATGAAAAGAAAAATCAAACTGGATGTAATTTTGCAGCGCCCTCGCAAACGGAAATCTATCGCGGGTGTTTGTCTGACCATTACGGTGACAGCAAACACGATACGGCCATCTGGCGTCAGCTGAACACCTTGGAGAACATGGTCACCGATGACGGATCGTTTGACAAGATCATCAGGTGGTTGAACGATGCTATAATATGGAAATAAAACAATAGTAAATTAAATCAAATTACAGATTCATATGAATTAATCATATGATATGAGTTATGGATAATACCTTTCTTAAATCAGAAGTTGGTGGAAAAAAACTATTTTTATGGCGTTCCGTCCTGAAACATCAACGATCAAAAACTATGTTATGTATAATTGTAATATTTCACTGAGATTCCTTCATTGCTGAAGTTTATCATATGGCTTGACGGTTCTCGCTCAGCTTTTTTTAGTAATTTGCCGCATTTTCAGAAACTCGGCTTGCGATGCAGATCGGTGCAACAACGTGACTCTGAAGGTGCCCGAACATATCCGACAGTCGGTTGCCAATGGAGCGGGTTGGTATAGTGAGCAGAGCACGTGTGATTCTTGGAATAGATACGTGATCTTTATAATTGTTATGGCGGCAGCCACATTGGCTGAGGAAATGCTATAAATAGAATGTGATTTATGTCATTGTTGATTTACCCGACAGAATAAAGGTCTGACACTGACAAGAGAACTTCTCTACTGGTGAAATGCTAAATGTATAGCGCCCTTAATTATTATTTAAAACCTTACAAAGACATGCACATGAAATCTGCAAAACGATGACACGGAATACTCGCAACAGCAAACGAGTACTTTCTGGTTCCTGTCTCCTAATCACTGACGGACGAGATTATCCTCCAAAGGGAGGGGAATTTGGTCAAAGAGGGGGGAATTGGCAGTTTTCAGACCATTTTACCTACACCTTAAGGAACAAATCATACTTTTTGAAAATGCCAAAGAGGGGGGAATTCCACTTTTCCCATTCCTTCTCGTCCGCTAGTGCTCTTAATCAATCAAACAATTGCCAAAAAAATCCCTCTCCTACTATCTGTGACGAGGGAAAATAAATTCCAGTATTTTTCAACGGAGTTAAGATCGATATGATTCATCAGTTCGTTCAACTCTGTGAAAGTATGTTGGAAGTGTGGAAGAAGTGCACCATTTCACTTCACCTTTGTTTTTCCTTGACTTACACTTACACATTTTCCCCGTTTCCAGCCAGTCAGTACCAGTTCTATACGACCAACAACATATTTGGTGGTGGCGGCGGGGGATCCAACAATTCGGGAACGACCTGTGCGGCGGATTGTGGCCCGTTGCTGTTGAGTTGGATAAGTGCCGTCATTCTGCTGTCTGTTCTCATCGGGTACAGTCTGCTGTGCGAGGTCTGCCTGCGACCGTGCTGTTGTCCGATGCAACCGGCTGCAAATGGTTAATTTATATTTGTTGTTTTTAGGGTCGCGCAGCTCCTAATTGCAGGTGCTATTGCGGATTACCCTGGGTTTGGGTAGTTATTGAGTTAACTTCTCAGTTGCCCTCATCAATTTTTATAGTTATACAGCATAAACCGAAAACAAATGGTCCTGGTTAAAACTGGTATGAGAAACAGATCCTGCGACAGATGCGCTGCTTTTGGGTTCATGCGATTCTTCGTCGGTTTATTCAACCTCTCCGGCCACTACAAAAACACCAATCCGATATGGTGTTATTGTGCCCTGTCTGTGATCTTCAGTAATGAAGAAACATCACCTGTAAATGTCCAGAAAATAACACAGAAGTGATTTATTTTGATAATATGATGAATTTATCTAAATCTTATTTCATATCCTCATTTTAAATTCCATCCACATCCGCCTATTTTGCAGCCTGCGCCTGCTCGCGGCGTCAGAGCGACATGAGCACAGAGGGCAGCACCACGAGCGGTACCACGTCGCCCCGAAGCTTTGCCCATCTGACGCAGCACGCCTATTCGACCATCCAATCGCATCGACCGTTCGCCGCCAAGTACAGCCAATCGCCGCAGCCGTTCGTTCTACGACGCCCACCAACGACAACCACCGATATCGTTGACCGATGATGATCGAGATCACCCGTGTTGGTTGTCGATCAAATTCATGATTAAATTAGGTTTATTCAGGTAAACCTAACTCTCGAACCCAGCAGCTTATCACCGAGGTACTAGGTGCGAAAAATGATGGAGTTTTAATTCGTTGTTTTTTTGGTTGATAAGTGAGATCAATTTTGCGCTGACTAAGATCTCGGTGGTACACAATGCATGTTTGTTGATTGAATTACCATTTTGTTAGGGTAGAAGTGGTCGATAAAAGGGTAACAGAAGTTTTTGTCATCCTTAACTGTTTTCAAGCTGTTTGTTTACTAAACATTTGTAAACTAAGCTAGTTTTACTAACGATCTTACATTCTAAAAGTAAATCGTCTTCTTAATGTGTGGCTTAGTTAAATTAAGGTCCAGAAAACTAGCTCTGCATAGTGAGTTTGGCGTCTCGGGTCATTATACCTTTTCCATTTCTTCAACATGTACCCCGGCAGGACCAAAACCGCATTTTTTTTGTTATTCGGTTGCATTTATGGAACACATCATACTTATGTTTTCATGTCTGTTTCTGTATGTTGGCTTGTTCACTTAACATTGATATTCTTTTCCTCCTTAGATTTTTCATGTTGCATTCTCTTTGTTTGTCTGTCACTTCTGTTTGTTATTTTTTATTTGAAATTGCAATACTCTTCATGTTGAATGTGGATCTGATTTTCGGGTTGTGTTTTTTTTCTCCCGTTGTGATGGTATAATTCCTGTTGCATTATGATTCCTTGCCTTGGTAAAAATTATTTGCCATCACTCTTATGCTTATAGTTTGGAAAATAAGAGCTAATTCTCGTAATTTTTTCTCTTGTTAGAAAACTAACTACTGTGATGTGAGTGGACATTTCCCAAACTATGGTTGTTATTCTTCTCTTTCTATTGCATAATTGTTTCTCGTTCTTGATATTGTTGTTTCTCTGGTTCAAATTTCCATTTGATATTGCATTTGTCTGTACAGTCTTGCCAAGTTGTTACTTTAATTTTTTTTCGTAAAATTTTTTGCGAAAACTGCTGAATTTCTTTCAGTATTGTTTCCGTCGAAAAGTATTCAAAAATATATTTTAAAATAAAATATATTATTTTTGCCGGTGCCTGTTGTTAATTTTAGCTCGTTTAAATTGATTCTTATCACTGTAACTATTTCTGGTTCTTATGAAACAATAATTCACCCGATTTAATTGATCTGTAAAATAAAAATCGTGTAACTTTTATAAATCTCTTGAATCTTGGACAATCCTAAAATCAAACAAGTCTTGTCCTTGTGAACAGAAGTTTTTTAGAATGGAAATATTACAAAAAATTTTTTTCCATGATATGTACGAAACAATATTCGGCCACGGCCATCATCATAACTTTTCACTCATCCATCAACTCACTGGCGGACGAACCAAACCTCAAGAAAGGGAGGGGAATCTTTCCAAAGGGGGGGGGGGAATCACCAGTTTTCAGACCACTTTACCTACACCTAAAGAACACCCTTCCTTTTTGGAACCGCCTAAGAGCGGTAGTTTCACCTCCCCTTCTCGTCCGCTAAAAATAGTGCCCGCTCGCAAATCTTGGCCAATTTCCAGTTATATTTACTCCGAAAAGGAACGTTTTATAGCCAAAGTTTTTTTGGGACGATTCGCATGTCAAGAGGAATACAGTATAAAATAGGTAGTGTCAATGACGGAGGAGTCAATCCTCCGCAGGGAGGGGAATTTCGTCAGAGCGGGGGGATCTGCAGTCAATAGGTAATTTTAGCTCTACCTTAAGGAACAACTTATACTTTTGTAAACGGCGAAAGAGGGGAAATCCACCCCCCCCCCCCCTTCTCGTCCGCTAGTGGGTAGTGTGGTATCGGTTTGGCTGAAATGAACCATCAGAAACAACAACATCGACGAAAACATATGACAAAAAGAATAACAGCAACGAGACGAGGACGCCGACAAAAACAACATATTATCCATTAACAGCTTAACTTTCCTTCCGGAAAGGTAATTTCCTAAGCTGATAGGTTTGACAAATAAAAATTACGTGTTGATGGAAATTATCAATCATTTCCATCCAGACAACCTGACAACTGACCTGAAATCATCATCACCTCTGAAGTTAAAACTTTTGTTCAAACGCTTTGAGCACCTCAACACGGAACTTCCAATCCAAAATGTCGATTATGACCCGCTCAAGTGAGTACTCTGTTTATCTGTCTGTCTGTATGTCGGTTTCTTATAACTTAGTGTTTATTGTCTGTTTTTATTGTTTATTTCAGTTTTTATGTTGCTGTTGTTCCTGCTGCCATTGTTGACGAGATGCCATGGGACACATAACGGTTAGTTAGCGGACTGAATCGGTCATTCAATCAGTTAGAATATATTTGTCTCCATTGTTTTTGCAGAGTTCCCGGAGATATAACAGTTAATTATAGTCAATATATTGGTAACCTTTCGCAGTCAACCACTAAGTCAGTCAAATCAGTAGTTCGTTCAGTCGAATAGTCAGTCGGAAATTCATTGGGGAGGCAGCAGATAACAACCAGTCAACAGTTAATCACTCAGTCAGTCAGTCAGTCTTCCTTAAGTTGGTAGTCAGTCATTCATCAATTCAGTCAGTCACCCAATTAGTCAATCACCCAATCATTCTTCCTTACCTTGGCGTCATCTTTCAGGCCTCTTTATGCGCCTGCCCTATAATAACAACCAAACTGATGATTTCATGCCAGACTTCAAAGTAAGCGACATTCAGGAGTGTCAGGTCGGTAATGATAGATAACGAACATGGAAATTTGATAGGTTATAAAAACTGGGTTGTTTCGTCGAATCTTCCAATCAAATAACACAAACCTTGTGTTTTATGGGAGTTGAAATTATGAACTTGCACTGAAGTGCACTATGCACAAGACTTTTCTTACAGGTGTCATTAAACATGTTGTAAGGGGTTCAAGAAAATTAATTTCGTTAACGAGAAA
>OZ038442.1:10211480-10343980 GCA_964036265.1 Daptonema setosum
CAGTTCCTCATGAAAATACCCGTTTACGGCGAAAAAGGCTGGTTCTATTAGAATTGTTTGAATAATGCTTGACATTCAAAAACATTTCATTAGAACTTGTGCAAAGATTTGTAAAAAAATTTTAGCAGCAAAATACATGTAATTTGAATTTGTTTGAGCCAAACTTCAAACGGTTCCCTTGAGACCCAGTGATCTTCTTATGTTATTGGTGATATACGATTCTTTCAGTGATTTCAAAAGCTATCAGAATGACCAGGGAAAAGTTGGATAGCCCTGACACAGACAAAAAGCTACGATGGTTGATTTTCATTAGCTTGCTGCCTCACTCACTCATTTATTGACTCACACATACATACACTCACTCACTCACTCACCCACTCACTCACTCACTCACTCACTCACTCACTCACTCACTCACTCACTCACTCACTCACTCACTCACTCTCTCACTCACTCACTTACTCACTCACTCACTCACTCACTCACTCACTCACTCACTCACTCACTCATTCACTCACTCACTCACTCACTCACTCACTCACTCACTCACTCACTCACTCACTCACTCACTCAATCAATCACTCACTCACTAACTCACTCACCCACTCACTCACTAACTCACTCACTCACTCCCTCACTCACTCACTCACTCACTCACTCACTCACTCACTCACTCACTCACTCACTCACTCACTCACTCATTCACTCACTCACTCACTCACTCACTCACAGCTACGGCGGTTGTCGCTTGATGAAGGTTGAAGAGGACACCGATGGTGAACGGCAAACCTGGCTGGTAGCCATTGGTGGTAAACAAGATTTATTCTGGCCGGATCAGAATAATAAAATGCCCTCCCACCAGCCTATAGATTATGTGTACCGTGCGTTTCCGGACGTTAGAGAACAAGCGTCCTACCACGATTGGCAAAAGTTGGGCACTATTTGTTTCTAAATTTCGGCACTATAGCACTATCATCTGATTAGGTGACTAAATTTGAATGCCCGCCTGTTTTCGTGGTGTTTTTCGTTGTTGTTTCATTTGTGACTTTTCGGAGAGAGATATTGGAGTGTCCACCCACTTTGACTAACTCAGTGCCTAAGGAAGTGCTCGCGCAGAGAAGGTTTACCAACGATTCAAGGATTTGGCGAACGGTCTATTTTAGTATCCTTATCGACTGTGAATGCTAATATCAATAAAAAGTCTAGACAAGTGTTTGTTTTCAGAATAGATATTGAAGATAACAACGAGATGCCTCTAAACACAGGTTACTTTTTTATCAACATTTCTATGTTGTTTTTGTTGTTGTTGCTGTTGTTGCTGTTGTTGTTGTTGTTGTTGTTGTTGTTGTTGTTGTTGTTGTTGTTGTTGTTGTTGTTGTTGTTGTTGTTGTTGTTGTTGTTGTTGTTGTTGTTGTTGTTGTTGTTGTTGTTGTTGTTGTAGGTGACATCATTCTGCCGATAGTTTACCCAATCGATCCCCACATACAAGAAGCCAAATTTGACGAAAATGATATAAGGAAGCTCACGTGGACTAATTCTCGTATTCGGTTAGTTTTGATTACAATGGTATGTTGTTTCTGCAAGCGAAAATATTGTCCAAAACGTCTGATGATGAAACATCAGATAATCAGTGTTAACACGCACATCAATCATCATCACCCCATACATTACTGTGTTAAACTACGGTTTCAACCGAGTTGAGTTGAGGCTAGTGATGTTTCATTATCAGCCGTTTCGGGCAATATTTTGCTTGCAGAAACAGCATACGGGCTTTATAAAATAAATATGCACTTCACCGGTTGATTGGCACTGGCGTGAACAACATATAGTCGAATTTTTTGGTTACGCCTTTTTTCGGGAACTTTTTTTGTGTAAAACCTTTCCCTCACCCAGAAATTGGTGGTCGGAAGCAGCAACTGGGGGTTGATACAAAGGTTCTACAAAAAAATTCCTAAAGAAGATGATTACGACTCTTTTTAGGAACTTTTGTGTGTAAAACCTTTTTATCAACCCCAAATTCCTGCTTCCGACCGCCAATTTCTGAGTGAGGTAAAGGTTTTACACGAAAAAAAGTTCCCGAAAAAAGGCGTAACCAAAAAATTCGACTATATTTTACATCTCAGCTTTTTCAACTTTCGAAACATCACCTTTTCAGGATGATGACTGGCTAAAATTTCGATAAAACTAAAATTTCGAAGTTGTCTGTTTAATGTGTTTGGTTCCTTTGAAATTTGGAAATTGTCCTTAGAATAAGTTTTTTTTATAAAAAACTGAATTTGAAAGCCAGTCGCTCATTCAGTTTAGTAATACTATTCTATACAACACGGAATACTCTTGCACATTTTATTTTATTATTTTTTGTTAAACTATTGTATTCAGGAAACTCCAAGGCACTGTCGACGTAAAACTGAAGAAGAAAAAAGAAGAACTATAAAAATATACATTTACTGTATGATATAATGTATATTTCTCTTATTCGGTATACCTTCTTTTAGACTCGCATTTATTATTTTGAATTTTATTATGTAATTGTGTCACTGGTTTATATGGAAAGATATTCGAGTTTCTATATGATATGACTTACAATAATGGCAATGATTATAGTATATATTGCGTTAGAAATAACAGATTTCCATGAATGAAAGTAAAAAAATTGCATCATAAAATAATTATAAACTTTCTTCAGTAACAAGAAACTCTGGATAAAATATTATATCAGTCAGTCAGTCTAGAATCGAACGCTGAATAATGTGTTGAATTCTTGTGATTAGATGATCAATTCTCAAACACACATGTTCCGGAATTCCGCCAAAAACATTATTTATTTTTGAACACCGTGTATTTTATAGTCCACCTAGCAGGGTGCCTTTAGCCGCAAAGTTTTTGGCGCGCAATTCGAATTCAAATCCGCTTTTGGCGCGCGTTCAATTTTTTGCGAACAGAATCTTTTTTTACATAAAACTTGGGCAACATCAGTTTGTTGGGCCTAAATCATTGCATGTGTGGTAACGGCAGTAGCAATTAATATTTCTTTGCTAACAAGAAACATATATATAGGTGAAGATGGGATATATTGCAACAAACAATTTGAATTTGTCTGGTAAGTAAGTTCCCAGGCAGGAATTTTTTTTGGCGGGAATTCGAATTTTTTTGGGATTTTCAAATTTTTGGGTCGGCGACCTCGGTTCACATTAATTTAGAAACTTTTTAAGAATTTTTGTCTCAGATTCGAGTTCTCCATCAAATTTGGAGCCTACATGAATTTTTCGATCGTTAAAATCAACCGATTTGAAAAATTTTAAAATTTCTCCAAGAAACGGGAAGAAGAAAGCGAAAACCGCTGAAACCGTTAGGTACGAAGCTGAAAAAATTCATGCGGGCCTAAAATTTGATGGAGAACTCGAATCCGGAATGAAAATTTCAAAAAAATCACTAAAATAACGTGAATTAAAGTCGCCGACCCGAAAACTTTTTAGAATTAAAAAAAATTTGAATTCCCGCCAAAAAAAATTCCTGCCTGGCAACTTACTTACTGTGCAATATCGAAATCAACTGTTGCAATATATTCCATCTTCACCTATAAAACTACGTTAAAAATAAACTGTTGTCTAGCTAACAATTTGATAAATCCTGCTCAATATGGTTTTCTACCGGGAAAATCAGTTGAAAGCCAACTTTTGAGATGTCATTTTGACTGGGCAACAAACAAGGATGCAGGTAACTGCACAGATATTATATACTTAGACCTCACAAAGGCCTTTGATCTTGTACCGCATAATCTTCTTATACAAAAATTAAGAAAATTAAAGCTGGCTGAACATTTCGTTGATTTTGTAATTTCTTATTTAGACAACAGAACCCAATCAGTTTGCATAAACAATGCTAGATCAAAACAAACATCAGTAACTATGGGTGTCCCTCAAGGTTCTGTGTTAGGCCCCCTTCTTTTTATCCTATTTATGAATGATCTACCAAATGTCGTAAAACATTCAAAAATTTTCCTCTATGCCGATGACATAAAACTATACTCAGAAATAAAAAACAATACAGACATTGAAAATTTACAGACTGATTTAACCTCTGTTCAAAAATGGATTTCAAACAATGGTTTAAAAATCTCTGCTCCGAAATCTGCAGTTTTGAGAATAGGGAAATCAAAATTCAATGCAACCTACCAAATTAATGGTGACAAAATTCCAGAAAATGAAGTTTTTCGTGATTTAGGAGTTTTAGTCGATTCCAAATTGACCTTCTCAAACCAGGTAGAAAAACTTTGCCAAACAGCCGGAAAACGATCCAGAGTAATTAGCAGATGTTTCTTCTCAAAAAATCCAAACTTCAATATACAAATGTTCTCAACTTTTACTCTATCAACTTTAGATTTTTGTTCTTGCATCTGGTCGCCTCATAAATGGGGGGATAAAGAATCAATTGAAGCTATTCAAAAAGATTTTACACGATACTTACCTGATGCCATGACTTTATCATACAGAAACCGTTGTAGTAAATTCAATCTAATACCGCTTATTGTTAGACTGATTGTCAATGACCTGGTGGTGCTCCATAAACTCGTTCACAAGAAGTTCAGAGACTTGGAACCAACTGATTTCATTTCATTTAATAGATCTAGTACACGAGGACACTCATTCAAGATTGTAAAAACTCATACAGGACCCTCCTTGAGAAACCATGTTATATTCAGATCTTTGAACCTCTGGAATGATCTTTCTCAGGAATTGGTTGAAATCCCATGTTCTGTTGTTTTTAGACGCAAATTAATTGATTCAAACATTGTGTATAAGTACATCGAAGATATAAAGCCCACTTTTTTAGATAGCCGATATGCCTAAACCACAGAACTGTAATTAATTTGCTATTTACTACTATTCCACCTTACCATAATCACACATTCCATTAATCAATTGAATCTCGACTTTTTATTTTCCGATATATACTCTTATTTGATTTGTTTTTGTATTACAGTAACGAAAGATGTATTCGTTTATTCGAACCCGTTGTTATTCCTCTCCTTAAACCCCTCCGGTTTTCGATATGTCCATCAGGACAAGTTCCGTATATGGCCCCGTGCACGTCCAACGGCCGGCTCTCGAGGAGAGCCCCGGGGCTCTCCTCGAGAGCCGGCCGTTGGACGTGCACGGGGCCTATGTCTGGTCGTTACTCTCACTTTATATTTTAATTTTTATTAATTACGTCTCACTTACATTCATTATATTTCTTTATTGATTATTCAAAGTAATTTGTAATTCGTAATTTGTAAGACCGATTATATACGAGTCAACCCAATAAAACTATGATATTTATACTGTGGCTGTTCTCAACGCTGATTGGTTGTCAAAAATTATTTGAATAATACCTCAACGTTTATTGGCTAGAATAGGATTATAGTCGTGGAGGGCGAACGGATAATAAAGTAGTTTTTGTTTATTCTCAAAATTTTGACACCACTGCATTTTTTCTGCTGAAGTCTAGGGAATAATGTGTAGAATATCGTTTGTTTATGTTAACCACGGTTGTTGTTCAGTGATTTTGTTGTATAATAGTTACCTTTTTCAGAGGGGTTGGCAGCGCCATTTTGAACTTTTTGCGTAGAACGGAGCCAGTGATTTTTTTCGGTATTGGAGAGCAAGTTACACTGGTTTATTTGCAATTTTTTATTATCGGCTCGCGACGAGAGGTGTACACAGAAATTTTCCGAAACTTTGAATGTGAACTAAACTTGTAAGGTTCTTTTTTTAACAAAATAACCGTAAAAAATTTCTTAAAATATCGTTTTTCCGTTAAAATATCTTTTAAACAACTAAACATGGTCCCTGTTCACGTTTTGTTTTCAGTTTTGGCCAAAAACATCAACCCCAAGGAATTGATAATTAAATAAATAATATTTTTTTCAGTTTCTTCACACAAAATGGATCTGGAGGTGGATTGGTATATCGGCGGACTGGCCGCTGACTGCTACCACACGATGATTCAGCAGGAAGATCGTCTCTGTCCTTTCAAATTGTTCAAACTCGAAGTGCATCGCAACAGCGAAGCGGTTGGTGGAACAAAAATCTATCCTACGATTCAGTTTACCTTAATTCTTTTATTAGGTATAACATTTGCTTCTTACATATCTTCGTCTGTATGTAAGAACGAAATTCATCCGGCGTTCATTCATCCAATCCGATCGTACAACAGATTCACCTAACTTAACAATGTTTGTTCGGCGTGTAAACACTGAGTGTAGGTAGGGCACAGAAAAAATGGCTAACAAGTTTGCATATTCTCATTGCAGTACTGGATACGCGATCGTATAATAGACGCGATCCACTCCATTTCGCGGGAATTACCGCATCGCCGCGACACCAACCGCAAGTACGCGCTCACCACCGATACGATCCACCTCGGTTGGTGACACTAGCGGACGAGAAGAAGGGGTGGGCGTGGGAGAAGTGGAATTTTCCCTCCTCTTAGGCGTTTTCCGAAAGTAGAATTTGTTCCCATAGTGTAGCTAAAATGGCTTGAAAACTGACAATGCCCTCTCTGACAAAATTCAAAGTTCGGGGAAGGAGGAGCGGAAGTCATAAGTTCACCCTCGAAGATGCTTTTGAAATTTGATCGAATCATACATATCGCTCTTCCTACAAATCAGGTGTTATATTATTTTGGTATGGGAATGTGGTCAACGTTGATCATCATGTCTGTTCTGATTGTAAACTTGAAATCTGGTGTATACGATATTACGATATTATACGATACTATGAAGTGCGGAGAGAATGCTCTTCTTCATTCACGGTTGTTTTCTTCTAACTTGATAACTACAAGAACAAGAAAGACAACTGTTTCATCAGGCATGCATCTGTTCGATAAGTTTGTCGAAAGATTCGAGGTCAAGGAGCAGCGAGCGCCGTTTGTGGCCGTCGTCGCTCTATGTATAGCCGGTTGGTTGGGATTCAGTGCCTGTTGTTGATACAAAACCTATTCTATTGGCTAAGTAACTCTTTGTTTCTAAAATTTATCTTTTTCTAAAAAAATTGTTGCGTTCATATTTACTTATTATGTATAATATTCATTTTTTTAGCCAAAGTAGAGGAGCAAGATCTGCACCAGCCACTGCCGGGCACGCTGCTCCATCGACTCTCCAAGTGTCTCGGCGTCGGCCAATACCTTCAAGCCGATTATCTGAAGTTGGTGAAGATAAGACCCTGATAAGAGTGTGATGGATACTTGTTGATTGCGATTTTCTTGCCATTGCTAGTCAGTTTATTCAATCTCTCTGGATAGTACGAAAACACCATTCAGATGATGGTAGTAGTGTGCTTCGATGACTTCAGTTAATGGAGAAGTCCAAGTAAAAAAGGTTAAAATATTCCATGATTTGCAGATACGAAGCGGCCATCCTGCGCATGTGCGACTTTCGCATGATCATTCCCACGGCGCCGCACTTTCTTCCCTACTTTGTGTCGCACGTGCTCTGTGAGGACGATATAGATCGTTGGTTGTCGTTCAACTGGATTAGGTTTCATTGCAACATGCAGCACCCCAATGCTTACCAACACAAAAATGATGAAAATCATATAAAATCATATACTATGGTTCTTGAAAGTCGAGTGGGATTTGACTCTTTTGACAAAAAGGAAAAACATTACTTTTGTCGTTGTGGTCCACCACTCCACCTCATGCATGGAAACACCTTTTACTCTATGTAAAGTCGGATTTTGGATATGAAAAACGACAATAAACTTTTTAAGTGTTGAAAGTAATAAATAAATTAAGCCTAGTGAAAGTTATCGAAAAAAATGTCAGGCCTGGAGCTCGGCGATCTGCCGGAGCCGTCGGCCGAATACAAGGAATACCTGGATGACTACGAAATGTTCTTCCCGCCGCTATCGTTTGAGCCGTACCACCGATTCAGGCAACGCGACGCCGGCGATGAAAAACGCGTGGCCAACGCCGATACACTTTTGTGTTGGTCAGACGCCTACCGAATAGTGACCGGAAAAAGGACGGCCTACTCTTTTTAGTATTTTCAAAAATGTCGTGAAACAGTATTTTATCACACAAATGTAGGATACTAATTAATTCTTTTACCAGCTAGTTTTTTGGGTTAATTTCTTCTACATTATTAGGCAAGGATTTTGAAAAATTTCGAAACAAATGTGATTAATTTTCAAGTTCCAATCTGGTTTGTGTTTCGGGTTTGATTTGTTGTTGGCAAATTCCCGTCCCTTTGCTTCGTATTTATAATAAACATGAAATACATTAATAATACATAAGATACATAATCATAATATTAATACTAGCTGACTTGAACGAGAACTAAGTAAAAGTTATAATGTTTTCTCTTTCCTAAACTATGGTTCTATTTGATTAGCCTTCGAAAACAATCATCACCCGGTCAAACTCGAGTTACACCAGCACCAATCGTGCCACGATGATTTCATGCCGATGGTGCTCAATATGGGACGGGCCGTACTCGATCTGTCGTTGCGAGGTACGTTGATTTGATCCACAAGCGGACGAGAAGGGGTGGGAAAAGTGAAATCCCCCTCTTTGGCGGTTCCAAAAAGTTGTAGGTAAAATAACATCAAAACTGCCAATTCCCCCTCTTTGAAAAATTCATAGTCCCCTCTCCGAAATTCCACTCTAATTTTTGGGTTTGGCTCGTCCGTCAGTTGTTGTTCCTTTGATCACTTTTCGGGGCTATCTGTATTTATTTTTGAAATTTCGATAAAATTATTTTGAATGTTTAGTCAGAAGTTAATTAATTTACTAAAAGTAATGCTGAATGTGGTCCGGGCCGTACTTGACCTGTCATTGCGAGGTACGTTACTTTGATCACGTTTTAGGGCTGATCTAATTGGATTAAAATAACTTTTACACTGACTTTTTTATGTCAGGTGCAAGATATAATACTAGAGGACCAGGGTGGAAATACGTCAATTTTCCGGTAAATGTATTATTATATAGCAAGTGTTGTTTGTTTGCTTATCAGACCATCACTCAAACTTGTTTGATTCCAAAACAAAACAAACAAATTTTTTCATTCATGTTTGAAAAAAATCTTGCTTTTAAATTTTTTGCAGCAGTAGAGCTGCGCGCGTATCCACCGTCGGTTGTGGCGGCGAGCGCGGTGCTCGTCTGTCGACTCGTCCTGCAACTCGAGCCCATCTGGCACTACCGACTGCACAACGTCACCGGCTACGACTTTGAGCACCTGCGACCGTGCGCTGAAAAACTGCACATGTTGGTTGACTTGAATTTTAACTTTTATTCAGTTCCCGCACCATAATGGTAACGAGGAATACCAAGTCGCAAAGTGAAATAATGGTCATTCCTACAACCAGATGAGGCACTACGACGAGAAGGGGAAGGAAAAGTGGAATTCCACACCCTTTGGCGTTTTAAAAAAATTGAATTCGTTCCCTAAGGTGTCGGTAAAATGACCTTATTTCTGCCAATTCCCCTCTCTTTGGCGAAATTCCCTTCCCTTTGGAGAATCAGCTCGTCCGCCAGTGGTTGGTTGAGGCACTAGTACAAGCGGACGAGGAACAATAAGAGGGAATTCCCCCTTTTAGGGATTAGGTAAAATGACAGCAACTGTTAATTTCCCCCTCTTTTGAAAGAATTTCCTCTTTCTTTGGAGGATTGGCTCGTCCGCCAGCGGGCGCTAGTGGATACAAGGAAGAAATCCTACGCCTACCTACTTGAGCTTACTATGTTGCAGTTGTTTGGGTGTTTTCTGTTGGCTGATAACGATGTTAAAAGAGTTTTTTTCAACCCCAAGCGTGATTTGTTTCTCAGCGACGTCGTATTTCAGGGCTTTCTTTCAAATAGTCCCAGTCCCCGATTGTCACTCTGCAGTTGGTTCGATAACTCTGGGTCTCAAAGTGGTCCATAATATTTTTTGATTATCCATAAAATTTATCCTGGATTAAACTGGAATTAAAACCGAAAAGTTGTCTCAGACACAAGCAATCATCTATTTTTGTCAGTTGATTGACGTTGTTGATTGTTGATGATCAGTGATTGTCATACGTAAATATGGGTGATGGGTGACCGTTATTTCACTTTATTTGTGACTTGGTATCCAACTTTGCTATTATGGCATAACAACTGAATTTAATATGCCAATGACTGCAGCCTGTTCACACGCTACTTCGGCACCTTCACGGCCCGCACGCCGAGCACCAGCAGCAGCATCAGCAGTGCCACCGTCGTGACTGTGCCCTCACCACCGAGTCTGCCGGCATCGCCGATCGCTATTGGCAGTCTGCCGCCGGGCGCCGATGCTTTACTTAATGTTAGTATCATCACCAGAAGTGGGTTGAAATGAAACTCCGGATTTTTTTTGAAATTCCTGTTGCATACGCCAGAGGTGACATATCCAGTGCTATCAACTGTTTTGAGCAAATCTGTTTTATTGTTGCATATATTTTTCACATTCCACTGTTCACTGGACTTCATGATTTTGTCTTTGTCAGGCGGTTATTTTCCATCATTAATGTAAACTTATGATGAATTCCATGATATTTCCTTCCCAAATGAGCTTCATTGATCAGTGTGCTTATGATGGTCGATGGATAACATGATGTTTCATTGTCACAACAGATGCAACACTACGCTAACATCCCGACGCCTCCGATGTACACGCCGGTGATGAGCCAATGCCCACAAGTAGTACAGGCCAGTTCGTTCGACTGGACCTATGCCGCGTGTCATGGCATCGAACCCAATACCATGGTGCCACCCTTCCACGTCTATACCACACCATCCTATCCCAGTTCGTTGCTATTCTGTAAATTTTTTGTGAGAATTATTGACACATTTTGTTTTTTTTCGGCCACGTGGCTCAGTTGGTTAACGCGCTTCGCAAAATAACATGGGTCGACGTGAGTTGTTGTTCTTCAAACATAGACTGTTTGTGTAGGGAGAAATTCAAAACAGTCAACAAATAAGAATCTATATTAAACAGGTCTATCACGAACGACAACCACGACTTGGTCGAATCAGCAGCGCAGTTTCGATCCCATGGCCATGTTCGCCTCCCGAGGTTGGTGTTGTCATGTAACGTTTCTGAATCACCGAGTGAAGCTGAATAAATCACGGTAATAAAGTCAACATCAATCAAAAAAATCAAAGTGTCAGGTACCACGAATGCACCGATGCCGACCTACGATATACCGTTGATTATCTCGAGCTCGTCGGCGACGACGAATGACAACCACCAGGGCAGCAACAGCGACAACCATGGTCTGACCAACGACAACCCACTCGGCACCAATGACAGCCATGTGTATTTCCGCGCTCAGCAGCAGCAGGGCGTCATCAGCTCGGTACCGCTGGACATGTACTACGCGTGTCCGGACAGCATCGACGAACCATCGGACGCCAACGTACGAAAACGACGATATCAAGAGGTGACTTTGGATTTTGTATATTTTCTTTTTCTTATTGTCTTATACTCAGCATTTTTTTCATTGTATCGCTAACGTGTCTTGAGATCTGATCTGTTAAACCATAACTATTATCATAGAATATTTGAGCTTGAAAAAACTACTCACTAGCTTAGCTTGCTTGGATCACTCTGACAAGCATTTTGGCACATTGCCGTGAACCATAATTAGAGTTGTTCACACACAAGTTCGAAGAAATCAATTGTTTCATTACAATAATTTAATTGGGACTGCAGGTCTTGCACAAAAATAAGTTCCTGATCTGTTGTTTACAGGATGACGAATACCTTGTTCATCGTGTGGCGGAGCAGAGTTCGGTTAATAGAGACGGACGATTGAATTGTCCTATTAGCTTCACCAACAGCAACAACAACAGCAAAGACGACAACAACAACAGCAACAGTGAGCTCAGGTCGAGCCAATCGGAGCCAACGTGCACTCTGGTCAACAGCCGACAAAGTGCGCTCACCAACACACAAGACATTATTTGTTCGTTTAACTTTTTATCAGGATGTCTCCTCCTGATATTTTTCGTGTAGGATTGAGATGGGAGTGATTGTACTTTGGTCAGTACATTGGATATTGGAGTGACTTCTTGCCAATATGTTATAAGAGGCTAAAAACAGCTTTTTACTGGAATTCCTTTATTCACTGAAGCCAACATGGCACGTTAAAATACCGTATCAGGATGATGTTTGGCTGTAAAGTGGCCACATAGTTGAATGAACTGATTATCAAATGCAGAAACCCGATAGCAATGCGTCAGTATCTGTGTCTCAAGTCAGGTTTCGCACCAGCTGAGACCCTACACGCACTAGACAGGCGACCATCGCATAGAAAGTCCGAAACCCTCGAATTCTCAATAGTTCCTTCGAATGAGTAATTTTCACAGTTTATACCACAGAAAAATAAGTCAATGGAACTGTCCAGTTCTCGAAAACTTCCTCTCATCCTATTCTTTTTCGTGTTTCAGCGCAACACCGTCTCAACGAGATGTCCCGGATCGGCATCGCCCACGAGGTGACACCGATCAGTCATCCGTCGATGGATCGCCCGGACAGGGACAGCAGCAGCACCATCCAGGCTCACGATCGCCAGCTGCCGTTCACGGCCACCACCGCCGTCTACCACTATCCGTCGCCGCCCAAACCGCCATCGAAACGACCTCGACGCAGTCGCAAAATACCCGCCCGATATGGCGATGATGGCAACCCGATACTGGTGGCGTCCGATTAAGAGTTTCTAAAACCACTGACGGACGAGCCAAATCTCGAAAGGGAGGGGAATTTCGTCAAAGAGGGGGATCGCAGTTTTTGGGCCATTTTACCTACACCTTAGGGAACAAATTCTACTTGTTCATAAGGGAGAAAATTCTACTTGTTCATAACGACAAAGAGGGGGAATTTCACTTTTCCCACCCCTTTTCGCCCGCTAGTGTCTGAAACACACCAGTGGACGAGAAAGGAATCTTTCGGAAGCCTTTGGCAGGTGCAATAAGAAGTTTTTTTTTTCAATGATAGGTAAAAAAAGACTTAAACTGCCTACTCTCCATCCGAAGTTGAATGTATTTCCCTCCCTTTGGGGGATTGGCTCGTCCGCTTGTGCTATTATAACATATCCAGAGTTTCTTGTGACGCAGATTTTTGGGTGGCTGTGTAACCCTTCTGGTCGTCTGAATTTTTCACAAATTCAGTGCTTCAGACGTGAGTATATGTTATTTCCATGCGAAAACTGTAAATAAATTATTATGAATTATAGAATATTTGCAGCTCGGCAAAAAATTTGCGTCGAAAATGGTTAGAGCAAGACGTTCTGACTTCACTAGTCAGTATGTTATGGTATAATCGCTTAATCTACAGTGAGTGAGTTGATAAGAAGTTGTAGGGAGGTTTTGTGTGGAACACACTAGTTGTCCTTTACAAACCGTTTCTCACGGTTTACGCAGAGCACAAATTTTTTCCAAGTGGTTTTGGTCTTGGAGTATAAGGTTCCTCATTCAGAAGGTGTGGAACGTTGTTTTAGAATCATTTAAACTAGAACACTTGCCAACCTGAATGAGTTACCCGTACTTATGAGACACCCTGTAGTCCCGGTGTCATGCAAGACGTACAGCTTAGCAATAGATGATTTCACTCCATTTAATCGGGGTTGCGAAAATATACATAGTTTTATTACATAGTTTATTTTTATCATAAACATACTATATGAAATTTTTGTGGTTGTTTCTTATTGTTCAGTATTGATCTGATATATCCTGATGATACGATGAATAGTTCCCGGTTTTTGTTGTGCTCTTCATGCTCATTCAGATTTTTTTGTTTGTGCATTTCATTTCATTTTGCTTGTTGTAAAAAATTAGCCATGTGACAATTGAAAAATCGAAATTGATAACTGTTATGGTTAAAATTCGTTCAGCAAGCAAAATGAAAAGTCGTTGTCTTTTCTTTATTGTTTCTTTGTTAAGGCATGCTTTCAATTTATATCATTACAAATTCTAATCTACCTCATTTTGTTGCATTTCGTTCGTTTCAGGTTTCTTTCACGTTCACGCGGGTTCACGTTGTTCGATATTATTTTCATTTATAATTTCATGAATAACTTTTGTTATTTGCCTTATTTGCACACAATCACAACATTATTGTCGCTCATTCACACTCTGGTAATCACTAACATTTTTGTGGGTATTTCTGCATCTTCTGCATTAAATACAGTATTATTCATCATCAAAATAAATCGCTTATTATACCAGTTTTCGCAAGGTAAATTCTTTTATATTATATCCTCCTCATCCCAAACCGAACTGTAATGATGTAATATTTTTTGCAATGCTAAAATAATAAGAATAATTGACTAATCATCATGCGGATTCTCACTAATCGTCTCTGCCTTGGATTTTTTGTTAATCATAATAGTTTTCTATAACTTTATGTGCCTTTCATTCACCAAACTTATCTCGTCAACATCACCTGATATAAAATTTTATTGACACAGACAAATGGTGCAGCAGAAGTTTTATAATTGAAATGTATTGCCTGAATGATTGACCAGAAATAATCACAAACGAGAAAACGATAAACATTTGGAATGATGATACAAAGGAAGTGAGGTGAATCTAGAGATCAGTGGAACACGAATTAGAAACAAATGCATTAATACAAAACCCGGTATTGATATAAAAAACTGCATACTTATTGATGTTTCCAGGAGAAAAAATCATCAGTTGCCGACAACAAAAGAAAGAATGCGAAGAGACAAGGAAAAGATACACCGTATTCAATCATGACAATAACAAAGTTAATTTGGCTAATATAAAAAGGTTTTGGTTCAAACAGTTTACCCGAAAAGTATGTGGCATAGAGAAAACAGTTCAACTTTTAACAGCTTAAGGAGCTTAAGGTAAACCAAGATTTTTAGATTTTTTATTGCAGTTAAATATCCCAGTCAGACGTGTAATGTTCCTCAGTTCCACGTACCTGAAACTATCGTATTGGAACCCTACCAGCTAAAACCTTACGATTGGTTATTTTTATCACAAAAGAAAAGAACTCTCATCACACAAGTCACAGAAACTAAAATGGATAAAAGAAGAGCAACTCCGAATTTGATATTGACAAATCTCAAATTTAACTCAATGCAAAGAGAAGATTATGCGCACAACACTGAAGATGCTGCCAAATTCATACTGTATCGAGCAGATTGATGATGATGAAAACGGACGACGGTGCTCTGCAATTTTAAATTAATTACTTGAAAATAGATGCACAATGTTACATTAAATAATACTACCAAGCAACCTGCAACTAAGTATCAGTTACCATAAAAGAAGCCAAAGAGGAACTTATTGGGTAGTTTTTTTTATAAAGTTCAAACGTGTTAAAATATGGTCAGTGGCAGAGGTGGGCCGCAGGGGGGTAGGGGGGTTTACCCCCCCCCCACTTTTCAGGGTCGGCGGGTAGCCTACCCACTCCCCCCTAGACAAAAATTAGGTCGCCTACCCCCTCCCCCCCTACTCGAAATTTTTGAGAAAATCGGCCTCAAAACCTCGATTTTGAGGCTCATTTTAAAAAAAATTCTGGCTGTGAGAATTTTTTTTTCGAAGAAACAAGTTTTCTGGGTCAATTTTCTTGGTTAAAACCTGAAAAAACCGGTATATGTGATGTTTATACCTGTTAATAGAAGATTTTTTTAGCAAAAACAAGCAAAAAACAAGCGTTTTTTTGCGAGAAAAAAATTTTCTACCCCCCTACTCGACCTTACCCCCCCCCCCACCCACTTTTCGGACAGGTCGGGTAGGATAGGGTTTTCTGTCGGCTACCCCCCCCCCCTCCACCCTCTGCAAAACGCCAAAAAACCCGGCCCACCCCTGGTCAGTGGAAAACGTTAATATTAGGAATGCTGTTTTATCAATTAAATTTTTGTAGCTTATGCTTGCATTAACCTTGCTTTTCTTTTTTAATATGAAAATATAAATAATGAACTGGATCAAATTTGATAACTTGAAATCAGTGAAAAATAACCATGAAAATACCACACCAACTAGTATCAGTTGGAGGACACCCGCGGCAGTGCATCACGAGCATCGCCTGTGGCATCCGATGGCTTGTCCGTCTGATCCAATGTGCAAGGAGCCTGCAGCAAAAAAAACAGATTTGCATTCAAACTGCGCGCCAAAATTATCTAACAAAATAACGAACCTGAGTAACGGCCTCACTGTGATCCACCGCACCCGAATACGCATCCCCATTGGTGGCCACGAGTTCGTTGCTCGACGACGTATCAGGCTGCGATTTCGGCGCCGCCGATCGACTGCCGCCGCCGCGATGGCGTTTGCCACGTGAATGCTGGAATGGGAGAAAACGTATTATTATAAATAACTTATGTCTCACTCAAATATTCCAATATTTATTAGTTTAAGTCTAATATCAACTGATTAAATGATTTACATTATTTCAATAATTTCCAACCTGAAATTCCCGATCGTTGCCGCGTGCGCGCGCACGTCGACCGCCGCCGTACGGACCACCGTCGGCCGGTGGCGGTGAAATGTGCGATTCTGCAAAATTTCTCGTGTGAAACAGCAACAACAACCAACAACAACAGCATCAGCAACAACAACAACGACAACAACATTAACAACAAATACAACAACAACATTAACAACGACGACAACAACAACAACAAACACAACAACAAACACAACAACAACAACAACAACAAACCGAAATCTTCGCCCACAGTAATCTCATCGTCATCTTCACGTCGACGCATCATCGGCGGTCGTTGCTCGGCGACGTCGTCGGTTGGTACTAAAAAGATTGAAAAAGTCACAGAACAATAAGAATGTTTTTACACTAGATAAACGACAAGTATGCACTATCCACGGTTTCTTGTTACTCACAAACGTATTGGCGCGCAATTTGAATTCAAAACTGATTTTGGCGCACTTTTAAATGTTCCGGGAATAAACTCTTTTTCACATAAAATGTGGGCAACATACGAAATTTGCACCTAATTCATTCATTGCAAACGTGCGTAACCGGCCCACAAAATTCATTTGTGATCACAAAAAACCCGGAACAAATTATTGGTAGATTTTTCTATTATGTATGTGCTTATAAATTCTGATTTGAACAAATAATAATCGACCAACTGTGTTTGATACGCGTATTGCCGGAGAATCCGCCCTTGGGACCGGTGTTCCAGCCGGCAGTGCCCGTCACCGTGTTCGGTCCCCATCCGCCACCACCTGTAAGTATTCCGTTTCGATATTTTTCGGAAGTATTTCTTTGAATTAGGTAACAAGATAACAATAATTTCACTGTTCTAAATCATTGCAATATATTTATATGTTCATGTTATTACTGCTTTATTTATGATGAAGCTTATATACAAAATACATGCAGGTACTTTTCAATTTTGATAAACGACCGGGTGCTTTCTCATTGTTCAGTTCTCATTCTCTAGTTTTTCATGCTGATACTAAAAATATATTTTTGGAACATCTTATTCTATTCAGCTTAGCACTATGGGTTACCCTTTTTTCCATACCTGAAGCATTATCACTGCCACCACGTCCTCGACCGCCACGACCACCAGTAAAGCCACCTACAAGAGGTCTTATTCATTAGAGAATAGTGTTCTTAATCAATTTTTATGGGAGAAAATAAAATAAAAACTGGTCATAGCTGCCTATACATGAGTCTAGAAGAAATATTGTGTAAATTATTGTGTGAACTTTGGTAAGGCGCTATTCATACTTATTTGCGTCGCGTCGCGCGTGTGTGTTATACGTCAGCTAATGTTTGTCAGTCGCGCGACACGTCGCAAGTATGAATAGCGCCTAAGAAATGCTACGAATCCCACTCCCTTTTGAAATTAAAAAATAAAATTAAAATAAGAACACCGTAACAACGGTGAACCTCGTGTATCACCGGCGTATCGTCCGCGAGTACTGAGTCGAGGCGCTCCACCACCATGGTAACCACCATTATTGCCACCGAATCCACCCTGCTGGTTGCTGGTCGTGTTGTTGAAGCCACCACCGGGTGCATTGCCTAGACAATATTTATTTTTTTCGAAACTTATCGTTTCTGTTGTAATCTATTTATATGTTCATTTTATCAACCAAGGATTGTCTAAAAATCATACGTATTTGCTCATTTATACTTTTTTCTCGCACATGACGCCACGTCACTACTCATTGTTTAGTGCACTCTCATCAGGATTTATGTACATACATGCTGAATAAGACATTGACATTGTCCACAAGTTCACATCAACATTAGTTACCAAGAGCTACTTTTCATGTACACAGGCCCAGACGATCTAGAATAGTACGAGAACCGTACAACTAAAAAGCGCGAAATTGGTAATCTTAGATGCAAAATGAGTTCAGCAAGAACTGGATACTTTCTTCGCTAACCCCGATTATATCTTCTATACTTCTATATAGCGTAGAGTAGGTCGAAAATATGAGAATCTTCTTTATACTTCCAGTCGAGCATACTGTATATAGTAGAATGTAAACTGACATTCACTTGTTGAAACTAACCAAAGGTGTCCGGAGCAAACGTTCGACTGGGCCGACCACGCCCACTGTTGTATCCACCATTACCAAAGGCACTGTTGTTGTTGTTGCTGAAACCGTTACCTTCCGTGGGGTTGTTGTTGTTGTTGTTGCTGAAGCCACCCGATGGTTGAGTATGACTGTTGTTGTTGTTGAAGGAGCCCATTCGTTGTTGTTGTTGTTGTTGTGCTCGATGGTTGGGCGATAATTGTGGTCCACCCATCGAAGGTGGCGGCGCCTGACGATCGAAACCACCACGAAATCCACCCATCGCTTCCGTTTTCTGAAATATCCACAGTAAAATGTCAGACACTGGCGGACGACACAAGCTTCCGAAGGGAGAGAAATCTGTCCAAAGAGGGGGCATGAGCTGAAATCAGGCCATTTTAACTCCACCTTAAAACTCTACTTTTTGAAACCGGGAGAGAGAATTCCACTTTTTCCTCCCCTTCTTGTCCGCTATTGCTGTCAGAAGGACTACGTTGAGATGAACTCATGTTATAGCGTCAAATTTGTTTGCCAAAATTATCCACAAAATGGCGCAAAAAACTTGAATTGTTATTTTTTTATCAAAAGTCATGGATTTTTTCGTGTGACACCATGGTATAAAAAGCAATCAGGCGAACGTTGATGTTAAATTGCAAATAAAAACTAACCTGCAGCGTATAGCCGCCGGTGTTATTGTTATCGGATGCACCGCAACTGTTGTTGTTGTTGTTGTTGTAGGGTGTCCTTGTGCTCATCATACCGCCATAGCCGGCACGTCCACGACCTGACGTTGGACCGACACGACGAGGTGCTGAAGAAAAGCTGATCGATTTCGCAAAAAAGGACATTATCCATTGAAAACATCACCACGACAACCAATAACCAACGACGCAAGATGATCAACCCACCCACTGGCGGACGAGCCAAACCTCCAAAGGGAGAAGAATCTTTTCAAAAAGGGGAAATTGGCAGAAATTAGGCCATTTTACCTACACCTCGAAGAACAAATTCAATTTTTTAGAAACGCCAAAGAGGGGGAAATTCCACTTTTCTCACCCCTCCTCGTCCGCTAGTGAACCCACCGTCAAAATACTCGGATCTCGACTGTACATTGCTGCTATTATGATGTTGACTTTTCATCGGTCCGTCTCCGCATTCGTCGGTCGATGCTGCTCGCGGCGGATAGCTGAATTGGAAAGGAAAAATCCGGAATCCGGTAAAATTCGCAGATTTTCGGTAAAAAAAAGAAAATTTTCAATCGTTCACATGATGATTGAAGGCCCTTAAAACAAAAAAGTTTTTTGCGATTTTATAGAGTTTTGCACACTACGTTGTACCCTTTGTAGGATGGAGGGCTGGGAGAGAGGGTAAAATAATTACCCATGAATTTCGGTCGCCAAACTTAAACACGATTTTTTTCGAAATAAATGGCACCAAAAATGGACTCACACACAACTCGGTGATGGTGAACAAGTTCCACTATTACATTTTCAAAAAAGAAAACTAAAAAAAGTTGTTCAATCCCTCCCAACCGATGATCCAACAAAGGCGACTGCTGTCTGTGTGGTTGTCGTTCGGCACCTATCGGAGTCGGGTACTCGGGACGATGGTACTGGGGCATCAGATTACTGCCGGGATACGGTACTGGAGATACCGACGCCACACGACGTTCCATATCAACCACCGACTGACGTAGGTCGTCCATTTCCTATTATGGTGCAAGGGCAAAGAGGGTAGACTAGGTAGGAAACAGACGAGGCGGGTTCGATACCTTTTATTTTTTTCAACATTTTTACATCTCATAAAAAGTTTTTCGATAATACCAACATTATACTGTTAACATATATTTCAACAGTAC
This sequence comes from Daptonema setosum, assembly GCA_964036265.1. Taxonomy (NCBI): domain Eukaryota; kingdom Metazoa; phylum Nematoda; class Chromadorea; order Monhysterida; family Xyalidae; genus Daptonema; species Daptonema setosum. The sequence continues at coordinate 10,231,849 of OZ038442.1, forward strand.
ATCTTTATATTTATATAATTTCAACAGAAGTATACTGTATACACTAGTGGTATGAGTTTTGAAGAGAAAGTGACGAGGGTAAGTATGAAGAACGACTCCTTCATATTACTAAAAATTTATAGTCAAACCAACCTGCAGGTGTTTGAGATGGTAGTTGAGAAGGAATTTGGCATTTTGTATGTTCTCACGCGTGCCGACGAAGACGAATGGAACGTGCGACGGCTAGAAGTTGAAATTTATATAAAATCCAATGCGAGGAGCGTTTTTCGTGTAATCATTTCATCATAAAATAGTACCACGTTTATTTCAAATAACCGTTATGGCGATGAACCTGAATAAACGAGAAACTCCAGCTAAAAAACTTGAAGAAAAAGCATGTTCTTTCGAGGGAGTATTTTATCTACGTCAGAAAATATGTGCTGGGATTAATTTCAAAAAAAAAATTTTGTTCTCAGAAAAACTGGAAAAATCCGATGATCATGAACAAATAACGCCAACCGAGTCCCTGGCACCCTCGGCATCGCCCTCGATCTTGACGCGGACCACGCCGGACTTGTCAACGAGCTCCTGGATTGTACGCCCACTGCGACCGATTACTTTGCCTGCATGTGGAACAAACACAACTTAAAAAACTGCCACTAGCAGACGAGAAGGCGAGGGAAAAGTAGAATTCCCCCCTCTTTGTCGGTTTAAAATAGTAGAATTTGTCCTAAGATGTAGGTAAAATAGCCTGAAAACTGCTAATTCCCCCTTCTTTGACGAAGTTCCCCTCCTTTTGAAGGCTTAGCTCGTCCGCCAGTGCAAACTGCCAGATTTTCTAGCGAATCGAAAACAGAAACCAGCCAAACAATGGAGTGCAGAACGATGTCATTAAGATTCCATACTAACCGACCATGTCCCGGGGCACAAGAAACGAATCTTCGGCATATTCGAGCATGGAACGCGCTTGCAGGGCCGCTTCTTCTGTCTGAAAATTAAATAGTTCTATCTAGTTTTTGTAATCGTTTAGCCCATTTTAGAACGGAAATTTGTCACCATAAAGTGGTAAACGTCAAAATCCTCTGTAACATAAAAACATACGTTTTAGACTACCATAATGTCCCATTTATACCATGTAAAAAACGGGGGTACTTGGCGCCTAGAGCGTAGAGTTATACTTCAGCGCATGGCGCACGCGTGTTCTGCACCGATTTTGGTGCGCTTGGTGCGCTGGGTGCGCTGGGTGCGCGTGCGCCGTGTGTCGAAGTATAACTCGCGCCTAACCTGTGCATGCACTTTGATGGTGGCCGGTAGCTTGGCCAGCGTGTCAGCGCTGTTTATCACTTCGATCTGTTGGACGCCTGTGGTCATCAAATTCAAATGTTAGGAACAAGAATGAAAAGCGGATGAGTAAAAAGGAAAAATCAAGACCCCGCGTTGTTTCAAAGATAACATTCGTTATTATTTCTTCAAGATGTTGAATAAACAGTCTCAGGAATCTGACTCCTTTTAAGAAATCCCATGCTATTAGTGTGATCGTGTATGGTATCAGTGGTGGGCAGCAGGGGCGGGCGGGGGGGGGGGCGCCCCCGCCTAAAAAACAGGGCGGGAGGGTGCCCTTGATCGATCGACCGTAAGAGAGATTTTCAGAATTGACCCATTGACCGTAACGGTCAAAACTTGAGAGAATTTACTGTCAAAATGACCTAAAATTACACGAAATCGCCTAAAAAACGACCAAAAATTGGTCGAAAACGTTTCAAGTTTAAATTTTTTTTCAAAAATTGGTTGAAAACGTTTCAAATTTAAAAAAATCGACCAAAAATTGGTCGAAAACGTTTCAAGTTTTAAAATCAGTGTTCGTTGGATCGATTCGATGCACGATACGATGATTGATGTATGGTGCTAGATGATATACTCAGTACTGTATTATCAACCAACAGTGCGCGCCACTATACGTCTGACAGACTTTTATTAGAAAATCTGGTCTGTAAAACTATCGGATCACAAGAATCAGATTTTTTCCAATTTTGGATTATGACGGAATAATTCATAGAATACGAAAAAAACGTGTTTTCGATTAAAAAACTAAGAATCCAAAATTACAAAATTTTAATTTTGGATTTATCATATAAAAATGGTTTTTTGGGTTTAATTAAAAATAAATTAAGAAAGTATGTTATTATTTATCATATTAATTATTAATTGCCATGATATTGGTTTTCCAACAGTTATAACACTTGATGCACATATTTTATCTGTGTAATTCACCTTTGTTTATCCGTGTTCGTTTTCATAATCCAAAATTCGAAAAATTTTGAATCTTGTATGCCGATAGTTTTACAAATCAGGATTCTAATAGAAGTCTGTCAGACGTATATATACGTTTCTAATACAAATCAGTGGGCTAATGCAGAAGTTTCGACGCTGTGCACCCAACTTGTCAGTTTTCAGATCTTTCTGATACAAATCTGCGGGCTTCAAAATGCAAAAATTTCGGCGCTGGGCGCCACTCAGCCTGTCAATTTTCAGCTATATTTCCAATACTAATCAACGGGCTTCAGATGCTAAGAATTCGGAGCTGTGCACCACTCAGCCTGCCAGTTTTCAGATGTGTTTCTAATTCAAATCAGCGCACTTCAAATGTTAAAATTTCGGCGCTGCGCGCCAGTCATCCTGGCAGTTTTCAGATATGTTTCCTATACGAATCAGCGGGCTTCAAAATGCTTGAATTTCGACGCTGTGCGCCACTCAGCCTGTCAGTTTTCAGATATGTTTCTAATACAAATCAGCACGCTTCAAATGCCAAAATTTCGACGCTACGCGCCACTCAGTTTGTCAGGTTTCAAATAAGTATCTAATACAAATCAGCGGGCTTCAAAATGCCAAAATTTCGGCGCTGCGCGCCAGTCAACCTGTCAGTTTCCAGATATGTTTCTAATACAAATCAGCGCGCTTCAAATGCCAAAATTTCGACGCTACGCGCCACTCAGTTTGTCAGGTTTCAAATAAGTATCTAATACAAATCAGCGGGCTTCAAAATGCCAAAATTTCGGCGCTGCGCGCCAGTCAACCTGTCAGTTTCCAGATATGTTTCTAATACAAATCAGCACGCTTCAAATGTCAAAATTTCGACGCTACGCGCCACTCAGTTTGTCAGGTTTCAAATAAGTTTCTAATACAAATCAGCGGGCTTAAAAATGCCAAAATTTCGACGCCGCGCGCTTTCAGTCTGTCAATTTTCTGTTATGTTTCTTATACAAATCAGCGGCTTTCAAAATGCCGAAATTTCGGTCATTATTTCAAGCCATTACTGATGTTTTTGAGTAAAAAATTCGACTTCATTTAATGTTGACCGTCATGCCCCCCCCCCAAAATCGAAACCCGGGAGGGTGCCTGACCGTAAGACCGATTTTTGAAAAAGTGTATGACCGTAACGCCATTTTGGCCAAATTCACTGCCCACCACTGTATGGTATTAGTGTGCCTCGATGGCTTCAGTTAATGAAGAAGTCTAAGTAAAAAAATGGTGGGCCGACTCGTCCACTATTGAATTTGAATGGATCAGCGAACCCTTTATATGACGAGCGTTTTGTATGTTGGTGCCGCGATTGCCGATGGTCAGGCCGACCAGCTCGAAGGGTACCGTAAACGTCTCGCAAAATTCGTGCGTTGTCTCGGTCGTGTCCGGGGTGCGATCACGCTGGAAGAAAATCGGCGTGGCGTGAATTTATAATTCGTCGTGGTACACCACATTTTAATACAACAAAATGTACTTATTCTATCAAGAAACACTGACAGACATTGTAGAAGCACAGTTTCATGCAACTTCAACTATGAACAGCTAATTTCGTAAATCATGTGAAATAATGGGTGGCAAGATCAAAGATATATCATAGTTGTGAAACGGAAAAATTTGATTTAGATTAGCTTCCGTTACCGCCATCAGCCCATGAACCAACCAGTTCCAGTTGTTCGAGCTGTTTGGCGCACTCGACATTTCGTGCTAGGACCACCGCCTTTTGTACGGCCGACCTGAAGAACATATCGGACACGATCTGCGCCCGTTTGATCAGCGCCGGTAAACACGCCCACACGTGTAATTTGCCCTGTTAATGCAGAAGACTGGTTGTAAGATAAGATAAAAATCGTTATCAAATAGATTCAGTGGTTATGCCAGTAGTGCAAAGTTGAATACCATTATCTCTAATATAGTGGACTAACGGTCACCGTTTTTAAATGAGAAGATAAAAAAGACAAGCGTAAAAAATACAATAACTAATATCAGACAGCAACAAGAAATGCCGCCCATGAGCCGGTTTGCCTTGCCATACTATTATATAAACGCACACATCAACAATAAAAAATTTCTGTTCATATACAACAAGTGCCAACCTCAATCAAGTTAGCATGTACACCATCAATTATTGCCGAGAACTGGCCGGCCAGATCCTGGGAAGCACAGCTGCAAGAATAAAGAATAACATATGTATCATTATCCTAATTTCTCAACCAAAACTCCATAATACAAGTTTTTTTCGCTTAGCACTAGTACTAGAAAAATACGAAAAAAATTGCCAGACAACTTAGAAAAAACAAAATTCAATTTTATCCAGTTTTCGTGCAACAATAGGAAACTGGGATACCAAATCAAAAATTTGGTGAAACTATGATCAAATCACCCTAATTACATTACAGAATAATACATGAGAGAATACACTTAATGAATCCGTAAACGACAACCAACTGTTGCAAGACGTCTTCAGGCACGTCAATGATCTCCTTCCTGAACGTATATGAATCGAGTGACGGTCGTCGGGTGACGGATCGCACCTGATCCAGACTCACCACGTCTTGACGTCCGTTTTTCAGGTCGACCGAAGCGAATTCACCCTGCAAAATAATTTCATAAAAAAAATATCTAAGCACAGCTTGACATGTGAAAAAACTAATAAGGCGACCAGGATCCGTAAGAGATACAAGACACGACACAATGACAATGGTGTAAGAGTAGGAAACGATGCCAAGCCAACCACCTTACGGAACTGAAGTTCATCGAAGCAGGGCAACGGCAAGGATTACAACCAAACAGGTTGGTTTCAGTTGAAAACGAAAACGCATATTACTACCTTTCCATTTCGCAACAATTCCGATCATTCCCGCTCATTTCATCTTAAATCATTTTCTTTTTTGTTTGAAATATATATGATCGATACAAAAAGCCCAACGCGTATATTTTTCACGGTGGCCTGATGCCAGCCGGCCACGGGTATCTCGTCGTCCTTGCCGAGTCGCATCAACACCTCGACCGCCTCGCCCTCGTGCACGTTGTACTGGACGGGGGCAGAGATGCCACATATCGATAACAGGTTGGACCGCTGACTTTTCTGCAAGTAAATATATGATCTGCTAGTAAATATATGATACCCCTTCTTTTGACCATTAGTGAATTAAGTGATTGAATGACTGAGTGCTTGAAAGAGTGAGTCGTGAGTGAGTGAGGTAGTGAGTCAGTAGAGGAGTGAGTGAAGTTAGTCAGACTGATTGCGTGAGTGAATAAGGAAGTGAGTCAGAAAATGATCAAGTGAGTGAGTTAGTGAGTGAGTGAGTTAGTGAGTGAGTGAGTGAGTGACTGAATGAGTTAGTGAGTCAGAGAGTCAGTGCGTGATATACAGCAGCACATTGATGACCATCGAATAATGGAGCTCTTGTGCTAAAAAAACTGAATAAACCTGTTGGACCTCAGCTAGAAATGTGGAGCTGGAAGTACAGGGCGGCAGTCGACATGATTCGTATTGAACAGTTTGAGGTGGACGCCAACTGTAACAAATTAAGGGCGCTTAGATGAGCTAAGGCTAAGCAGCGGAGTCGGAAACATAAAGCAAATTCACGAGTTTTATAATTGACAAATTAACGTCTGTCTACTCTAGTGCGAAAGGCGCCAGCCTCGAAAACCGGCGGTCCAAAGTTCGAAACCTGACTTGAGACACAGATCCTGGCGCCTTGCTCGGGTGTATAGTGTATCTGTCATTGCCCGTCAGTTTGTTCAACTCTCTGGCCACTACGAAAACACCGTTCCGATATGGTATATAAGTGTGCCTTGGGGCTTCAGTTAATGGAGATTTTCAAGTAAAAAAATGAATAAAAAAAGTAAATCTAAAACCAACTCGTTTTCGTATTTGACGACGACTGCCTCAGGATTGAGTGCCACTACCGAGGCCTGCAATTGTTCCGTTACTTATTAACTTTATATTAAGATCTTAATTTATTACTAAGATATAATTGAATGCAACCGAAGAATCTATTGAAATTAAACAAATAAGTATACGTCAATATTGCAAACCAGCCTTGTAATATCCGTCGTTTGACGCGTGTTTCACTTCAATATGTATAACCATTTTCTATTGCAGTTTATACTTTTATAGTTTTCAGTTTATTAGTCGATCAACACGATTTCTCTCCAGTGCCCTATTATTCTACGCGTTGTCGGCCACGGCGACCGCCACGTGGCTGTTTGTAATCTGAGTAATTTCATACATAAACAGTAAAAAACGAACTTCAAATCCAATTAATTTTCTCATAAATCAGCTCGGAGTGACAGAAAGCACCAAAGACAACTTTTATGATCGATATAATAAATTTTTCAATAAACGGTTGCCAACATCAACGAAATATTATAAAATTGGCACGCATTTTTTTCAAATCCGGCTTGCTGGTCTAGTGGTTAAGGTGCTAGACTGTGAAACTGACTGGCCAGCCGCATATGGGTTCGAGTCCCGGGGCCGTCACTAAAAATCAAAAGGCTGTTAAACAATGTGACCTGTTAGCTGATGGTCAGACTTGACCATGATAAGCTTCAGGCACACTAGCGGACGAGAAAGGGAGGGAAAAACGGAATCCACCCTCTTTAACGGTTTCAAAAGCTGAAGTTCGTTCCGTTCAGTGTAGACACTAGCGGACGAGAAGGGGTGGGAAAAGTGGAATTCCCCCCTCTTTGGCAATTCCAAATAGTACAATTTGTACCTTAAAGTGTAAGTAAAATAGCCTATTTTCTGCCAATTCCCCCCTCTTTGGAGAAATTCCCCTCCCTTTGGAGGTTTGGCTCGTCCGCCAGTGAGTGTAGATAATATAAAATGACCTCAAAACTGCCGATTCTCCTCTCTTTAGAGAATTCCCTTCCCTTTGGAGGATTGGCTCGTCAGCCAGTGATGGCAGCCACCATTCGTGATTACTGTATCCGACATGGTTATTTGTTTGCAATGATAACGAAAGATGTATTCGTGTATTCGAACCCGTTGTTATTCCTCTCCTTAAACCCATCCGGTTTTCGATATGTCCATCAGGTTCCGTATGTTCGGACATGTTCCGTATGTCTGGTCGTTACTCTCACTTTATATTTTATTTTTTATTAATTACGTTTCATTCATTTTATTTCTTTATTGTTTATTCAAAGTAATTTGTAATTCGTAATTTGTAAGACCGATTATATACGAGTCAACCCAATGAAACTGAAACTGAAACTGATATGCCTTGATCAAGGTAAATATTTTGACAAAAACTTTCTGAAAAACAAGAAACCTCGCATAGGCTATAGTTTGATGACATACTTCTCTACATCAGTGTTGCCGTTATTTTTTACTCTAATGCGTTTCTGTATGTCATATGTGATCTCTGAAAACTTGATTTACAATCTTCGAATGAGTGCCTCAAAGATTTCTTTGCTATGAAAAGATTACCGTTTTACTCGGCCAATTCTCAGTAATGAGAAGTTATAACTTCCGTTGTTTCTAAATGTATTTTACCAAATACAGTCTCATGAAAATTTTTTTATTCTGTGAAGACGACCAAATTCTTAGTAAAGCAGATACGAATGTGTAGTGTTTTAACCATGTAGTTTTATTGACATGGTTACGGTACATATAGAATAGAAAAACAAAAATAGGGAATACATACCAAAAACACCCTTCGGTGAAACTCTCTTCATATACAGATCGAATCAGTTAAGATGAAATTCAAAATTGGGAACTAAAATTGATTACTCTCCATATCTTTCTGCGCTTTATAAGGCTTTTCCATTTCCCATGCCCAAATAACCTTCATACACTAATTTGAATTTATTAGAGCACATATTATTTTGACTGTACATATTTATATGTGCGGAAAATAACGGGTTGTTTGTCCAATCAGAACGGTATATTATAAAAATAATCTTTAATTGAATTATCATAAGTATGTATTTAATCCATATATTGTCCGACCGTCCAGTTTTTCTTCCCGAAGTTAACGAGCGGTGAAGACGAGTGAGATGACCTCCGATTGTCTGACTGTCTTGGTGGAGGCTCCCATTGTTGATTTTGTTGTTGTTGTTTTGAGTGAACATGATGCTTTTGATGGTGTTGTTGTTGTTGTTGTTGTTGTTGTTGTTGTTGTTGTTGTTGTTGTTGTTGTTGTTGTTGTTGTTGTTGTTGTTGTTGTTGTTGTTGTTGTTGTTGTTGTTGTTGTTGTTGTTGTTGTTTTTGTTGTTGTTGTTGTTGTTGTAGTGGTTGCTACCAACCTGATCTGTAACGAGCACAGCCATGTACAGCACTGTAAACAGCAAATGCTGGGTCATCACCACACACCACGGCAGTCGGGCACTTTTACTCGAGTTTCGTCGGGAGTATCGTGGAATCATCGAAGTCAGAGCCGATAACGAAACAAGTACCAGCAGGAATGCACTCGCGGTTAGCAGCACTTGCAGTAGAATGATCACTGTAATTTCATGTTGGAATTGGAATCTCTCGATTTCTCACTTTTCTGCAGAGTCATATCATGTTTATTGGGTACGAATTCACTCTGTTCCAGTCGCGATAAACGTAAGAACCATATACATACATTAGTTACGTGGTCAGTCAGTCAGTCAGTGTCAGTCAGTCAGTAAGTCAGTCATTCAGTCAGCCAATATGTTAGACATTTAGTCGTAGATACAGTAGAAGTCCCCTCTTTGAAAAAAGAATCTCATAATCGGCTGTATATGAACAATTTACTAACCGGTATAAAACAGTAGATTACCGTTGAGGGCATAGATCGGTTTATCGCCCACCATTTGCCGACTGAAAGCTTCAATGTGCCGTACCATCTGCGAACGAGCTTCATAAAGCTGGGAAATCATCTGACAGGACGCGTATGTCGTATACGTGCTGTACGCCTGGAAGTGTCAGTCAGTCAGTCAGTCAGTCAGTCAGTCAGTCAGTCAGTCAGTTAGTCAGTCAGTCAGCCAGTCAGTCAGTCAGTCAGTCAGTCAGTCAGTCAGTCAGTCAGTCAGTCTGTCAGTCAGTCAGTCAGTCGTCAGTCAGTCAGTCAGTCAGTCAGTCAGTCAGTCAGTCAGTCAGTCAGTCAGTCAGTCAGTCAGTCAGCCAGTCAGTCAGTCAGTCAGTCAGTCAGTCAGTCAGTCAGTCAGTCACTCAGCCAACCAATGACCAAACGACGACTACCAAAAACAGCCAGTGATGTGCGTCCCCTAACTGGATGGAGTCCGACATGGTCTTGGTTACCTGCTTCAAAAAAATAATTGAAACAAAAAATAAAAAAATTCTATAAAATTAAATTAAAAAATAAAATTAAATTAAAATGGATACCTGATTTGAGGTCGGCGGTCTGTTCATCCAACTTGGTAGTCCATTTAGTTGTTCACGCCAACGCTGCATGATGTCTGATCACGTGACTTGAATTGGTGATTAACTATTGATTAGATTGACTAAAATATAAATATATATATTTATTAATATTATATGACAAATGTTTATAGCTTCGGTCGTTAACTGCTGATTAGATTGATTGAAATCAAAACGTATATTCATTTATATAATGTACGAAATGAATTTAGCTTTGATGATTAAATTTTGTGTTTACCATTAACGGGAATCAATTCACAATAATGAGCTTTTCATCAGTGAAAAGGTTTGCAAAAAATATTTGTAAATGAGTGACAAAGGACTATGGAAAAAGGACTTTGGAAAAGGATTACTTGGATATATGTAACTTTTCATTAGTACGTATTATAAGTATGTAAGCATGGCATAAATCATGTCTGATCATGCAACTCTGCTCGCTGTTGATTAGATTTCACTGACACTAAAATAGATTGATTGACTTGTACAGGGTGGCTGTAAAGTAACGACGCGTTTTCCGGCCACCCATTTCTCAAAAAAATTATATCGTGTGATCAGTGTTTTTATAGTCAAACTTGCGTAAAAACACCTGAAAAATCGAATTATGCGGTAAGATTTGACGTATTATAATGTATTTGTAGGCCTTTTGTGGAATTTCTGTCAAAAAGCAATATTTTTTTACTTCTTGGGTCCTAGACGGAATTTTTTTCCAAAATAAAAGCGTTATAGGATTCTAAAAGTTTACACATTATTTTAATAATGATTTTTAAAAAATCTCATCGCCAAATAACACTATTGGTATCATCTAATGGTGGAAATTAAGCCAGCTTTCACATGTCCCTTTTTACATCAGAATCTTATTTTTGCATTTTTCACCAATTATCATGCTTTTATGACCCTTAATGGTGTCTTATGACACCAGATTTGTGTTAAAGGAGTTATGGAAGTATGATAATCCTACTTAGGACCTAAATCTTTGGTTTTCGAAATTTTGGAATTTTATCGAATTTTGCATTTTTTCTTCATTTATTGAGACTTTTTGGTAGTGAAGTACTATGAATTCTAATTCTTTCATAAATTATTTAACAAAAAACTCAACTTACCATTTGTTTATATCATTATGAACCTTGTTTGAAATTAATTGATACTTTATTCGTATTACCATGGTCAGGTTTCATGAAATTTCGGTCAGTTTTGTTGAAAAATAACGAAATTTCCGTTAATTTTCGGAAAAAAATTAATTTGAGCAGTCCTACTTTAAAATGAACCTCATAATCTGAAATTTCAGGTATGAATACATATAATTGGCATGTAAAAGTTAATCATGCATTACAATAGTTTTGAGAAATAGACGGCCGGAAAACGCGTCGTTACTTTACAGCAACCCTGTATAATCATAATCATAAACTGATTTTGATTAAACCTACTGAATGTACTTATAGCTTGGTCAGGGTTCCTTGTTGTGCAATTAACCAGACACGACTTCGTATGTGTCATAGAAACAACAAATAAAGGACCCAAAATCAGTTTTGAATTCAAATTGCGCGCCAAAAACATTCCTACGCGACAAGAAGTCTTCGATAGACTGCAAAGTGATGTTGATTCACATTCGTTCCTAGATTGATCTGTAATTTCATATTTGCCATAGATTAACCTTAACTGAATTCAAATGCGCGCTATTTTTCATCGCATCGCATGGTTGATTGATTAGATCGCCATCGCACTCAGTCTTCCTTCGCACGAGGGAAGAACCAAAAAGTGGAATTCCCCCTCGTTGGCAGTTCTTTGTGAAAGTGAATTTTGTTCCTTAAGGTGTTGGTAAAATGACCTTAAAACGGCTAATTTGCCTCTTTGAAGAATTTCCTCTTCCTTTGGAGAATTCGCTCGTTCGCCGGTATATAGTCAGCAGGTAATAAGTTAACTAAAAAAAATTTAAGTGCGCGCCATTTTTCATCGGTATAACCCGCATGGTCTGATCATGCTGGATCAAGTAGATTGTTGGTTTGATTAGATTGTACTCATTCGTTACTCAGTATATACAGTAGTTTGAATCGCTGGCGGACGAGCTAAATCCCCAAAGGGAGGGGAATTTCGTCAAAGAGGGTGGAATCGGCAGTTTTCAGCCATTTAATCTACATCTTAAGGAACAAAATTATATTTTTTGAAACTGCCAAAGAGGGGGGAATTCCACTTTTCCCACCTTTTCTGGTTCGCTAGTGGTTTGAATACCGAAATAGAAGTAGCAGTTAGGAAGGTAACTGGATTTGAATGCGCGCCGTTTTTCATTAACGTTATTAGAAGAATGATTCAGCTTTTAAATGTACTGAGCTGATGCACTGAGTTTCCGTACTGAGCTTATGTACTGAACTTGTGTACTGAGCTTATGTACTGAACTTGTGTACTCAGCTTATGTACTGAACTTGTGTACTGAGCTTATGTACTGAGCTTAGGTACTGAGCTTATGAAGTGACTCGGGAACGCACTGTCTACTTATAAGTTTATTAATGATTCCTGACTGTGTTTTCGCGGTGAATTTATACTGCCAAGGAAAATTATTTTTAGAAATACAATATCGTTTTCCAATTGAGTTCGGGGAGCTAAATTTAGTAATAAATATTGCCATCTTCAACTTAATCTGACCAATTTCCGTATTTGAATCGGTGGGCTAATTATTGGATCACGCGACCACCACATGCTCACGAAAATCAACAACTTTTTACCGAAACCAGTGAACAATTTAATTTCCTCCCAAGTCTGGAGTCTATGGCAATTAAAATAACTGCCATAACATCCTCTTTCATGTAATCTGAATAACTTCCTTATTGGAATCGGCTTTTTATCCGGTTTTTTATTTAGAATACTTACATACTTTTGAAAACGCGACCACCAAACACACATTTGGATTTCGGTTAAACTCTGGAAGGTAACAAATTAATGACTGAATAATATCGCAGAGTTTATGTAATTTGAAAAACGTCCCTTGTTGGACCAGTAGTTAATGAAATTGATCGGGCAATACTCCTGGTAGAGGCGAAATATACGGAATGTAGAGTTGTGTGGGTCAAAATTGAATTAGGAAGAACAAAACAACCTTACAAGTTATTTATACAACATTTGCATTCGGGTGTTTTGAATAGCCGTGAAACCACACTGTAAAAGTTCATCCAATGAAGTTGCTTCCCAGATTGTTTTTTTTCTTTCCTCTTGGATTTCTTCATCAACTGAAGTCATCAAGGCACACTAATAAAATACCAAATCAGAATGGTGTTTTTGTAGTAGCCTAGCCAGAGAGTTGAATAAACTGACGGGCAACGGTAGAAACCCCATAACGAAGCCTCAGGATCTGTGTCTCGAGTCAGGTTTTCGAACTTGGCCCGCCAGTTTTCTAGGCTGGCGCCCTATGCACTAGACAGGTGAAATACTCTCCCCTATTGTCGTTCATATGAATAATAACTTGATTAATCCATCGCTGACTATGAAACACACACATACATCATGTATACTTCTAGATGGGAACATACACTATAGAACTAGTTCAGGATATTTTCTAGTTTGGAAAACGTTGGATATTGATTGAACTGTAATCTCACTTTTAAATTTTAATAATCAGCTTCTAATCAGGTCGCAATAATCTCAGACACTCAGATTAATTAACATACATTTAATCATATACCAGGAAATCATGTAGGCTTCACTGGAATACAGTGATAACAAGTGTTTTTTAGTTGAAAGAAATGGACTGTTAGAATGAGGAGTGGCTATCTAGTGAAAGTGAGTGAGTGAGTGAGTGAGTGAGTGAGTGAGTGAGTGAGTGAGTGAGTGAAAGAGTGAGTGAGTGAGTGAGTGAGTGAGTGAGTGAGTGAGTGAGTGAGTGAGTGAGTGAGTGAGTGAGTGAGTGAGTGAGTGAGTGAGTGGAGTGAGTGAGTGAGTGAGTGAGTGAGTGAGTGAGTGAGTGAGTGAGTGAGTGAGTGAGTGAGTGAGTGAGTGAGTGAGTGAGTGAGTGAGTGAGTGAGTGAGTACCACACCTGTCCCAGTAGTGCGTTCCCCGGCTCAGTCGGGGGAGGGTGACTGTGCCGGGGAGCCGACTGAGCCGGGGAGCCGACTGAGCCGGGGCGACTGTGCCCCGGGGAACGGACCCCGACTGTGCGGGGGAGGTTGGGGAAAGTTTTTTTATACGACACCCGACTGTGCCGGGGAGGTTGGGGAAAGTTTCTATACGACACCCGATGTGCCGGGGAGGTTGGGGAAAGTTTCTATATGACACCCGACTGTGCCGGGGAGGTTGGAAAAGCTTGAGAATGGCCCCGTTTCACGTATATGTATATCCGAGGTCTACAAATTTAAGCCGCAGCTTGAAGCCGAACCTAGTGTTAAAGTATTAAAGCAGCTTAAGCTGGCTTAAAACCTAGAAGCTGCGGCTTTTTAAAGCTTAAAATTGAGCTGTGGCTTCAAAATTAAGCTTAGTGGACAGGTCATTTAAGACATTTAGGTCATTCAGTGGACAGGTGTCGTATAGAAACGTTCCCCAACCTCCCCAGCACAGTCGGGTGTCGTATAGAAACTTTCCCCAACCTCCCCGGCACAGTCGGGTGTCGTATATAAACTTTCCCCAACCTCCCCGGCACAGTCGGGTGTCGTATATAAACTTTCCCCAACCTCCCCGGCACAGTCGGCCCCGGCACAGTCGGCTCCCCAGCACAGTCGGGTCCGTTCCCCGGCACAGTCGGCCCCGGCACAGTCGGCTCCCCGGCACAATCGGGTCCGTTCCCCGGCTCAGTCGGCTCCCCGGCACAGTCACCCCCCCACGACTGAGCCGGGGCACGCACTACTGGGACAGGTGTGGTGAGTACTGAGTTCCATGGTGTTCAATAGATAATGAAAGAAAATTCCGCGGCACATTGTTAGGCCTTATTATCGGGCACTGATAAAAGCAGTCAGTGGTTTTGCTTCCTTCTTTGATAAACAATAAATAATATATTCACAATTAAATACGATATCGTTGTGTTTGATCAATTATGACTATTCGACAAGCTAAAAATAAACTCATATAAAAACAACAGATAAGCCGAAAGTGCGAAGACAACATCCGGTTTCCGTTGCCTTGATCCATTAAACATAATTAGCCTACATTTAACTGATTTGTATTTCTTGACCTGAACAAACTGTACTTAGCTAATGAAGAGAAGTCCATAGCTGGGTGGGATAATAAAATCCAACACCTTTGTCACTAAAAACTACATCTTGTATTATTACGTGTCTGACTGACCGACTGACTGACTGACTGACTGACTAACTAACTGACTGACTGACTGACTGACTGACTGACTGACCGACTGACTGACTGACTGACTGACTAACTGACTGACTGACTGACTGACTGACTGACTGACTGACTGACTGACTGAGTGACTGACCGACTGACTGACTGACTGACCGACTGACTGACTGACTGACTGACTAACTAACTGACTGACTGACTGACTGAGTCGGCAAGGACTTTAGTTTTAGTCGTTTTAATTTTAAGTGGTTTGTTTGATCAAACTATTTTGATCATTCCTGTTATCACGGTTATTCGAATGACTTATTATCTGATTTATGGACTAATTGACAAACTGACTACCAGATAACGACTGAAAAAATTACAATTGACAGCCACTGCAGCGACTTTAGCGTGGGCAAATAACAGTTCACGTTTCAAAGATAGCATACACTTTGTTTGGTCAACTTTTGAAATACTGGAGGTAAAACTCTGGTCAAATTGGGCGGTAACGACAGCCACCGCAGCGGCTCTGAACATTGCTAGGTATCAATTCACGTTCCATTGATTGTATAGATTTACTTTATTCGACTTTTGAAATACTGGAGGCGAAACTCTGGACAAAATGGGCGGTAACGACAGCCACTGGAGCAGCTTACAGTGTTGCTAGTTATTAATTCACGTTCTATTGATCGTATAGATTTTCTTTAGTCGGCTTTTGAAATACTGGAGGCAAAACTCTGGTCAAATTGGGTGGTAACGACAGCCACCGCAGCGGCTTTGAACGTTGCTAGTTATCAATTCACGTTTCAATGATTGTATAGATTTTTATTAGGCGAATTTTGAAATACTGGAGGTGAAACTATAGTCAAATTTAGCGGTAACGACAGCCACTGGAGCAGCTTACAGTGTTGCTAGTTATTAATTCACGTTCCATTAAACGTATAGATTTTCATTAGGCGAATTTTGAAACACTGGAGGCGAAACTCTGGTCAAATTGGGCGGTAACGACAGCCACTGAAGCGGGTTACAGCTTTGCTAGTTATTATTTCACGTTCTATTGATCGTATAGATTTTCTTTAGTCGACTTTTGAAATACTGGAGGCTAATCTCTGGTCAAATTGGGCGGTAACGACAGCCACTGGAGTGGCTTACAGTGTTGCTAGTTATTAATTCACGTTTCAATGATTGTATAGATTTTCTTTAGGCGATTTTTGAAATACTGGAGGTGAAACTCTAGTCAAATTGGGCGGTAACGACAGCCACTGGAGCAGCTTACAGTGTTGCTAGTTATTGATTCACGTTCCATTGAACGTATAGATTTTCTTTAGTCAAATTTTAAAATACTTGAGGCGAAACTCTGGTCTAATTGGGCGGTAACGACAGCCACTGGAGCAGCTTACAGTGTTGCTAGTTATTAATTCACGTTCCATTGAAGATTTTCTTTAGTCGAATTTTGAAATACTTGAGGCGAAATTCTGGTCAAATTGGGCGGTAACGACAGCCACTGGAGCAGCTTACAGTGTTGCTAGTTATCAATTTACGTTCTATTGATCGTATATATTTTCTTCAGTTGAAATTTGAAATACTGGAGGTGAAACTCTAGTCAAATTGAGCGGTAACGACAGCCACTGGAGTGGCTTACAGTGTTGCTAGTTATTAATTCACGTTCCACTGAACGTATAGATTTTCTTTAGTCGAATTTTGAAATACTTGAGGCAAAACTCTAGTCAAATTGCGCGGTAACGACAGCCACTGGAGTGGCTTACAGTGTTGCTAGTTATTAATTCACGTTCCACTGAACGTATAGATTTTCTTTAGTCGAATTTTGAAATACTTGAGGCGAAACTCTGGTCAAATTGGGCGGTAACGACAGCCACTGGAACGGCTTACAGCATTGCTAGTTATTAATTCACGTTCCATTGATCGTATAGATCTTTGTTTAGTCAATTTTTGAATTACTGTAGGTGAAACTCTGGTCAAATTGGGCGGTAACGACAGCCACTGAAGCGGCTCACAGCGTTGCTAGTTATTAATTCACGTTCTAGTGATCGTATAGATTTTCTTTAGTCGACTTTTCAAATACTGGAGGCAAAACTCTAGTCAAATTGGGCGGTAATGACAGCCACCGCAGCGGCTTTGAACGTTGCTAGTTATCAATTCACGTTTCAATGAATGTATAGATTTTCTTTAGGCGATTTTTGAAATACTGGAGGTGAAACTCTAGTCAAATTGAGCGGTAACGACAGTCACTGAAGCGGCTCACAGCGTTGCTAGTTATTAATTCACGTTCCATTGAACGTATAGATTTTCTTTAGTCAAATTTTAAAATACTTGAGGCGAAACTCTGGTCTAATTGGGCGGTAACGACAGCCACTGGAGCAGCTTACAGTGTTGCTAGTTATTAATTCACGTTCCATTGAAGATTTTCTTTAGTCGAATTTTGAAATACTTGAGGCGAAATTCTGGTCAAATTGGGCGGTAACGACAGCCACTGGAGCAGCTTACAGTGTTGCTAGTTATCAATTTACGTTCTATTGATCGTATATATTTTCTTCAGTTGAAATTTGAAATACTGGAGGTGAAACTCTAGTCAAATTGAGCGGTAACGACAGCCACTGGAGTGGCTTACAGTGTTGCTAGTTATTAATTCACGTTCCACTGAACGTATAGATTTTCTTTAGTCGAATTTTGAAATACTTGAGGCAAAACTCTAGTCAAATTGCGCGGTAACGACAGCCACTGGAGTGGCTTACAGTGTTGCTAGTTATTAATTCACGTTCCACTGAACGTATAGATTTTCTTTAGTCGAATTTTGAAATACTTGAGGCGAAACTCTGGTCAAATTGGGCGGTAACGACAGCCACTGGAACGGCTTACAGCATTGCTAGTTATTAATTCACGTTCCATTGATCGTATAGATCTTTGTTTAGTCAATTTTTGAATTACTGTAGGTGAAACTCTGGTCAAATTGGGCGGTAACGACAGCCACTGAAGCGGCTCACAGCGTTGCTAGTTATTAATTCACGTTCTAGTGATCGTATAGATTTTCTTTAGTCGACTTTTCAAATACTGGAGGCAAAACTCTAGTCAAATTGGGCGGTAACGACAGCCACCGCAGCGGCTTTGAACGTTGCTAGTTATCAATTCACGTTTCAATGAATGTATAGATTTTCTTTAGGCGATTTTTGAAATACTGGAGGTGAAACTCTAGTCAAATTGAGCGGTAACGACAGTCACTGAAGCGGCTCACAGCGTTGCTAGTTATTGATTCACGTTCCATTGAACGTATAGATTTTCCTAACTCGACTTTTGAAATACTGGAGGCAAAACTCTGGTCAAAATGGGCGGTAACGACAGCCACTAGAACAGCTTACAGCGTTGCTAGTTATCAATTCACGTTCTAATGATCGTATATATTTTCTTTAGTCGAAATTTGAAATACTGTAGGTGAAACTCTAGTCAAATTGCGCGGTAACGACAGCCACTGGAGTGGCTCACAGTGTTGCTAGTTATTAATTCACGTTCTATTGATCGTATAGATCTTTGTTTAGTCGACTTTTGAAATACAGGAGGTGAAAGTCTGGTCAAATTGGGTGGTAACGACAGCCACTGGAACAGCTTACAGCATTGCTAGTTATTAATTCACGTTCCATTGATCGTATATATTTTCCTAACTCGACTTTTGAAATACTTGAGGCGAAACTCTGGTCAAATTGGGCGGTAACGACAGCCACTGGAACGGCTTACAGCATTGCTAGTTATTAATTCACGTTCCATTGATCGTATAGATCTTTGTTTAGTCGACTTTTGAAATACTGGAGGTGAAACTCTGGTCAAATTGGGCGGTAACGACAGCCACTGAAGCGGCTCACAGCGTTGCTAGTTATTAATTCACGTTCTATTGATCGTATAGATTTTCTTTAGTCGACTTTTGAAATACTGGAAGCAAAACTCTGGTCAAATTGGGCGGTAACGACAGCCACCGCAGCGGCTTTGAACGTTGCTAGTTATCACTTCACGTTTCAATGATTGTATAGATTTTCTTTAGGCGATTTTGAAATACTGGAGGCAAAACTCTGGTCAAATCGAACGGTAACGACAGCCAACGCAGCGGCTTTGCACGTTGCTAATATCAATTCACGTTTCAATGATTGTATAGATTTCCTTTAGACGGTTTTTGAAATACTGGAGGTGAAACTCTAGTCAAATTGAGCGGTAACGACAGCCACCGCAGCGGTTCTGAACGTTGCTAGTAATCAATTCACGTTCCATTGATTGAATAGATTTTCTTCAGTCTACTTTTAAAATACCGGAGGCGAAACTCTGGTCAAATTGGATGGTAACGACAGCCACTAAAGCGGTTTGCAGCGTTGCTAATTATTAATTCACGTTCCACTGAACGTATAGATTTTCTTTAGTCGAATTTTGAAATACTTGAGGCGAAACTCTGGTCAAATTGGGCGGTAACAGCAGCCACTGAAGCACCCACAGCGTTGCTAGTTATTAATTCACGTTTTATTGATCGTATAGATTTTCTTTATTCGACTTTTGAAATACTGGAGGCAAAACTCAAATTGGGCGGTAACAACAGGACGGACAGAAAAATCTGATCCGGAACTTTGATGACTGCAAACTATATTTTTTTATAAAAGTATTTATATTGGCACTACTAACGAAAATTTATTAATATAAGCTCAAACAGACTGTCTCTGCTAAATGAAACGAACGAAAAAAATGTCGGGGTCACGATCGCTGCCAAAAAAATCAAGTTATAGTTTTCTCAATGGATTATCAGACTATATTTGACGGCGCGCTGTTTACTTCCGCTGCTAACAAACTGAATTCCTCAGTTAATACCCGTTTTAGCAGTGAGCTATTGGGATGCAGAATTTTGAAAGTTAAGGACATACATCTTTCTCAAATTTAAATATGTAGATAAATGGTTGTCAACCGATAACCAGATGTGGTGCTTATATTTGGCTCACGTTTCAGCGCCTTATGACCTGCTTGATTTTTTTAATTTGTTGTGGCATACGGCGAAGCGCTATCCGATTGAGACCCCAACGACAGCCACCCACTGATTGTTAAAATTCAGTTTACGTTTCACTACTTCTACATATGGCTTTATTTTAAGCCGTTTTGAACGGAGGGAGAACTATACCCAATTGACGGGGTAACGACAGCCAGTGACAACGAAGCTAAGATTCTATTTACGTTTCATGATGGTCAATAGATAATAAAAAGAACTTCTCTACTAGATCCTATTGGGCGTCAGCCACATCTGGGGGAGGGGAGCAGTCATTCGCTTCGCTCATTCCTACCTAATTAAACTAATCAATATATTTTTAGAATATGTGGGTTTATTTTCTTCGTTTCTCTCAACGATGCACACTTTTAAGTATGATGTCCAGAGGAGTTTGAAATGATAACTGACATGTTTCCGGAAAGAACGAACTTCGAAGATCCGGTTTTCTCTGTTCAACCCCTTAACCAATATTAAAAACATACACATGTTTACCAAATTAGTTTCTCTTAAAATATTAATCATGAAGATATCGCATATAGACTCTCCAGGGTTTATTGATGTTCATAACGTTTTTGAAATCAAATGTTTTAGCAAGCGATAAAAATGCAGACAACAAAAAAACATCAGGAAAGAAGGAACGATCTTTTTTCAAGTCAACTACTTTGATTTCAGTCACTAGTGAGCTAGTGAGTGAGTGAGTGAGTGAGTGAGTGAGTGAGTGAGTGATGGAGTGAGTGATGGAGTGAGTGAGTGAGTGAGTGAGTGATGGAGTGAGTGAGTGAGTGAGTGAGTGAGTGAGTGAGTGAGTGAGTGAGTGAGTGAGTGAGTGAGTGAGTGAGTGAGTGAGTGAGTGAGTGAGTGAGTGAGTGAGTGAGTGAGTGAGTGAGTGAGTGAGTGAGTGAGTGAGTGAGTGAGTGAGTGAGTGAGTGAGTGAGTGAGTGAGTGAGTGAGTGAGTGAGTGAGTGAGTGAGTGAGTGAGTGAGTGAGTGAGTGAGTGAGTGAGTGAGTGAGTGAGTGAGTGAGTGAGTGAGTGAGTGAGTGAGTGAGTGAGTGAGTGAGTGAGTGAGTGAGTGAGTGAGTGAGTGAGTGAGTGAGTGAGTGAGTGAATGAGTGAGTAAGTGAGTGAGTGAGTGAGTGAGTGAGTGAGTGAGTGAGTGAATGAGTGAGTAAGTGAGTGAGTGAGTGAGTGAGTGAGTGAGTGAGTGAGTGAGTGAGTGAGTGAAAGAGTAATGGAGTGAGTGATTGAGTGAGTGAGTGAGTGAGTGAGTGAGTGAGTGAGTGAGTGAGTGAGTGAGTGAGTGAGTGAGTGAGTGAGTGAGTGAGTGAGTGAGTGAGTGAGTGAGTGAGTGAGTGAGTGAGTGAGTGAGTGAGTATATTGAGTGAGTGAGTGAGTGAGTGAGTGAGTGAGTGATCAAGTGAATGTGTTATCGAGTAACACAAGTCAACTAGTTACTTTTACTGACATGAATAGTTTTATCCGATAACCAGATGCGATGCTTACATTTTGCTCACGTTTCAGCGCATAAAGGACTGCTTGATTTTTACATTTTCTTATTGTAGACGGCGAAGCTCTACCCAATCGGGAGCCCAACGACAGCCACCCATCGATTGTTAAAATTCTGCTTACGTTTCACATTTTCTATATTTGGTATTATTTCATGCAAATATGTGAACGGAGGGAGAACTATACCCATTTGATGGGGTAACGACAGCCAGTGATGTCGATGCTGGAGTTCCATTCATGTTTCATGATGGGCAATAGATAATAAAAGTAACTCCTTTACTAGATCCTATTGGGCGTCAGCAACAGCCGGGGGAGGGGAGCAGTCATTCGCTTCGCTCATTCCTACTTAACAGAAACATAAATATTATTTTTGCAATATCACGGTCAAGTTTTTTCGTTTCTCCTAAAAATTCCACTTTTATGTGCCACTGAAGTTAAAACGAAAACTGATATTATATCTTTCCCGAATTACCGAACTTTTATAGTGAAGACAGAAAGGCAAGATCCGGTTTCCACTGTCCAATCCATTAACTAATATTAAAGACATACATTATTTGATTATTTTTTTCCTCTAGACCTGATCAGAAGGATATCGCTCGTACATAGCTTATCCAGGCTCCAGGGTCTCTTGATACTCAGAAAGTTTATGGCACACTGTTTGAATTCCGATCTGTTTTTGGCGCGCGTTCAAATATTCAAAATAAAAAAATTTCCCATAAAAGTTGGACAATATATGTAAATATTGCGTCAATGTAACGAGACCATAAAAGTAATTGTGTATGACATGCATATGTTGAACAATTTTAGCTCGTTAAAACTTGAAATATGCTGATTTTCTTTGATATCAACTGTCCTCCAAGTAATGCTGCAGTAAAACGTTCGATTATCAACGTTTACATAATTGTATTGAATGATAATAGACTTATTGTTGGTAATTTATAGGCAGTAATTAACAGTGTTTTATAGTCGTAGTTCTCTCGATATGCAAATGAAAAAAAAACAAGAGACTTGTGAAAGAGTAGAAACACACAAGTACAGAAACTTTCATCGTTAAGTTATCTACTTTGATACTTCATTAGTACAGTAAAAAAACGTCGAGTTTAAGAGTAAAATTAACAGGTTTTTATCAATGAGTTATGAACAAATACAACTTCCATGAACGAATTATTGGGCGTCCAAAAAAAGTGGACGCTGAAAAAACGCGCTCATGGAACACTAGCGGACGAGAAGGGGTGGGAAAAGTGGAATTCTCTCCTCTTTTTAGCGATTTCAAAAAGTAAAATTTGTTCCTAAAGGTGTTGGTACAACAGCCTCAAACCTGCGAATCCCCCTTCTTTGGTGATTTTCCCCTCCCTTTGAATGTTTGACTCGTCCGCCATTGTCATGGAAGAGGAAAAAAGATGAGCCACGCCCGGTACTGCCGACAGAGACATTGGACATTCAGAATAAACGACACTGGCGAAACATTGAACAACAACGTTTTCCTTCTACTTTCCTTTTACACTACAAACAAATAAAAACAAATGTAAATGATCTGTTTAAATATTCATTTTCTCATTGCTTGCCGGCAGAAAATGACGACATAAAGTCGGTAATAAAAATAAACAGTCACATTCCGCTGGTGCCGTGGCTTTATACACATACAGGGTGGGCAAAAAAAAGTTGGCGCGTTTGAGCAGTCATTGTGAAAGTTGTCGACAAGCCGTGAGATTGCGGTATAGCGCATTCGATTCAGCTTGTGTTTGTCTACAAAATGATGTCATATGGTTAGGGTTAGAAATTTACAGCAGCAACGGCATACCTTTCTTTCAAATGCGCGCCTAACAGAACGTGCCACACGTGATAAGAATGAGACCTGTTTGTATGATCTACAAAATGGTGTCAAGGGATGCTGTATGTCCTCCTACTCATCCTATGATGTAGAATACAGGCAGCGGCAAGTTTCAAATGTGTGTTTATTAGGGAACCCATTCTTTCTGTAACTGACTGGCAGCTTCAATAAAACAAGAAAAAATCCGCAGGATTCCACATACGTCAAGCTATAGGGTTCAAAATGAAGGCAAGAACGATCGAATCGGATGTCTATAACGTGAGTCATTGACGTTAGAAATCGTTAGGTTTTTTATCCACCTCACTGGCGGACGAGCTAAACCTCCAAAAGGAGGGGAATTTTCCCAAAGAGGGGGAAATTTGCAGAAATAAGGTCACTTTAGCTACACCTTAGGGAACAAAGTATACTTTATGAAACTGCCAAAGAGGGGGGATTCCACTTTCCCGTTCCTCCCTCGTCCGCTAGTGATCCACCTTGTATGTAAGTGCATATACACGTACGGCCTATGCATGCATGGAAAGGTCTTACAAAGATTTAGAAATGTTAGGCTTGAACTTAATCTTCTTCTCAAAATATATTGCCATAAACATTAGAAAGTATGAAAGTACGGTAGTATAAAATATAACATCACTTCATGTACAGTGAAATTGAATTCAACTGTTAACTGAGAAACAAATCTCTGCTATCTATTTGCACATCTGTACTCTGAGAATAAAGTTCCAAGTAAGGAGTATTCGGAAGCGCTAATAACCACATATCTATCTAAAGCCCGTGTGGTGTTTCTGCAAGCAACAGTGTGGCTGAAAACTTCTGAAATGAAACATCAGACAATCAGTGTTAACACGCACATCAATCATCATCACCCCATGCTACACTGTGTTAAACTATGGTGTCAACCGATTCGAGTTGAGGCTAGTCATGTTTCATTATCAGATGTTTGGGCAGTATTTTCGATTGCAGAAACAGCATACGGGCTTTACATGTATTAACTAAAGCCCCGTGTAATGTTCACTGTGCACCGTTTGTTTTGTTGAATTCTTCCGTGAAAATGAAGCTGGATCAAAAATTTTGGGTTCTTACTTTGCTGAAACTCATAATAGTAAGTATAGTTGACTCGGCTACGTTAAGATAATGTGAAAGCTTTTATTTTACCGTTAATGACCGGAACCGGTCCAAGTGCTCGCTTGAGCGCACAAAAATCATACATCGAGGGAAATACTTATTTGCCTGACTGACTTCAGTTCATAGACGAATCAGAGTTCAATAATAGTTTATTCAGAATTTTTTGCGAATCTTTGCTTATGGGGAACAAGAACCCCTAGAATTATTTTATTCTGCAACGGCTTTGAAGAAATATTCATTAAAAGCAAGCCCCAGCGGACGAGAAGGGGAGGAAAAAAGTGGAATTATCCCCTCGTTGACGAATTAAAAAATACTGTTTGCTGAATACCATGCTGAATAACTGACTGACTGACGGACTGACTGATTGACTGACTCACTGACTGAATGACCGACTGACTGATTGATTGACTGACTGACTGACACAATGGTATTCTACAGAATCATCATCAACCAAAGAAATCGTTGGACAATCAAATTCAAGAGTTACTTTACTTGATGTCAAGAATGCAAGATCCACCCGAAGATCATATTGAGCAGTTACTGAAACAGTCCAAGCGAACAAGATCTTGGAATATGTGATAAACCTGTATGTTTGGTCGATTTGATAAAATACACATTTCCGATATAAATATAATTAAGTTTTCTTTTTAGCCAGTTTTATAGCAAGTTTTTTAAACATGAACGAACAAACGAACAAGTTTCATCATTCTATTACTTGAACTTGATTATGCAGCGTATATAGTAAAACATCATATTCCATTTTCGGACAAAATGCGGAGGTACGATGGATTTTTAATCAGGTCCAAAATAACTCGTTCTGGTCAACATTTCGTGACAAGATGTCATTATTCTACCATATCGTACGGATTAGTGTTGATTGGCTCGATTCATCTTTGTTTACATCAATGCCGCCATTTTAGATAAATATCACATGGGTTATTCTGATTATAATAATATTCTAAATTAATTCAATCTCTCTGGAGAAATTTCTTCACCTTTGAATAGTTAATCATCCCACCCGCACTGACGGACGAGTCAACCTTCTAGGTCTGAAAAGAGGGGAATTTCTTCAAACAGGAAAAAATCAGCACTTTTTAGCCCAGTTACCTACACCTCAAGGAACAAACTGCTTTTTTAAAACCACCAAAGAGGGCGGAATATAACTTTCCCTTCCCTCCACTTCTCCTTCTTGTCCGATATTGCTCCTCACCTCCAATGATGTCTCAATCAAATATCCCAATTTACACAAAACAACATATTGTCAATTAATGATTCATGTGCTGGTTAATTTATTGGTGTTCAAATACAACACTCATGAAAATTTAATTTCGGCGGGTAAAATAAATAATTATGCCCATTACTCAGTAGCGGGTAGAATATATGACCGGCTGTTAAACATACGTTTTGCTTGAAAATGTATTTAGATGTTTTAGTGAAAAAAAATATATGTTTTATTCTGTAAATTACATGTTTTGCCTTTGTAAATTCAATAAAAATGTATAGAAATTCTGTTCAAAAAACTTTAACTCATCCGCCATTTTGATTGCGAGCCTAATGTTTCATGGACATGAAACATCAGCTGAAAAATGCCGAATTTCCGCGCGTATCGATTTCAGTTTTGTGCGGCGCACGTTTCGCTCAGAAAAATATAAAACGATTACAACTATTGTTTATTATAATTTCAGGTTATTCTTGTGTGTTTCTGCTAGGTTTTGTAGTCTAGATAACAGTTAAAAACATATGAAAATGATCAAAAACAACCGTAATTGAGGTCCACGATTCCACACGTGATGTAGGCTCAGCGCTCAGAGGAATATTAAAATTAAATGAATAAAAGGAAAACTGTTTAGAATTTTAGAATGACATTTTAGAGTGCATTCTCTCTTGACTTATTAGGTGTGTTTTGGAAATCATTATTCAAGAGCTTTATCTATCTCACTCACCGATCCGAGGATTCCAGGTTCACAGCCTTAGCCTCTATATAATTAGAAACATGACGTTAAGCTTGACAAAACATTCTTATTAAATAGTATATTGTAGTAATTGATGATTCATGTATTTTGTCATAAATTTAGTGGGCTGTTAATATTTTAATTACAGTTTGCGGGTTCAACCAAACAAAACCACAGGCATCAGTCATCACAGTTGGACATTGATCTTTACACTCCGACGGAACTTTCCAGCCGATATCACTCGTGTCTCCGACAAAGTTGTTGTCAATTTCGGTTAAGCATTTTCCGTGCCACGGTCAACTTCACATCACAAGAATCTCAACGGACCCGACTACATAGCAACAACATATACGGACAATCAACTATAAAAATTCTATGACAGTCTCCGACCAGTTTGTCGTCTCATCAATACCACCAATTTCTGCAGTCTCAGACTTTGCTGGATTCCAATCTCAATTTAACTACTGAACTCTCAAACCAGTCATCGACTTTATCAACCCAACCGACACCGACAGATTGACCGTCTATTCCACTGAATCTGGATTACGGATCTGAGCTGTCCAGTTTATGATCTTCTGGAATCTGAATATTTGATCTAGAATCTTCTGGAATCTTCAAGAATCATCATCCAATGTACCAGTCGAACTCGTCGGCGGGTTCGTCCGCTTCGCGGTCGTCCCACTACCAGCAGAACAGCTATCGGTCAAACATTTGCATATCCGGACAGATTAAGAATGTTGGTTCATGATATTGTTAAAGTTTCATTTTTTGTTTTGTGACGTTTCAGGACCAACATTGACTGTTAGACAAGTTGAGTTTCTCATCTCACCGCCGGTGTAAAGAATTGGAACGAGTAGTTGTGGTTCCGTTCCGATCCGATTTTCTGAACAATACTTATTGATTTAACTGGTATTCTCTAGCGTTTTCGCCAGGCCTAATAAACTGGTAGTAATAACGTCTCGTTCTAAGTGTATAATTACAACTCTGCTATTGAAACTGAAAGTTTGAATGTAAACTTTTCATTGAACTCATCATTTACCGAATAACAACTAGAATGTTTGGTAATCTCATTCCATTGTAATTCCGTAAGACATAACTTTATTCATGAAATTGTTTAGAGAATTTATAAAAATGATACTCTTTTTATGTGAATCATTTCAATGACTCAAAGTAGTTCATTCAGGGATTCACGGATAATGTTAATAAAAACACCACACAGCACCACCAACACCAGTCACAACAACATTACTCACACACTCACCCACACTCCCTCACTCACTCGCTCACACTCCCTCACTCACTCACTCACACTCCCTCACTCACTCACTCACACTCCCTCACTCACTCACTCACTCACTCACTCACTCACTCACTCACTCACTCACTCACTCACAGGAACAACATTCTAACTCATTCCATTACAGGAGATCCAACGCTTCGAATCAGTGCACCCTCGTATCTACGCCATCTACGACCTGCTCGAATACGTCCAGGATCCGGTCATCTCGCAGCAGATACGCGACCACGTCATCTGTGTGGAAGGTGGGATTTTTTTGTATTGATTTTTTATTTTTAGATTTTATCTATTTTTGTTGATTTTTATATCGTATCGACTTTTCGAGTGAAACACGTCAAGTTTGCGTTCAGTCCATGGAGATTTTTCTGGTGATTTTCATTTTTTTGTGTTGGGATTCGTGTCTCAAAACTCATCATGGCTTTGATGGGGCTTATTTCTCGTTTCGGATTTTTGAGTGAAGTACGTCAAGTCGGCGTTCGGTCCATGATGGAGATTTTTCGAAAGATTTCCAGTTGTTTCTTTGTTAATTGAAGTCTTGTCCACCAACCCAATTAAGGTTTTGATGGGATGCGTTTAGGATACTTTGTTTCAGCCTCTTCACTATGTTGTATGTTCGTTTTTTTATTAACGCCCTCTGTATGTCAGTACTTTGTGAGTGGGTTTTTTGTGTATTACACGTTGATTTCTCTTTCTCTTTCTTGATGTGTGTTAAATCTTCGTGAGATAAGACTTTGTAATCCAAATAGATCTACAGTGGACTGATACTGAATAAGATGTGCCGGTATTTTACATTCCCGATTAGGCACATTTTATTTCAATCTAGTTCGTACGAGTCGTTGCTGAGTTAATTTAGTGGGTAATAATCTCTGGCGCTCATCGTTGTACCCAAAGGTCGTGGTGCTCGTCTTGCCCATGTTTTGGCGTTGATTTACAATGTTCGTTCAGTTTTCCCCATCTTTTCCCACCTTATTCAATGACGACCCGATGTTCTTTAGGTTCTATGAACCACTGACATTCTCAATTGAATACGTGAATAAATGTAAAAAATTTAGCAAGGAAATCCGTGGACAATTCTATAGTACTACAATTCTTACTATCTGCAATAGTAAGAAGACGATGCTTCCTGAAAAAGAACGTGAAGTACCGCGCTTAATTTTAGGCGCTTAGCATAGCAGCGTTGGTTTTTTCTATTGTTATTAAAACGCCAACTATAATAACATTCAACAACAACATTCTTGAACAACAAAAACATTCATTCAACAACAGTAGTACAGCGCGTCATGTACTTATCACAATCGTCCCGTTAGAGATTGATTGCTTGTACTTGTGTATCAGCGTTGTTGAGCATCATTTTTTGTCAGTTTATATCTAACCATTTCGCTATTAAAACAAACAACAACAACAACGACAACAACAACAACAACAACAACAACAACAACAACAACAACAACAACAACATACTACAGCTGTGCAGCAGTTCGCGCGCGTTGCCGCGAATTTTTCTCCTGTCAGCAGCCCGAATAATTCGCTATTAACATTTGTCGCTGGTTTTTTCTTTCGCAGCAACACCAGTTTGAACACGAGTCAAAGAAATTCGAATGGCGGTTGGCGGTTGAGAAAGGAATTTCCCCGTCTTTGGAGGAATTTCCCCGTCTTTGGGGCTTTCTGGAGCTATGTAGATTTTTCTGGGGTTTCTAAAGCTCATCGTCATCCGATCTTAATGCAGATTATTTCTCGAAGTCAGTGAAATTCCCATCCGCTGGCGTCGGGATGTTTTTTTCTTCGCCGGTTGTGGAGACTACATTGACGGAATGGTAGGTTGTTTGGAGTGACTGACTTGAGTGAGGGAAAGTTTTGTCATTTCGTTGATGACCGGCACGAGTGAGTGAAGTGAATGACGGTTGTTGCTTTAATTGGTTGACTGACTGAGTTGTGATTGATGATAATGTATTTGTCAGTCATGTAAAATAATATGTCAGGGATGATAAATTTGGTGCAGAACTTATAAGATTCAGCGGGTTTGATGAACCAGTGAATGACGGTTGTTGTAGTTACAAAAACTGCGCTTAATTCATTGTGTAACCGGTTTACAAAAGTAATTTTTTTAAACAAGAAACCATGACCAAGCTATAATTGTATTCGTAAACTACCACGTTCATATTAAATATTATGTCAGGGAGGATACATTTAAGATTTGATACAGAATTTTTAAGATTCAGCAAGTTTGATGAGTGAGTGGAGGACGGTTATTGTTTCATTGGTTGACCGACTGATAGTTGGAGTCGAAGTCGGTAAAGTTTATGGTATATCAGGGAGAATAAAGTTATGTAGATTTGGTGCCACATAGAAAGAAACAGGATTTTTTACTTGCTTTTTGCGTGAGTTGAATAACTGTTTTAAATTGCAGAACAGACTGTAGTTAAGCTGATGTGTGGTGATTCGTATTCTGAAAGTTTTTTAGTTTGATATTCAGTCAGAGTGTGAAACAAAAGCGGCTGTGTGTGGCATGGCAAAAATACATTCACATGCACTAGCGGACGACGGAAGGACGGAAAACTGGAATTCCCTCTCTTTGGCGTGAAAAAAGTAGAATTTTTTCCTTAAGGTGTAGGTAAAATAGCCTTAAAACACCTGATTCCAGTGTGCCAGACAAGACAACAATAGTTATGACTTTTTCATGGCACTCACGTTTCTCATTAGCGCTTATGGACTAAATATCAGCTCAGGTTTAGTGGTATTTGGCGAGCAACTGTCCACTATCACTGCCAATTAATGATAAATGACGTACTTGTTTTTCTAATACTTGTTCATGATCGAGAGATTACTTCCAGTACCATTATTCTTCACGTTCCGCCATTGTTAAGAGCACCAGCGGACGAGAAGGGGTGGGAATAGTGAAACCCCCTCTTTGGTGATTTTAGAAAAAACTGTTTGTTCCCTTACACAGTTTGTAGGTAAAACAACCTCAAAACGGCGAATTCCCACCTCTTTGGCGAATTGCGCCTCCCTTTGGAGGTTTGAACTCGTCCGCCAGTGGTTAAGAGAAACGAAAGCCTTGAATGTTGTATCCGGTGATAAAAAGTGTGACCGTGAGCACCATATTTCACGGCACCAGCGCACGAGAGAGTACAGATGGAAAGTCCCGCCTCTTTGGCAGTTCCAAAAGGTAGGTTTTGTTCCTCAAGGTGTGAATAAAAGCGTCTGAAAACTGTTCATTTCCCTCTCTTTGGGGAATTTTTTTCCACTAAAGGATTGGCTCCTCCGCCATAAGGGTGGATTTTTATTATTGAGTTACGTTGCGTTGTTTTTATGACCACCCAGGCACTGGCGGACGAGCCAAACCTCCAAAGGGAGGGGAATTTCGCCAAAGAAGGGGAATGGGCAGTTTTGAGACCATTCTATCTAAACATTAAAGAACAAACGGCACTTTATAAACTTTCCAAAGAGGGGGGGGAATTCCACTTTTCCCTCCCCTTCTCGTCCGCTTGTGCACCCAGGTTACGCAAGATGTGACATGCATGGGAAATGGGAATGAAACAATGATGTACGGAGCAGGGCCCAGTTTTGTAGTCCTTAAAATAGAATGATACGAAAAAATATTTTAGAATTTACTTTAGAATACTGGTCTGAGGTTGATCTATCTGAATCTGAAATGATCATTTTTACTACCTTCACTTATTGGATTAAACCTCAGTATTAGTCACGTAAATGAAATGAAATTTTTTTTACATCTTTATTTGACGGACTAAGAAACGGGGCATAGAAAGGAATCGAGCAATTAGAAGAGTTAATTGACAATAATGTTCAGGAATGAGTAGTTATAACAGTGAAAAAGTGGTCTTGATCAGGAATGTGATTCATTGAGGCAACTGAAGCAACCGAACGACCAAGCGAATTCGTTACATTTGTGATGTTGGCACAAAAAGATGATTGTGTTGCACCACCGTTGTTATTTAATCAACGCAAAACAACGTCGTATGTAGCTTGAATATGGTGCCTTCATAGTCAGTTTCTGTTGTGAAATCAGTTTCAACAATGTTGCTAAGTTTTTTCGTAAACCCTTTTACAAAAAAGCAACGGACAACAGATGATGAATGGTGAACAGAGAAGTATTATTTTCTTTCGAGTTTTTTGCTGTTGCCTGACAGCCGAACAGAGCGCACTCAGACGATATCAACGGAATTGCAAAGCATAATAATACGATTGGTGAGTAAAAAACAAACGTGGTGTTTACTTGAAGCTATATTCAAAAAAATCACATTTAGGTTGCGATGCGAAATGCGATCACCGAAATCCCCGATTAAGTTTAAATGCGCATTTAACGAACGCTGAAAATTATAATTTTTGGAAACTCAGTTTTTCCACAATATAAGCAGTTTTTACTGAAGAAAGTTGAATAAAGTGAAGAGAAGGAACAGTAAGAATAAAAGAACTCTGACCGTCAACAAGTGATGAATGTGTGGTGATCGTTCATCAAGTGGTTCAGTTCGATGTTGATGATTCGACATAACTTCTGGTCTGGTTACTAATGAGTCATCTGTTTCAGTTGTGTCGGCAGCCTTTGTTTTGAAGATTGTTATTATGTTAAAACATATAATATAGTATTCTGTTTCTGCAGTTGAGTTTTTTATTTGTGTAAAACTTTTATTGTCGAACAAATTTCATCCGGTGATTTCAAATACGTGCGAGTTAATCAACAACAATTGTTGTACAAAGTGTAAAGAATGAAAGTATGAGATACTTTGGCTGAACCTGAAGGCTATACTGTGCTAATGGAAAATGTCTTTCATATATAACTGAGGTTCGAATATTTCGCGACAGTTTTCCGGGACATTGTCGGGACAGTTTTTTTGTAAAAAAATTTCAAGCACACTATTTGTTGTTTGTTTTTTGTAGCAAATTTGAATGACACATTAATTTCAAATTTTTAATTTAGGGTGTGTGGCAAGAGTCTTATAAAAAATCCGTGAATTTGTCGCCTTTGTCGCGATATATTCGAACCTCAGTTATACTGTATAACCGATTCTTTACTTGTTTTTAGCTTGATTAACTAGAGAACAGTTTTCATAAACAAGTAAACGAAGAAGGGGTAACGAGAAAAAAAGTTAAAGTTAATATTCTAAGTGATTTCGATTATAGAGTTGTTTAACTAGCTTATTTTCACCAAAATATTTACCGAACAAACAGTGAATGGTGTGGAAAGATGAGTGAGTGGTCTCTGGGGAGACGTCAAACATATCGTTTTACATCAGCTCATCACTTTTTGTTTTTTTTCTCCTTCTTGTAGTTCGCAAAACAAAAACTTTTCACACCTCATCTTTGGTCTGAGTTTTACCCAACCCGTGGGTGTTCTTCGTTTATGTTTTTTCTTTTGCCGAAAATCGTTCTGAGTGTTCTTTTCTTAGCTTATGCGTTTTTGCAGAAAAGTTACAGATTGTTACTGGAACTAGTATTTGTATATTTATGTTGTAATTTTTATTCACAATGTTTAATGTTTACATTGTGACATGAAGCCGAGTAATTGTGATGAATGCTTTCAATATTTCACGCACTGACTACCTGCTGTTTTCAATTATCGAAATCTCGGTTGTTACTGATTGATTATCAAATATCAATCACCACCTAGAAATGGAACGACAAATTACGCCATAAACGGATGTGACGGAATACATGAAATGAAAGTAAAATTATGTTCCTCGGGTCGTTTGAGATCAGAGAGATTGAAAACCAATTTGGAATAACATAAGTGCTTACGTTTTTGGCCGATTAGAACAAACTTATAGTTTTTTAAGCAAGCGATCCGTCCAACCATCGCTTTGAATAGCTAAATAAATGTATAGCCTATCTAAGTTTTGTGTAACTCAATTTTTTAATGCGCATTTTTTTATTCAAAACTATTTGACACGTTATTGAGAAAATTTCGTTGACCAAGCTGTATTTACTTTAATTATGTCAGTTTGGGTTTGGCGGGTTCTCCTGCGGTCATAGTCGTTACACTTTCGACCGTGTTTGTTCCGAGAAACCGTCGTAACAGAATTAAATTAGTGTGAACGCGTAAATCGATCAACATAATTAACTGGTGAATCATTTGCTTTCTGACCCTATAACAAATTCTGGTCGGGTTATTATCATCTGATTGAATAAAAATGAAGATCATATCCGTTTTGTCGTGTTTGCTTTCCGTGTTGGTTGAATCAGCGAATATGGACGTTCGGTTATAATAAGGCTGATTTTTGGCTTTC
This sequence comes from Daptonema setosum, assembly GCA_964036265.1. Taxonomy (NCBI): domain Eukaryota; kingdom Metazoa; phylum Nematoda; class Chromadorea; order Monhysterida; family Xyalidae; genus Daptonema; species Daptonema setosum. Next base: position 10,265,711 of record OZ038442.1, read on the forward strand.
AATTAGGTCTGAAATATGGTAGGTGATCACACAGCTTTTGAAACGTACATGATATTGTCCTCTAATTGTTGATTGATGAGCTTGACGTACAATGATATTGTTGATATGTATCTTTTTGTTTCCAAATTGATCGTCTGTTAAAAAAATGACTATAGTTTTTTCATTCTTTAATGTATGTAGGTGGGTAAAGTTCTGTTTTTACTGAAGAGTACTTCAACCACTGTATGTATGTAGTATACATATTTATGCTTTTTTCTCGCTCAGACGTTCGGTTGTCCGTCCATGTGGCCAGTAAGTTGATTCATCCAAATACTATTCGCGCAATTGTTATGTAATTTGACGTCCGGACGAGCGATGATTGACGTGGTGGTGTTAGCTGGCTGTTGGGAATAAAAGGGAAGTACATATGTGGTTCTAATACTAAGAAAACAATATATAATTATGTTATTACCCCGCAAAAGCAATGTACCAAATCACAAATATAGTGAATAACGGTTACCCCACTTACTGTCATCATCGCTTTATTGGTCAATTAACAGACTGGATACATGTGAGCACAAAATTAATTGCGATAGATACATGTGACTTGTGAGGACAATCACTGATCTTCAATAACGTAAATGACTTCAGTTTGGTATTTCCAGGGGTCAACAATGGATTGGATTCTGGCTTGGTCTGGGTCTCAAAAGTCTGCTCGCACCCCACCCAAACTCACAAAACGCCATAAAAATCAGTTTTAGCAAAAAACAACCCCAAATTCACGCATATACTCCATTTGCTGGTTTTCTTGCGTTATACTGGAGAAATCGTGATAAAACAATGAATTATTAACTTAGTAGTTGATATTGTCACCTAGGTTGATATTTAAATAAGAATCTTATCTGAAAACTAGCAGGCTGAGTGGCGCGCAGCACCAAACATTCAGCCTTTTAAAGCCGCTGATTTGTATTAGAGACTTGCCTGAAATGTGGCAGGCTGAGCGGCGCGCAGCGCCAAAATTTCTGAAATTTAAAAACCCCTGGTTTGTATTAGAAACACATCTGGAAACTGACTGCCTGAGTGGCGCGCAGCGCCAAACTTTCAGCGTTTTAATGCCCGCTGATTTGTATTGGAGACATGTCTGAAAATTGCATGCTGAGCGTCGCGTAGCGCCATAATTTCTGCATTTTGAAGCCCACTGTTTTGTATTAGAAACATATCTGAAAAGTGGCAGACTGAGTGCCGCGAAGCACCGAAATTTCTGAAATTTAAAAACCCCTTGTTTTTATTAGAAACACATCTGGAAATTGAATGCCTGAGTGGCGCGCAGCGCCAAACTTTCAGCGTTTTAAAGCCCGCGGATTTTTGTTAGAGACATGTCTGAAAATTGCAGGCTGAGCGTCGCGCAGCGCCATAATTTCTGCATTCTTAAGCCCACTGTTTGGTATTAGAAACATATCTGAAAAGTGGCAGGCTGAGTGCCGCGAAGCACCGAAATTTCTGAAATATAAATACCACTTGTTTGTATTAGAAACATATCTGAAAAGTGGCAGGCTGAGTGCCGCGAAGCACCGAAATTTCTGAAATATAAATACCACTTGTTTGTATTAGAAACACATCTGAAAACTGACTGCCTGGATGGCGCGCAGCGCCAAACTTTCAGCGTTTTAAAGTCCGCTGATTTGTATTAAAGACATGTCTGAATATTGACAGGCTGAGCGGCGCTCAGCGCCACAATTTCTGCGTTTTGAAGCCCACTGTTTTGTAGAAACATAGCTGAAAAGCGGCAGGCTATTAGAAGGCTATTGGAAATATTATTGAAGAACAACTAACAATTTTGGCTTCAGTTAAACGCTGACTCAAGAAAGACGACAGACGTGCGAGCATAAATTATGTAGTGAATAACACTAAAATTACAATAGAAAATATGAGCTGCTCTCACTCACCGAGCTACTACTGTATATTAAGGTTTGGGTTGCGATGATACGGAACCTTTTCAAAGTGCGCGCGCCAGTTGATCAGTTCAAATTATTCAAGTGCATGTTAGTTGCACAATTTTGTGCTCGCACAATTTTGCGCTCGCACTAATTGATCGAACCCGAATGTTTGAAATTCGGAAGAAAAATTTTCTTTCTCTCTTTTCTTTTTTTTTCTTTTTTTCTTCTCTCCTTTCCCCTTCTTTTTTTTTCTTTCCCTCCCCCACCTGCTCGCACTCCGCCGAAATCCTTGCTCGCAGCTCGCACCCAGACCAACCCAGACCAAGCCAGACCAAGCCATTGTTGACCCCTGGGTATTTCTGATATACTTTTGTAGGTTGCACTGTTGCAGTAGCAGTACACCACGAACACGAATTATGTTCCGCCTGATACCAATCTTGACGTCGGTAACTGGCATCTCGTGTGCCGTGGTAGAAAACGTATAAATATGTAGCCATGTTCCGTCCGAGTGGATGAAACAAAATGGCAATCAGAAATCAGAGCAATTTCGGCTACGATGACGATACATCCATACGCTATGTTTTATACCGTACCGTAGTCCCATCCCATATTAACCGTTTAACTTCAGCTCACTCACGGACGAGACAAGAACGAAATATGGAATTCCTCTTTAAAGTAAAGATAAAAAAATATATCATTTTTACACGGCAAAGAAAACAAAAGTCCACGTCTAGAATTCATCAAAGATGGAACTCCCTCGTTGTTGGACGTTTGTTGCTCGTCCGCTAGTGGGTTTAGTTGCCTCTGGGTCCGTGATGGCGGTGGAACATAAGCCATTGGCGAACATGCCCCAAAACACGCATGGCTATTTTGGGTACGTTCAACAGGCTTTTTGTTTGATCGAAACACTGTTCATCATAAGCCGATTTCAGGTTTTATCAAAAGTTCGGCTTCACATTTTCTTAATAGGGTAACAGTTTATAGCTTAGCTCACGCGATAAGGTGAAGATTAGCCTGGATGAGGCCAAAAAAATTCATGCAATTCCATAGTGAGGTTCGATCCGACGACCGGTCGCACTAATCCCGCGGCGCTCTAATCCACTCGGCCATCGGACACCGACGATGAATACGCCCATAAATGGGATAAGTAGGACCGGGCGGGATATGTTCGATGTTGGATGGCGTGATTGCGTGTATATACAGTGGCACATGGTCATATTACCAGCGGACGAGAAGGGGATGAAAAGTGGAATTTCCCCCTCTTTGGCGTTTTAAAAAAGTAGATTGGTTGTTTTCTTAATCCGTCGCCCGTCGGTAAAATGGTCTGAACTAACCCTCTTTGGGAAGATTACCCTGCTTTGCAGATTTCGCTCCTCCGCCAGTGTGGTCATATAAATGTATCCCCTGGCACTCCGTTGTTTCATAGCAAAATACTGGCACCCGAAGCCCGCAACTTGTGGCATCATGTTCAACAAATAAAGGCATGTATGTATGTACATATGTGCCTCTCACTCTGGGGTAGGTGACATATGTTCTCTTGATGGTTTTGTGGAATTCCACTTTCATGCCCACATGTACCATTTTTACAACTTCTAATATGTTTTTAGTGTGCCCTGTTGGCTTCAGTATTGAAGAACACCAGTAAAAACCAGTGAATTATGTACCATAACGTTGCATTCGTGACGAAGTCTCAGATACTTTGGAACTGTACTTTTACGTTGAATGAGTTGTCCACAGATCTGGACAAGCTCAATCATATTACCACTTTAGTATGTATGTTATGTGTATGGTACCGTACGATGGTACGAAATCTCGCAGACCCACTTCAAATGCCACTCCATGATGACGGTTTTCAAGTTCATTGAAAATCTGACGAACCCGGACCGTATGATTTCACAATACATACCCATATGTACAGTAGTAGTACTTTTCCGCGTACCGACCAGGCGACCAACTCCGTCCTGCGCGGTGAATTCATTCTTTTTGGAAATGAAGAAGATTTTCGGAAATCTCTGTATCCGATTTCACCCAAATACTAATCATATGATTCCTTCAACGACTCAACATGTATGTACATAAACCGAATTGGCGTGTTATAACCATGCTTATACAAAGAAATCGACGAAGAACAAAAGAATATGAAAATAAATAAAAAATTGTTTAAGCATGGTCCTAACCAGATAGTGGCAGCACAGTCCGCCGGTATGAACTCGGACTGCAACTCGGACCAGACTGTTAAACTCCTTAGCGCGGCCCGGACCGGACTGCATGGATCTGCTGACGGCAATACCGTCCGTTGGGACGCTGACGATCGGTGGTGCTCAGTTTTGGAGTTTTCCATCTTTTGGAAATCAGATCTGACTAGGATCGGAATAGGAGCCATCGCTGACCAGATGATTTCACGATACGTTGGTAAACTTTTGTCATCGCGTTTAGTCTATCTGTCGAACATTAGTCTGCGTGTTGGCTTGTTCGTTTGATTTCTGGTTCTTGGAAATGTTGTTGTGGTCAGGACTTGTCCTACGATTGTCCAGCTGCGAGTTGTCCAAATTTCGGTTGAATCTGTCCGTGCCGCAAGTTATCTTTATGCCTCAACGTACTTCCCTTCCATGGATCTTCATGTATGTAAGATGCCACGTCATGACGATTGGAATCGTCGAAGACGAAGGCTGAACGCCGGCATATGATAATTAATCATGTTATGTATGTACCATTGTAACTAAACATCAGTATGTCAGTCATGATGGCAACCAGATAATGCCGTTCATAAGGCAGATCATGAGATTACGGCGATACCCATGGTCCATGGATATGAACTCCGTCAAGTGATCAAGTCCCTCATGGATTTCCACTTATCCTCGTTGCTGGGTATCTTGGATGCACTGGACCACTGCTCAGGGAATCACTCCCATCATCTTCGATAACTTGATGAGAACGGATTCTTGTATTTGAGCAGCTGTCGTTTCGATACAGGTTTCATTTTAATCGTAGAAGTATTTGGATTGTCCTACCTCTACATTTTTAGATACTTTCCGGGTTGTTTCACCATATGAAGAAGAAGATAGCGCGAACAAACTCTTCTCCTGTTTTTGATAACTTGAAGCGTAAAAGCTTTAATTTAAATAAACAAGTCAATCTTAGGAAATCATCTGACTTTCCTCAAAATGAGAAAAGTTAATTTATCATTGCATTGTCTTTTACCCCCGTTATCCTATCGTTATATCCAGATGGGAACATCTGGGGCTCGAGGGCATTTGGCGCCGAACATCCGAATATAATGGTACAATGCACTTTGTTTGGGTTATTGGGGCGCCTGTTTGTCACATGCCTCGTTTTTTTAGGTTTCGTGATTAATTGACTGAAACGTATTTATGTCGGATGCATGGGCTATTATATTAGTATTATCATGATGGATATCGTTTCTATTATCCTCATTAATCGCTTTATGGACTCATTTGATATGTTCATAAGTACAGAATGAATTGCCATGGCATGAGTACATACATGCCAAAAAAACTTACTTTTCGCATACATTTTTAGAAGATGTTTTGGGAAGTCCTTTCCTCTTGTCTGACCGATTTTGTTAAGTTGAATTTTCCTTCGTTTAGATTTCACCGTTCATATGAGTAACGGCAAAAGCTGAATTTTGTTGAAACGAATCACCGTGTTTAGCATATTTCTTATTCCGATGTTAATACAGTATTGTATTTGTATTGCACTATTGCTAAGCAAACAGAACTGATTATAGATAAATTAATTACTCTACTCTCCCATATGTTGGCCAGATCTAATTTTACGGGTCGTAACTCCAAATGGGTTCAAATGGAAACCGTTCCGAAACCGAAATAGTCGGTGAAATGGCGACCACACACGTTCACCCACATTTCACACAATACAATTTCGGCGAAGTTTCAACATCGGTAATCCGCTTTGACCGTTGCTACATATAACAGATTTTCCAATACATTTTCAGCGAAACTTCCTCAACCGTGTTGCCTAAAAACCTACATATTTAACATGTGCATCATGTTAGTGTACTCGGTATTTATCATGTTATTGTTACTTTAATCCGAGTTTAGTAGTTCAGTTTTGTTTATTATTTATAATATTTGTTATATTAGTTGGAACCAAACAACCTCTAGTTAGTTGTTTGGTTCTTGGAAATCGGTGAAATTACAGTTTATGTATCAGTTCATGCACATAAATGGCGCTCTACGAGATTATCGCAACCACATTGAATCCCTACACTACAGCCACAGCCAATATTAATTTCTTCCATTATCCATAATTCGTAAAGCTTCATTATGAATTCCAAGTAAGTTCAGGGCTCAGGCACCGGGATCAGCGATTTCTTCAACCAAGTTGGGTTAGATGTATTGTTCTGGTTCTGTCATGCCATCATCGGTGCACTTCCCGTTTAATGCTAATGAAACGAAACCATTTCATCAGCATGGGGTTCTCCTCTTCTTGGAATACCATTTGGATGTAAATTAATGTCAACATCAAACATGCACAAAGTTCATCTCACTCTGTGTATGACATGCTCACTGGCCTGGTCTGGCATACCCTTCATTCGTACATGCGAATACTCAGCGAGCCAGCAAATCCTTTTCTGAACTACAGTCATGAGGTTTTACTGAAGACAAGCAAAACTTCGGCAGAGACAACCTTTTTGCACATTAGTTTGAGAATTCAGATTTCAACCTCGGCTTGTTCCAGTTAAACTTTCCGAATCCATTTTCATCCGCCTTTGATGGCGCAATATGTAATTTGAGCAGCATCTCCCGGATATACATAACGGTGGACACTCACTAGCGGATGAGGAGGAATGGGAAATGTAGGATCTTTCTTTTTGTTGCAATGGGAAGTTTTTCTATAAGACTACAATTTTACCTATTCACCCATTAGATTTGTCATCCATTTGTGCGATTCACTTGTCCGCCAGTGCATTTGTTCACTTGCGCGCCGGCGATCAAAAGGCCATACACTCTGACAGGTTGTGGGCTCATCTCTTGTTATCACTCAAATCCCAGCGATGGGCGATGTTCAACGAGTCAAGGATTGGATGACCGAGTGGTTTCGATTTAGAATTCATAAGCTAGAGGTTCTGGGTTCGATACTTTGTGTCTTTCATTGATGTTATGAGGTGAAAGTCATTGATGTGCTGTGATAACTTGTATTCAAAATCCATGAGGATGTGTTCAGTGAAACATGAGGAGCATCATTGAGTTGTAACCAATAGGAAGCCCTTATGTGGGTTTTAAAGACTTTGGCTTAGGCATAGGCATAGGCTTAGGCTTGAGTTTATTTACGTCATGATCAGAACACGTAACCGAACGAGGTTCAGTACGGAACGGAAGGGAACAACGAAGCGATGGCATCAACAAGTTTTTAATAACGGCCATGACCCTTGAGAGAGGACAAGTCAAGTCAAGTCAAGTCAAGTCAAGTCAATTCAAGTCAAGTCAAGTCAAGTCAATTCAAGTCAAGTCAAGTCAAGTCAAGTCAAGTCAAGTCAAGTCAAGTCAAGTCAAGTCAAGTCAAGTCAATTCAAGTCAAGTCAAGTCAAGTCAAGTCAAGTCAAGTCAAGTCAAGTCAAGTCAATTCAAGTCAAGTCAAGTCAAGTCAAGTCAAGTCAAGTCAAGTCAAGTCAAGTCAAGTCAAGTCAAGTCAAGTCAAGTCAAGTCAATTCAAGTCAAGTCAAGTCAAGTCAATTCAAGTCAAGTCAAGTCAAGTCAAGTCAAGTCAAGTCAAGTCAAGTCAAGTCAAGTCAATTCAAGTCAAGTCAAGTCAAGTCAAGTCAAGTCAAGTCAATTCAAGTCAAGTCAAGTCAAGTCAATTCAAGTCAAGTCAAGTCAAGTCAAGTCAAGTCAAGTCAAGTCAAGTCAAGTCAAGTCAAGTCAAGTCAATTCAAGTCAAGTCAAGTCAAGTCAAGTCAAGTCAAGTCAAGTCAAGTCAAGTCAATTCAAGTCAAGTCAAGTCAAGTCAAGTCAAGTCAAGTCAAGTCAAGTCAAGTCAAGTCAAGTCAAGTCAAGTCAATTCAAGTCAAGTCAAGTCAAGTCAATTCAAGTCAAGTCAAGTCAAGTCAAGTCAAGTCAAGTCAAGTCAAGTCAAGTCAAGTCAATTCAAGTCAAGTCAAGTCAAGTCAAGTCAAGTCAAGTCAATTCAAGTCAAGTCAAGTCAAGTCAAGTCAAGTCAAGTCAAGTCAATTCAAGTCAAGTCAAGTCAAGTCAAGTCAAGTCAAGTCAAGTCAAGTCAAGTCAAGTCAAGTCAAGTCAAGTCAATTCAAGTCAAGTCAAGTCAAGTCAATTCAAGTCAAGTCAAGTCAAGTCAAGTCAAGTCAAGTCAAGTCAAGTCAAGTCAAGTCAAGTCAAGTCAATTCAAGTCAAGTCAAGTCAAGTCAATTCAAGTCAAGTCAAGTCAAGTCAAGTCAAGTCAAGTCAAGTCAAGTCAAGTCAAGTCAAGTCAAGTCAAGTCAATTCAAGTCAAGTCAAGTCAAGTCAAGTCAAGTCAAGTCAAGTCAAGTCAAGTCAAGTCAAGTCAATTCAAGTCAAGTCAAGTCAAGTCAATTCAAGTCAAGTCAAGTCAAGTCAAGTCAAGTCAAGTCAAGTCAAGTCAAGTCAATTCAAGTCAAGTCAAGTCAAGTCAAGTCAATTCAAGTCAAGTCAAGTCAAGTCAAGTCAAGTCAAGTCAAGTCAAGTCAAGTCAAGTCAATTCAAGTCAAGTCAAGTCAAGTCAAGTCAATTCAAGTCAATTCAAGTCAAGTCAAGTCAAGTCAAGTCAAGTCAAGTCAAGTCAAGTCAAGTCAATTCAAGTCAAGTCAAGTCAAGTCAAGTCAAGTCAAGTCAAGTCAAGTCAAGTCAAGTCAATTCAAGTCAAGTCAAGTCAAGTCAATTCAAGTCAAGTCAAGTCAAGTCAAGTCAAGTCAAGTCAAGTCAAGTCAAGTCAAGTCAAGTCAAGTCAATTCAAGTCAAGTCAAGTCAAGTTAAGTCATCGCACTGGCTGACCGTACCACTAGCGGACGAGAAGAGGTGGGAAAAGTGGAATTTCCCCCCCTCTTTGGCGTTTTAAAAAGGTAGAATTTGTTCTCTAAGCTGTGGGTAAAATGGCCTGAAAACTGGCGATTCCCCCCTCTTTGACGAAATCCCCCTCCCTTTGGGAATTTAGCTCGTCCGCCAGTGGACTGTACCATGCGGATGTTTACAAGTTGCAGCAAGTGATATTATTTAGCTGTGTTCGTGGTCATGAATATCGTATTAACGGACAATACCATATACATTATTGTACATACATACTTACTAGAATGGTATAGAAAATTCAGTCATCTGTTGGTTTGAGGTATCAAATTGAGTTTTGTAGATTGTATTACATGTTCCTTGACTTTTGTATACAGTAAATACTCAGACTCAATCGTTGTATCCACCTGAATGGAATGAATGGAATTGTGAACTATAATTCTATGATTTCGAGGTATCAATTGAGTTTTCTAGATTTTCCATGACCTTTGTTAGGGTTTTCACTGTAAAGCCAGATTCATAATAGGATTGATTTCGAATTCGTTTCATTGATAAGCGAACACGGTAACTTCTGGTTATACTACAGGTCATAATAGAAGTCGACTGATTGTATTTGCTTACATGAATATCATATCTTACCTGCTCTTTTGGTGAATCATCCGTTATCCGTTCCGTCAGTAGCGTGTGTTGCCATGCCAATATCCAGGTGCAGGATGTATTAGTAACTTGTGCTTTTGTTCGATGGCGGGTGAGTAAACTATAAAAAAACAAGAGGCTTTTACCGAAAAAATAAGCACATCGGTATTTTTGAGGTTATATTCTTATGTACCTGTATACATGAAGGTACAAATTCAATGTTTGGTTTCCATGTACAGTAACCGACAAGGTTTGAAAGATCATCATACTCTTGTCCGCAGCTGAGGCAGTTTATTTCATTTCATATTCATGACATTACAGGTAATTAGTTGGCTCATGCTCACATTGTTTAGACGGATTTCGAAGTTTTATAATGTTTTACAGCCTGGAAACACTACAATTCTTTACTGTTCAACTCTTATATCTTATTCTTTACTATTTTTCTATTCTTACTATACGGTCTAGGGTATTTCCTTTATTACAGTCCCGAACCGAGTTGGTTTTTACATTTTGTGGGTTTGTTTTATCTTCCGATCCACATTTGTTGTCAGTGTCACATTAAATTCTGATCTCGATTATGACCTCTTTAATTATTGGTCGGCAACGCGGCCGCAGACTCAAACAGGGCGTCACCCAATTGATGAATATTTCATCACTTTGACTTGGCATTTCATCATTGCTTGTTTGAAAATTGGTGAAAAGGCTTGACTGGAATGTCCGTTTAATAGAGTTTTATTTGATAAATCTGCCAGATTCTTCGAAAATTTCTTCTTCTACGAAAGGTTGAGTCTTTCTTAACACTATTTTGATGAGGGTTCAGATCAGGAACGGCTCCAATTGACACCAGCGGGCCAGACGGAAAAGGAAAAGTGGTATTCCTCTCTATTGAATTTCGTTCACCAAGTTGTAGATAAAACGGCCTCGAAATTGCCGGTTCTCTCTCTTCAGAGAAATGCCCCTCCCTTCGGGGGATCGGTGCATCCGTCTATGTACTTAAATCTGGAATCATAAAGGGAGAAAGTCTGAATTTGTTTCTACTGGCTAACAAATCGTTCGAACAAATGGCCGCCCTTCAATCCAACGGATGGCTCACCGTTAGGTGTATCCACTGGCGAACGAGCTAATCCTCCAAAGGGAGGAGAATTTGGTCAAAAAGGGTGGAATCGGCAGTTTTCAGGCCATTTTATCTCTACCGTGGGGAACAAATTCAACTTTTTGAAAATGCCAAAGAGAGGGGAATTCTATTTTTTCGTTCTCCCCTCGTCCGCTAGTGGGTGTGTCAGGTTTAGTTCCGCTCACGGCACTCTAAATCCGTCATGTTATACTGCATCGTAATTTAATCAAAATTATATACTGATTGTGTGTGAAGCAATAGATAAGCCCTCCTCCCCATGCTCGCTGGCGGACGAGCCAGTCTTCCAAAGGGAGGGGGAATTTCCTTCAATACTTCAAATTAGACAGTTTTAACGCTGGTTTACCTTCACCTTAGCGAACAAATTCTACTTTTTGTAGCTTTTAAAAGGGAGAGTTTAACTTTTCCCCTCTCTTTCTCATTCCTAGTGTCCATGCTGCAGTGTGTTCAGTCGGCTCGGTCAGTGGTCAAGAGCTGTCATATTGTCGCTATTCACCATGTGCCATCGTCGGCGTTCGATAGCCGGGTGGTTAAGTGTGTGGTCTGGGACGTGTGAGGTACCTGGTTCGAATTCTGGTATGTATTTCACTTGAATCAGGCTGCTGTTTTCTGAACCTACAAAATCGGATTTTTTCGCATTGTATCAGGATAAATTTGCCGAATTGGACAGCTTCTTTAGAAACTGAGCAATAATGCAACCGGAGTCATCGAATTTTGAATCTTTTTTCTCCGCTTCAGCAGTGCCGTCATGCATGAAGCACTCACTCACTCACTCACTCACTCACTCACTCACTCACTCACTCACTCACTCACTCACTCACTCACTCACTCACGGCACTCACTCACTAACTCACTCACACGGAACACCGTTACTCCCGATTGTAGTAGGGTGCCCATGTGCTCTGGTCTGGCGCATTATTGCAAATGTATGCCCTATGTATGCGTGCATGTGCCGCCGCACTATATGGCTTATGTATTCCATATTGTTGCGTCACTATGTACTACATATGTATGTATGTGTAGTATAACACTATACGCGCCGTTCGTCGGCGCATCACACGACGATAGTATTCTCCTGAGTTCCCCTCTCTTTGGGAAACTCCCCAACTGATTCCTTATCTTGAGATTCTCTCTACTGTAAGAAGTTGTACCATGCTTGGTTAGGTGGTTTTGGTCTTTGATCAGTGACATGTTTGAGTGGTTATACTGAATTACTATGAAGAGAATTCACCTGTTTTGAGGAAACTGAAATGTCGAACTCGTATTTCAGTACCACCCACGCATTTCTGCTCACATACCCCTGGGGAGAGAGGAATTTCCCCCGTTCGAGGTCTTTATTCAACCAGTAATGCCAAGCCAATCCATGGCGTGTTGTAATGGCATGCTTGAATGGCTACTGATTTACTATTGAGCGAACAGCGGGGTGTTCGGGACGCGTTGGTCTGCTTGGCACTATTGGCGCTATTGGTACATGCCGATAGCGGACGAGAAGGTGAGGGAAAATTGGTATTCCCCCCTCTTTTGCGGTTTCAAAATGTAGAGTTTGTTCCTCAAGGTGTAGGTAAAATGGTATAATTTCTTTTAATTCCCCCTTTTTGATGAAATTTCCCTCCTTTGGAGGTATACATATGTAGCTCGTCCGCCAGTGGCTGGCACATGGTACCATAGTAAAGGTGTGTACTACGGAATCCGGTTTACAAGGTATACGACACGACACCATCCAGTCGTCCATTTCGGGCATTTATTGGTTTGTACTACCATACGTTCTTGTGTTTTTTTATAATGATGTTTATTGAATTGAACGTAAATATGATTTTCGGTCCAATGACATGGCATTCATTCACGAATTTGATCAAACGGTTTAGATTATTTGGAAGCAATCTTAATGAAAATTTATTCGATAAATCTGTGTCGATAACGACTCTCTTCGAATATTCTCCGTGATTTTTTTTCCTGATTTGCTTTTCTGCTGAAGAAGAACCCGTGTCCAGAGTTCAACTTCTCTTTTTGAAGTCAAGTATGTAAGTTAATTTTGGACCAAGAGCTAATGTGCTCCAATGAAATCCAGTTTCGTTTCAATGATTAAATCATCGAGGTTGGTGGTAATCGGCTTTTTGAACTGTGGAACGAATTGTTGAAGAACTGCAGCTGGTCTGGTCCCGTGACGTGCAAAAGTAAATAAGACTGCTCTCATATTTTTGACTCTTTCTCTGTATTTGCTTATTACTTTTTGCGGTTCGCTCAATCCACAGCTGTGTGCCATCAATTTTGACGGCTGAACTCCGTTCGTAACCACCTGTTAAAAGGAATTTGAAAAAAACTAAGACACTGAATTAAAAACTAAAAAGATTCTTGAAAGCAATTTTGATACAATGATACATAGTATAAAATAACTTTGTAATACGTTTTTTCTACGTGTGCATTTCTAATCATGTTTAAAAAGAGCCCCCATTGTGATTTCTTTCAACCTGAACTCATTGTTTGCTTCAATCAAAGTTAGTCCTTGGCAGAGGTGGGCCGCAGGGGGGGGGGGGGGTAGGGGGGTTTACCCCCCCACTTTTCAGGGTCGGTGGGTAGCCTACCCCTCCCCCCTAGACAAAAATTTAGGTCGCCTACCCCCTCCCCCCCCCCCCTACTCGAAATTTTTGAGAAAATCGGCCTCAAAACCTCGATTTTGAGGCTCATTTTTCAAAATTTTCTGGCTGTAAGATTTTTTTTTCGAAGAAACACGTTTTCTGGGTTAATTTTCTTGGTTAAAACCTGAAAAAACCGGTATATGTTATGTTTATACCATATAATAGAAGATTTTTTAGCAAAAACAAGCGGTTTATGCGAAAAAAAAATTTTCTACCCCCCCCCCCCTACCCGACCTTACCCCCCCCCCCACTTTTCGGACAGGTCGGGTAAAATGGGATTTTCTGTCGGCTACCCCCCCCCCCCCCCCACCCCCTGCAAAGTGCCAAAAAACCCGGCCCACCCCTGGTCCTTGGCATTCCGTCGTTTTGAAATTGAAATGGCCTGATCGGAATCGGATTATCCACCATGCAGCGGTTACATACCATTATAAGTGTTCCATCCATCTCTGACTTTTGCTTCAGGCATTATAGTTCCTGTTCAGAGTTTCTTGTTTATTTTTCGTAAACAGTTTTATGGACCCGTTGCCACATGTACGGTGAATTTGGTGCAGCGTTCGTACGTTGTCCAGATTTTATGTTAGAAGTTTTTTAAAATTTTTGAATGCGCGCCGAACACTGATTCGCTACGTACATACATAAGTCTATCCTCGACATGCAGTTTGTACAGTACGTTGTCCCAAAGCCGTACATATGTATTTTAGGGATGTGTGGTGATGTCAATCTGGTGTGTTATTCAGTTCAGTCAGTGGCACTTGGACCACCGTGTGGTATCTGGGGCGCCAACATGTGCCATTTTGGTGGTGTGGTGACGTACATACATACCACGAGTTTAGTGTCGTTTCTTTGTGCCCACTGACCATCGAGTACAAGACTCGATCAGATGGTACTTTCAGTTGTTTCGATGTTCAACCTCATGTTCATTGAATAGAGTCAAAGTTATCGGAATGGTGATTTATTTCATGTGGTGATGTGAATCTGGTGTATTATTCAGTGGCACTTGGACCACCGTGGTATCTGGTGGGCGCCAACATGTGCCATTTTGGTGGCGTGGTGACGTACCACGAGTTCAGGATAGTCTTTTCTTTGTGCCAGATGGTAGTTTCAGTTAGCCGACGGATGTTCAGACGGAAGTTTTCTGAACTGAATGGAGTGAAAGTTGTCCGAATGTTGTTTTACTATGATGCTAATGGTTTCTGTGATTCTGGTGCTACATGTGATTTCAGGCGTTGAGAACTGACGGCCACAGAACTGAGTTCATGTATATGGTCTTTGAAACAATGTGTACATACTGTATGTAGTATGCATCCACATCTTTCATCGGATTTCTCACATTTTTATCACCATTTTGGGATCTTAGCTCTTAGTCAGGTTCACTCCATCCCCTCTTCCTCTACCGCGCTCTCCCGAGGTTCTGAGGTCAGCGCTAATAATTTTCTGATGTTGTGCTCATGATTATATTTAGTGACAATAACAAATGTATGTATATGTTTCAGTTATAAATCACCGCACCCGCTAAATATTTATTTATTTATTTTTCATTCTGTGATATGACCGCTATTACCATCGACCAATTCACTTGTTTATAATACTTGCCCAACCACTCGTGCCAAGTTATTTATTTGAAAATCACAATGCAACAATGACAACGACAAAAGTAGCAATACTGACAATATAATCATGGCAATAAAAAGTCAACAGCAAGAGTGACAACGACATCATTGCAATAAAACAACAACACCTGAAACATTTTCTCGACTCACCGCTGGAACAACCACAACAACAACAATAACAACAACAACAACCAAAACAACAACAACAACAACAACATGTCCACCGCAACAACAACATCTTCAATAACCAACAGTATGATGCCCAAGTCGTGCTCCTATGATGCCAAGCTGACGCATCACTGCTCCTCAGTCTCCTCCTCCACGTCAGCTAATGACGTTCTCACTGATCCTCTGGTTTCGACGTCGTCAGAAGTTGCTGCCACGTCGAATTCCACGTCATTCACGAAGAATCTCGGACCAATTACGACGTCAAATAACCCGATACTCAATACCACGAATGCGTCATTTTCGAAGCAACTAACATCGTCGATCACGTCAAATGACGTCAAGATTATCCCTAAAATGCGTCATGCCGGCATGCCGAGATCCGCGTCACAGGTGCCGGTATCACGTCAGACTACCGGGAAAGATGCCGGCAAAGATTCGGCAGAATTTGACGGCAAGAATCGCCGGTTTTCCGCCAAGTTTTCTTCGGCCGCTTTTGGATTTATTAGAAGATCAATGCACGCGGCCCGGTGGAAATCGCCAGCCAGGTTGGAGGATGAGTTGTACTTCAGCGGGGACGTGGGCTTAGGTTTAGTTCATGTACATATGTAGCTTTTAATTCATGTACATATGTAGCTTTGAAGGATTCGATCCAGGTTCAAGCTTGAACACTGTTTCAATTGATGAGACCAATACCGTTCTGAAAAATATAATTTACAGAGCCTTCATTTTGTAACAATGATGAAAATATCCTTACTTTGATTACATAAATTCAGGGTATTTATGTGTATTAGTGTAAATTTGAGAAAAATAAGAAACGTTTTGCAAATCAATATGTAACTAAAAATATAATTATCATTATCAATAATACCCAAAATATGCAAGGCTGCGAAATCGTCGATCTTGTGGTCCGGGTGCGCCCGCGATGTCGATGAGTACATCCAACTCCACGTCCACCTGTTCCACGGCGGATCGAACTTTAATTACTGACGCCACGAGCTGTACCATTGCAACTGAAATGGATGGTACTACTGCCGTCAGATATCGTAATCAGCAGCAACACCACTCCATCGACCGTAATCTCCTGCCCGTGTCCTTCAGCGAAAGTAAGTGGAGGAGATTTTGTTCTTCTTTATGTATGGTTTGCGTTTCTGTTTTTGGTTTTTTGGGGGATGGATTTCTTATAGTTTGGCTATATGGGTCTACTCATTACGTGGAAGTTGTTCATGTTCGACTTTCAGAGTTGGCAGAGTTAAGGTGTTGAGTGGTCAAGATCAGAATATACAAAACAAATTACAACACAGATAAAACACATAAACCTCTGTGTAAAATTACTACAGATCCCATAACGTAATATATATTCTATGTAAATCAGCTGTGTTTTTTATCGCCAATTGCATAAAAATTCTTGTTGTTTTGTCTTATTGCCAAACGAAATACGTAATTGGGTGTTTTTACACCATCCCTACTAACTCGATCAGTAAGTCAGTGGATCAGTGAATACGTCAGTAAGTCAGTATGTCAGTGAGTTAGTGAATAAGTCAGTCTCTCAGTGAGTAAGTCGGTATGTCAGCCACGCCACTCACTCAGTTAGTGACAGTCACATCAGGTGTACGGTAATTTCTAGAAAACTTGAGCGAAGCTGCTCAACTTCAATCACTTTTGACACTGACATGTTCGTCCTGCGATGAAATGTCATCCTCGTTTCCCGCGTGCAGTTCACAGTTAATCAAAATCATCATCATCATCACAATTTTCATCCACAGACATAAATGAAACCATATCTGAGAGTGAGAAGAACATCCAACTGTCAATCAGTTATTTCTTCGCTGTAGTATTCACAATTGATTTTGAGACTTGATTTGAATTCGCGCTAATTTCCGGCTCATTTCGAGGTTTTTTGTGTAAACATACTCTAATTTACGAGGTGTGCATGCATCACTGGAGAAAAAGTTTACAAAATGAAGGTTCAAGTTCGGTCTCGTGGAACGCCATGCATGCTATAGTATAATATGATAATGATATTATTCAGGATTGGCAAAAAATTGTTTCTGTGTGTCTTATTGTGGACTGTGGTGTTATTACGAACTTTTTGAGAAAAAAAGTAAATAGCAAACGCAAGCTATTGTTTTGCAATAATTTATTTTTAGCGTTTGGTCCTCAGCCCGCGACCCTGCGTTCGTGTTTGATTGATTTGTGACTTACTACTAGACTCGGTTGACTGAATCGAAGAATGCTGTAATTGAATACGCTTTTGGAGGTGGAAATATGTACGCAAGAGGCATTGGCGGACGAGCCGAACTTCCAAAGGAAGAGAAATCTCTCCAAAGAGGTGGAATAAGTAGAAATTAGGCTGTTTCACCTACACGTTAAGTAACAAACTCTACTTTTTGAACCCGCTGAAGAGGGGAATTCCAGGTGCAGCGAGTGGTGGCGAGCTGAGGGCAAGAGGGGTGGAGCGAAACGTACAGCTGAGATGAGTTATCGGTTCATTTAAATTACGGTAGTTGGGAAATGACGATGACAGATTGGCACATTTGTTTGCAATAACAGACATATTCATACTTGATGTTTCACCGTCAAATCGTCAGTTTTAGGAATTAACCGCGTTTTACGATTTTTGCCGTTTATTACTAAACCAGACGAATATAGAGCGAAAATTTGGGTTGGGTGCATTTAACTTGTTTGGCCTGGCACAAATCGAGTCTAGAATAATATACTTGAATTTACTACTACTATTCAGAATTATCGAAGAATGGTGTAATTGAATATGCTTTAGGAGGCGGAGCGAGACATACAGCTGAGATGAATTATCGGTTCATTTCAATTTCAATTACGGTAGTTGTGAAACGACGATGACAGATTGGCTCGCTTTGAGCACCTTTTGTTTCGCCAAATAACTGGAAAAATGAAAAATGACATGATTAATTTCGGGTTTCTTGCCGATCAATCAACCACCGCTTGTACAAAGAGAACTTGTTTTATAGTAGTTTATAGTTTAATGAAACTGATTTACGGATGATTTGAAGGGACTTGTGAGTTGTGACAAGAGCAGACTATATTTTGTTACGGAATAAAATGGTTACGGTCTCGTCGCGATGGTTTTTTAAGTCACTTAAAAACTGTAATGAATAAACAAATTCAATGTTACTGCCCTTTAGTATAGAGAATGTAGAATATGTAGTTATATTCGAAACCGTAATAAACGAAGTTTTTGTGAGGGGTTTCCGTTAAGTTACAATAAATAAATGTTCGTAGTAACTTTGTTTGTTTTTATTGTGTAGCACAATTGTGTCATGTTCAACCCAGTTATTTGTGTAACCGCAGATTAAATATGTAGTTGATAAATACTGCTCATCAGTTATTCTTCAATGTACATAATCTGTACCCGTACCAATGTTTAGTTTGTCACCGCCTCGATTTGACATCTGTCCATTGTTGTTATATAATAATGTGATTATTAAATATTTTTTATAATTTTCGTCACCTTTCCATAATGTCTTTTTGTTAATAAATAATGTTCACTCAGGAATGATAATAATAATAAGAAAGTATAATAATAGTTGACTTTTTCGACTTCGAATTCTCCTCATCGCTATAGAAGTGTGAGATGTGCGCACTCGTGCTTCGGTAAAAATTTGAAATGTTTAAAAATTCTAAAATTTAATTAAAAACTAACATGAAATTACAATATTGTGTCTTGACCGTTTATAACTTAGAAATCTCCGTTTCATTTCCCCATAAAAGGAGAAACCCTACCGGACTCACGAATTTCTCATCCACGACTGCCGCGCGATCTTCAGGAACCGCGATCTCTTACATAATAATCAAGATAATTGTTTGTGCGTGTACCTGCCTCCGATTGTTCCCCATTATTTGCAGAAGTTTGCATTCGACAATGTAACAAATTCATTTTCTCTCTCTTTCATTTATAACTTAGAAATCTCCGTTTCCTTTCCCCATAAAAGGAGAAATCCTACCGGACTCACGAATTTCTCATCCACGACTGCCGCGCGATCTTCAGGAACCGCAATCTCTTACATAATAATCATGCCGTGTACCTGCCTCTGATTGTTCCCCATTATTTGCAGAAGTTTGCGGCGGCGGGTTCGCCGTGTCAACAACTTCGCCGAAAAACATATCGCCGAAAAAAACTTAACTTTTACCGTGAAAGTCGAAAACTTTCAGGTGTGCATTGTTGTGTGAACGGATACGTTTTTGGGATGGAGATTTTTAATGAAAATGTGATAAAGATTTCCAGCGTGATTCTTTGGAATGAGATGTCAACGGCCACTTCACCGGATCTTCATGGAAACTTCATGAAGATTTTCAGCGTGATTCTCTGAAATGAGATGGACAATCAACATCTACTTGGTTGAATCCTTGTCGCAGATGTCAGTTGACTGAATGGAGAACCGTAAACAACTTCAGTCTTATTTGATGCGCTTAATCAACTTTCGTGGTGCGCCATATCGGCTTCAGCCATATTTATTTATTTATTTATTTTTATTTCAGTCTAATAAAACTGATAATTGTCGAAAAACCTTGAATTTTGATCTTCAAAAGTTGGAGATTTTACGCATTACTGCTTAGCAGATTGATAAATACGTTGAGGTCGAAAATTCCCAGTTTTTTTACAACTTGACTTTTGATCATCAAAAATTGACGATTTTACGCATTACTGCTTAGAAGAGCGATGAATAATTTGAGGTCGAAAATTCTAACGTGCTCAGCTAGAAGGGATGGGGTTTTTCTCCTATTAGCGGTGATCAACCAGCAATGGAACAAGTTTTATGAGAACATTGCTTTCGGCTGTTCGGCAAAAACTTTTCGGCGAAAACCGAGATTTAGTTTATTAGTACTGCTTTACCACTACCAGTATTATTTAAGTTGTCCATAATCCAATCCTGATTACTTGGAAACTATTGGCTAAGCTAAAGAATTACGTATATTTGTTGAAGTACATTTAACGGATTAGGACTATTTGAACGAACAAGCTGTATACTTTATGGAGATATGTACTCAGATCAAACCAATTGCTGAAGCTGAGCTGAATTTAACCGAAAATTTCGGCATTTTCTCCAGCTGTAATGAGAACCAATACAATCCGGTATGTCCACATAGACAATCAGTCTCAGTCTTACAAGCTAACCTGCTTATTTCACATAATAAGTAGAATAATGTGTCGTTATATTTATGTAATATTCTACAGGGTGGTCCAAAAAAAATGACAACACTTTGAAGCTGAATAACTTGTGGCACAGACATCAGATTCAACTGAAATTCTCAGGTATTATCATCAACATACCAACTTAGAAAAATGTATAAAACAAAAGAGATCGGACAATCACAGCGGCCGCCACGCACCAATGTGTGCGAAAATGCGTGTGGGTCAAAAACCGAGCGATGCATCATTCACATTTAGGACATGGTTTAAACGTGATTTTTGAAACAGTAAACTCTGTTATTTCAGCAAAGAATCATTCAAGAGTCTTTTTTATTTATTCTAAAGCATTTGTGGCTAAAAAAATTCAAATTAAAATTTTTATTTCATAAAATTTTGTTTTGAAGGTGAAAACTGCGTTTATCTTCCTCTGACATTAGAGTAGGGCTTTATTAGCTAATTAAACGAAAAAATATTAACCATATATTTAAAATGGTTCAAAAACAATGTTAAAAGTTAACTAAAAGTGGAGTTTTCAACCAATAGCTATTTTTCATTTGTTACGTGCATATCATCTCCCTAATATGCGTGCACTTTTAGTCGGTTTTTGACCCACGCGCATTTTTGCACACATTGATGCGTGGTGGCCGCTGTGATTGTCCGATCACCTTGGTTTTATATATTTTTCTAAGTTAGTATGTTGGTAATAATACCTAAAAATTTCAGTTAAATCTAAAGTCTGTGCCACAAGTTATTCAGCTTCAAAGTGTTGTCATTTTTTTTGGACCACCCTGTATAACGTTCATTGTTATATGTATGCATCGCGGATAACTACAAGTAGTTTATAACGATCATAAAGCGTTCATTGGTCCGTTCCAGCGACCGATTGTTGTTTGTTGATCCACTCCACATATCAGTATCGATTGAGTGGATCAGATCAGTTATCAATCAATCAATATGTGATCCAATCAAATCAATATTATGAGATAAAAGTTGCTTATCGGCGTAATTCATTGCTCGAATACGATTACAATATAATATTTGGCCCACATGGTGTCCAATTGTCTTGCTGAGAACTCGATTCCGTGAGCTGAAATCGAAAAAGCGTTAATAGTTATTGTGGATTTCAGCGGATTTATGATTGGTTGTTTCTATCATCCGCCAAACACACACTTCAGTTACATCCATTTATGTACTACTTTTTCTTATTTACTCGGTGATGTGATGATTCCTTCACACCTCCGTGGGATGGCCCGGTGCTGGGCGCATGCAACCGCAATTGTTATGTTATGTTACGGGGTTACGCGATGCGTGTTACGTTATACTGCACTTCCGCTGTTGCAGTTGTTATGTTACGCTGTGTCTCTCAATTATAATCCTGTTCTCCCCGGAGGCATGTAATGCGGTGCGTGCGATAGGAGGGTTATGTCGTTCGTCCAAGTGATTTGTACTTGACGTGAAATGATATGGAGTCCATTTAACTGGTTTTTGATCTGGAAAAATATGTTTAGTTTTGCCGAACTTGTATTGGGCATTTTAAATCAGACCAGTATTCCTTAAATTTCATTTGTAAATCATTTTTATTTGAATATTCGATTATATGTATTCCTGATGATCATAATAAAATTACATTAAATTCATTTTTTATAAAAGATATCCGTTAGCGGAAAAAACCCCTAAAGCCGGATTCCGAACGTTTGACGGGTGATTTTCCAACATTTTCCGTGATTTATGTGTTCGGTTAAGGCGCTATAAATCCAACGTTTTTTCGTTGTTTATTTAACGGCGTCGTTGGTTGGTCGTATTTTATTCATGACTTTATTCCCATAAGTCATGCTTTGAAGCATTGGCGGATGAGTCAAACTCCCAAAGGGAGGGGAATCTCCTTAAAGAGGAAGGAATTGGCAGAAATTAAAATATTTTACCGGAATCAGGAATAAACGCTACAGAGAAACCCAAAGAGGGAGAATTCCACTTTCCCCTCTCCTTCTCATCCGTCAATGCTTCAACTCTGCTCGATGGTTGTTCCTGTTTGTTGAGCCGACGAAAATCGTCTAGGTCTATTAGACAGATTTTCCGGTAACCGGTATTTACTACCGGTTTGGGGAAAATTTTTCATGATCACGTTCCACCAGCTGCAAAGGAAGTTCTCGAAACCTGATAAAAATAAACCTGAAACGTGATAAAAAAAATCACCAGGTTCTTGGCTCATTCGAAAGAATGAGTTCTGGATTAGCGACCAGTTTTTTATACTTTTTCGACATCGCCATGTCAGTGTTCTTTTGGCAGATTATTATATTTTTATGGTTCCCCAGGGTAATGCGTTGGTGCTTGGCCTAAAACGCGTTTAATTATGCATCATGTTCGATCCGTCCGGATATGGAGATTTTATTGGAGTTGTAGGTGTGCTGGGAGATGTTATTTTAATCTGTCTATTTTTAATCCATATCCATGGAAAAATAATTGGCTTCGTCGGCGCTCAACGTGACAGTCGAGAAAAAAACTTGGACTGGAAATGGTCCAGATTTTGGTAATTTTTGCTCGTTTCACAGTATAAACTCATGATAACGTTTTGTCAAAATCAAATCAAAATTTGATTAACATTTTTTGATTTTGATGACATCTTAATAGCCTTGACACTTTTATCATGGATTCACCCTTTCATTATGGATTCACCCCGGAAAAAATGACCGTCCAACGTGCTGGCAGACTCTGATGGGTTGTTATTTTCGGGATGAGACGTGAATAACGACGCATGAAGAAAGCAATCGATAGATCGATTTAATTCGATTGTTCGCAAGGTTGCCGCAATAATAATCGCAAGGACGTTCTTTGGAAAAGTAGCCTCGTTATTACCGTACCACTGGGAGAAAATACCTCTCCTTCGCGAGTCTTACAGTCGGTTTTCTAAAGATAAACCAACCTAGTAGTATACCATCTTACCTGCCGCCGGTTCCACCCACTCTAGAGGTAATCCCTTATCGTTGGATAGTTTTGCCCCTCCGTCAAAGAAAAGAATGTGAGGACGTTCTGGCGAAAAAAGCATTAGCTATTTATTCATTCGAAACTCCCCCTAATGCAAACTGTAAAGTGAAATCAACTCCTGGAAATGTAAGATCAAATCGCTGCAGTGTGTCAGTTTTTTCCGAAAAAATTCGAAGGAAAGTTTTCCGACCGCCAGCATCAACCACACCCACTCACTACCACCCCACCCATCCTGGTGGTCGAGCCAATCCTCTAAATGGAGGGGAATTTTTTTGAAGACATGAAAATTCTAAGTTTTGAGGTTATTTCACCTATTCCTTCAGATACAAAGTCTACTTTTCGAAACCGCTAAAGAGAGGGGATTTCCACTTTCCGTTTTCTCTCCGTCCGCTTATTTCCACCACACCCATTCACTACCCACCTTAATGTTGCGCCAAGTTCTGGTTAGTGCTCATCTCATCTCGATCCGGGATGGCCTCGGGTTCAACAAACTGCAAATCAACGCGCCATGATTGATGTGATCAGATTATAAGGGTGTTTGACGAGTTTTTTTATTTATTTATTCACACATTACTCAAGATTACTCAAACGAGATTGCTTGAGTCTTGTTTCTCTGTAAAATAACTATTTATGTTTCTTTTTATTCCCACTCAATACTCAAATCTTGTTTTTCTGTGAAATCTTTTGCAATATATTCAATATTAAAAAATCAATTGGGTAGTCGAGTGAATTTCTAAATACATACGTCCTTTTAATAGACATTCTGCTGTTCAATAAGATGAATTTATTTTGCAAGACTATCCTACCTGGCTTCAGGAATCAACCCTGCCTGAAACGGTCTAATACGCATTCAAAAAAGCTGCTCATCTTTGATTTGATATCAATAATCGATTTATAATTCAGTCATACCCATGTGGATAGAAATCGAAATCATCTCCATCTCGATATAGAAATAGAAATGGACAACAATATCCGACCGATAATTAGCAGACATACATGAGCTATAGATGGTATAATATTGATTCATGCAATCAATAGCAGCTCATCAATAAGATGGCGGATGGCAGTAACATGACCAATCATGTAAAACCAACCCACCTTTTCTGAAAAAAATGAAGAGTATTCATTCCAGTAACATCACATGCTTAAATAAATAAAAAATCATCAAAGTACCTTCTCTTTGGTCATAAGAAGCACCCGCCTCTAGAAGCCTCATCAGACATACGATGTTCTTGATATTGATTGATGGAAGACATGAGATATGGCAGGTTTTCGGACCAGGACCATACAACACCTGTCATCCTTACATAACCACGATCCACATGCTCATGTAATACATTCAATGGACATGGTAGATAATTCGTCAATTTTGACACCTTGATGAAGTCTTTCGCCTTGAGCGCATCCACCAAGGATTCAGAAGCTTCTGATATTGGAATATTGTATCATGTACAGGGTAGTCAATAAACAAAGATTTACGGTATGGTCGGTTCGGCCTCACAAAGACATGACATTTATGGCCGTAGCGCATTTGATGTCATCATGTCCGAACATTACATGAAACTAGTAGCCGAAAACGGAAAGAAATACTAGAATCACCCGTTTTTCGACATAATCTTTTCCCAGAAGTTTAGAGTAGGTATAATGACTCTCAAGTTCGCCGATTCCTATCTTCAATCCAACTTTCTCTTCCATTCAACTTTTTTCTCGTCTGCCAATGCAGAAGAACATAAAGAACGAAAATGGAATTCTTTCTTTTTGGCAGTTCCAATGAGTGTAATTTGTTCTTTAAGGTGTAATTCAAATGGCCTCAAAGCTGCCAATTCCCCCACTGACTGAAAAAAACTCTCCACCCTGTCGTCCGCTAATGCAAAGTACAGACGTCTGTGTTCACTAGATACTAGACAATCCACTAGATACATGTTGTATGGCTACCAGCAGCGACGTAATTAACTCGTCGACTTTATGTCTTTACAATGGCCCCAGAGTTGGATATGATACGATATTACGATGGTGTAGTGTAGGTAAAGATGCCATGTACATACGTTCATATAGCGGTAATCTGGCCGGCCACAGGCAGTTCGCGCTATATCGCCGGTTTCGATCTGGTATTAAGGTTGGGCCCTGGCCCCTGATGTACCGCAACGAAACCGAAACCGTATTGATTCAACTTCCGGTTCTATTAATGACAGATTTGATCAATTGGTGTTGGAAAATTATGAAGTGTCGTTTCACTCGGCTTGGGTTCGAGAATCATGAAGTAAATATAGAAGTTTTCGTTTGGCTTAGCTTCAAGAATCATGATGAAGATTTGTGAAGGAAAAAATGTAGAATGTTAGCAGGATTTTTGAAATTTTTAAAAAGAAATTGTAAGTCGATTATTTGACTTTTGTTTACCTAGAATTTTTATTGGCGAGTTATGTACTGTTCTCGAGTTGACTCAACTGACTGATTCACTTTGGGATTAAGCGGCTTTGAGAAAACCCGTTTCGTGATGTTTATGTGTGTGAATGGTTGCTATCTTGTTCTCGATATCTGGATATAATCCTAAATCCTAATTGACAGACAGTTGACAGTTAAGTCAAAGTAACTGACTCAAAAACGTTGGTCATTCTGTCCGAGTCTCTCGTTTTGTATACTTTCCTTTTCACATCGATGGTTTGTCTGTCTTTCGTTCCGATTGTCTGTTCAGATGAAATAAACCGAAGGAAAATAAGCCGGTCTTTCATTACATCTAGTATATCTTTTATTTTTACTAGTTGAATACCCGTTGCCAGCAACGTATGATCGAGTTTTAGAGGAACCGAAACTTCACGGGAAATCATGAGATGCATATACTAAACCCGTTGATTTATTCTTTTTTTTTTCCTGTTTAGACAAAAATTGCATTCTGTGGCATTTACCCGACCCGTAAATTTTTTATATCATCTAATATCGGAAACTACATCAGTTGAAAATTAAGATAGATTCTTCGTACTGTTCAGCAACACAATCCTGTGTTTGAATAGGTACATGACAGTTATGTAATTGAATGGAAGAGGCAAAGGAATTGATTACAGTAGTTTTATTTTTTCTACTCATCCCGTGAAACATCTCATAAAATTGAGATAAATATTCAAACAAAAATCGTGATCAATGACTCAACCATCACGTCCCAATATTGCTCATCCATTCCGAAAAACTCCATTCGTCCCGTTAAAACGTCCGAAAATAATTTTTAACTGTGACCAGATCCAAAAATTAAAAGTGAAGATAAACTGAACTAACACAACCCTATCCAAAGATTAATTGGTTCAAATATGTATTTTTGCTACCTCAGTATTTTTTGGATTCGTATCGGCGATTGAGCTGAAAATAATGAAAAAAAAACATATTTTTAGAGCCCGTTGTACTTGTGGCAAAGGCAAAAATATTTGATCTGTGATGAAATGGCTTGACACGACTTTTGATTGATGTTTTCAGTTAGCAATTATGTAACAGCTCAGACGGTTTATTATGTACGTTCAGCAGTACAGTAGATTTCCTGAAGTAGCACAAAGTACATTCAGTATAATTAGTTTATTTGAACACCTTACTAAAAAAACCCTAATAAAAATTCAATCATCTCGTTTAATTGATTACTGTTTTGAAAAAAAATTTTACCCACCCGACGGATGAGCTAAACCTCCAAAGGTAGGGGAATTTTAACAAAGAGGGGGAATTGGCAGTTTTCAGGTCATTTTACCTACACCTTATCAACAGCAGGAACAAATTCTGCTTCTTGAAAACGTCAAAGAGGGGGAATTCCAGTTTTTCCACCCCTTCTCGTCCGCTACTGATAAAGATCAATTGAACCAACCCAACGTGATCCAAAGATAATTCTCTCTGATACTGCTACCGAGAAGAATGTCCCTTTATTGCAAAGAAAACAAACGTCATCCATTGAGTTGTTAATTTAATTCATCGAAAATGAAACGTTTTGTATACCCGTTGCCGGCAACTGTGAATCAAGTTCTACAGACAACCATGTACTTCAGTTAAACAGTAAGATAATTTCTCCTTCCATGTACAGCCACACAACCAGTTGTTTGAGTAAATACAGTAGGTACATACATACGTACTGTACGTACATATGTAGATACATATGTAGATACAAGTCAGTTATGAAGTTGAGTAGAATATGCAAAGTATAAAACGGTTCATTCAAAAACTTACCACAGCTGAATATTTTTAATTTCTCACTCATCTTGTTAAACGTCTCACTTAACACACCAGACAGAAAAATATCAAAAAACCTTACCATCAGGGATTCAACGTCACCTTAGGAACACCTCATTAACAGGAAATCATTATTTATCATGGTTTCCCAATTTTAGACAAAAATTGCATTCTGTTGGATTTACCTGACCCGTTGAAATTAAGTTTATCATTAAATATTTGAACCTACTTCATTTGGACAGTGAGGTAGATTATCCTTTTTTATTCAACAGAACCCGTTGTTTGAGTATACAGGGTGGGGCAAAAGTAACTATACACTTGTTGGAGGCCAATTTCTCAAAAAAATTTATTGAGTGTACATATATGATGTTATTAGCAATATACACGTTATAATACCTGAAAACCCCGATTCTGATGTCTATTTGACCGTATCTTGAGTTATTTTCAATTTAAAACTGAATTTCATGGTTTTCCTCTTTTTAACGTCTTTAATTGACCTCATGGTCTAATCAAAATTCTCAATAAAGGATAAGAAGTGTGTAACAATCCATAATCCAATCCGGTAATGCAGTTCCCGACTCCGCGAATATTTACGGCACCTCAATTTAGTCAGTCAGTCAAACTAAAAAAATATTACGACTGTCTGGCGATTATGTCAAACTATAGTCGGTCAGCCGCTATGTTAGGTATCAAGCTATAGGCTAGCGTAGTGAGTGATGCCATCCGGGTAAGCCAGTTCCCTACTCCGCAAATGTTTACGGGATCGTAATTTAGTCAGTCAGTCAATCTGTCAAATAGTCGGTCAGCCGTTATGCAGAAAATATTAAACGACAACCATGAAAATGAAGAAAATTCTCTCTGATACTGCTACCGAGAAGAATGTCCCTTTATTGCGAAGAAAACAAACGTCATCCATTGGATTGTTGATGTAATTAATCGAACATGAAACGTTCTGTATACCCACCCGTTGCCGGCAACTGTGAAACAAGTTATACAGAAACCATCCAGTTAAAGGAAATCAAGGGATAAAAATCTTAATCGTTGGTTATATCTTAGACCGACCCGACCCGTATAATATACTAAATAAGTTATTTCATCAAATACTTGAAATTACATTACTTCAGTTGAACAGTAAGGGAATTTTTCCTTCCATGCACAGCCACACAAACGTCTCAATTGAAACAAATGGAAGATAAATATTCGAACAAACATTAGATTGAATGATTCAATCATCAAAAATTATAGCAGCATCGTTATCCATCAAAATGTGTGAAAAAAATATGTAAAATATATCCAAATTTCTCGCATAAGAAAACTTTAAACGACAACCATAAAAATGAAGAGAATAAAGAATCGAACTTTGCAACTAACTCGGCGCGTTGAACGACTACGCTACTTAACCGTTGCTAAAAAGAGGAATTTCTTACCTTATAAAGCTCATACCGCTGCTGTCAAAATCAGTTCCACAGTTGACAGTAGTGTTAGGTCGCGTTCAGAGCCGTCTTGTGAGTTTCTCAAGAAATTTTTGGTAGCAGATGACCATTGGGAAACTTCCAAAATTAAATTATTCAGCCGTTCTATGAAGTTTTTAAAAAATTCAAGGTAAATAATCGAATTTAGGGAACAACTTTCATGCAGGATGGAACTTCAATTATGAGTTTTCCGGTTGATCATCCGCGACTCAAATTTTACCAAGCATTTTGCCTGTTCATGCAGAACTGAAACTTTTGGACAAGCATACATACATACATACACGACCCAAAAATTTTCGTTGTCAAATTTATATATAGATGGTATACTTCTAGATCGAGTTCCAGTTCCAGTCATAAATTGTTAGCATATCACCACGTAATTCCCCTTTTCGCAACAATTGCTGTCGTTCCACCGAAACCCGATATTTTGTATTATCAATCTAGTTTTTGTGTATCTAATCGTTATTGGGAGGCTGATTCCGTGGATGAGATCGAAAGATTTCCACTCCTGTCTTTTATAATTTCAAATTTAGATTGATGAAGATTCTGGTACATAGAATGGTTATGAATCTGTTCTAGTTTGAATATCTTTTTGGTGAAATTCTTCCCCTTCTAATGACTTTCTGTTCCGCTGAGTTGTCAGCCGATTGGCTAACGAAACGCGAAATGAACGTGGCGAAACAACGAGTTTTTTCGGGTGCCCCTGGTGGTTATGTTGCGGCTATTTCGTTACGTATTTCGCCAAATTGTGTTTCGGCTGTTTCGTTTTTTTCTCTTAATTTTTGTATCGGTTTTCGAATTGGAATGCTAGAATGCTAATCATGTGGCCTATTTTTAGACTGCTGTATGTTCGTGTTAATTTGATCAAACCGAGTTTGGTGTTTTTTGTTCCATAGGCTATTCTTTTCTCATAAAAATCATGAAAGTTCCATACAGTAACTGACTTTGTGTTTTGTTGTCTATGCATCATCGATTCAGGCTAAAATTGAAGAAAGAAATACACACAAGAATGATCATGACGGTATACTTTTTATTAAGAAATACCATCTATGTAACCGTTGTATTATATGAGTCATCTAAGTTGTTCAAGTACGATATCAATTGTATTTTCTTGTATCGATCGATTTGAACTTACTTGAAATATTATATTTCGAAGGTGATAAAGTGAAGTGAGTTTAACGTCTGATTTTCTTATCTTTTCACCATTTGTGATCTTATGCCGTCAAATGTTACAGTCGGTCAAGATTGTATACTTTTATTAACACTGCGAATACCGTTTAACTGGTCCGGTGTATCTTGTGATGACTCATCAAGGGTCGGGCGATAGTCAGAACCCTTAATATGTGTGTGTATGTATCAGTGTTCAGTACGACAAACGAAACGAAACCCCCCAATTCGTGTGACCCAACGTCAAAGATTCAGCTAGCCGGCGGTCGAAAATATGAAAACATTGAATACCCTTTTTGGTAATTTTTTTCTCTAAAAAATCTAAGTCAATTAAATTTTTGATTTATTAGAAAATTCACCGTTCACCTTTTTGAAGGTTCTCTTGTACAGATATAATCCTTTCTGCCCACCACCTCCACTATACAATACCATATGTATGTATGTAGTTGTATTCCAAATACGGTAATTTATCTTCACTTGACCGGCCCATTTCATAACCCCCGGCTCTGGTGGAATGGTTCGTATAAAGTGGTACGACAACAAAGCAATTGTCTTTTCTCCATGTCTTTGGTTCTTTTCGTATCAGTTTTGAACTTTCCTTTGTTTTTTGTGTTTTTATCAATAGTTGCATATGTATGTGAGATAATCGTTGTATATGATGTTACACATCTATGTTATGTGATGTTACATAAAAAGTAGATTCATAATTTTGTTTTGTCTATCCAATGTGATTGCCCCGTGGTTGTTTGATCTCCGGTTTTTCTATCCGGCTGTCTGATCAACTCTGGCTTCAATCTCATCGCCAATTTGAAATTCGGACAATAGAATTTGAATTTCGGTATAGTGGTTTCCGCTACGGTGGCACATTGTATTCTTATGTACGTGTACCTGGTGGTATGTACCTTACGACTTACGAGTCTGCCATACCTTGCGATGGTGTTGTGGTGAAGGGTGATTGATGATGTTCTGGTGGTTTTGTGGTCACCACGTCTGACATTCGCTTCCGACTGTGAGTAAGTGAGTGAGTAATTGAGTGACTGAGTGAGTTAATGTCTGAGTAAGTGAGTCAGGTGTGTGAGTATGGATGCAGTTCCATTAACTACAATACAATAGCAACATATGTATGTTCCTTACCACGACACCATCGTGTATGTACATGTACAGTAATTGGAGTTCTGATGAACTTCCGATCGTCAAAAAAACTTTTTGTGACTCATGTTTTTCGACTGAAACGGAAGTATTTCTTCATGTACTTGATTGGAAGCTCAGCCAACAACAACAACTGTTCATTGGTACATCAGGTCAGTGTGCCCGCCCCTCGACATGGTACACAATACCCAATCTATTTCCTGCCAGTAAATCAGTGTATCCTCTTCGATATGCCCATTTAATCGGGCACCAACCATCGCTTTGTCGAATGGTCCGGGCACACGTTCATTGGTATAAGTGCTTGATTTATTGCCAGATACCATTCAAGGCATCTGGATATGGAACCAATTCTGGGTTGTTGGAGACGACATATCTGACGTTGAAATCGGCAATCTTGGTGAATGGCGATGAATTCGTTGCTGGTGGTATTTGTGGTACTTGGTAATATTTATTGATCTTTGAGGATCAGCTTGGTTGGCCACCATATCGTTGTACAGTGTCATCATAAGAACCTGTTTATAGGTGTTTGGGTTGGAATGCAATTATAATAGAAAAATAAACTTTTTTCATGGGCTACTTATTGTTCTAGTTTGCGATGAACTGAGCTGAGCCACTTTTTATTGTATGTTTGTTTCCACATTATCCATTTTTGTTGTTTATGTTTAGAGTGCCGTTAACCCTCATACAACCACAAAATATGATGTTTATGTTTATGTAATTGATTTGCGGTGGAGTAATATGATGCTCTGAAACTTTACGAAAAAAATCCTGTTTAACATGTTTATTAAAAGTAGTACATGTACGTACATATTTGAATATCAAGTGATTATTCCAGTATTTCATCACTGGTTTCCCTTGGTCGTCCAAAATCTAACGCAACCAAACAAACCCCTTTTGGAACATGCCAACGACACTCTTGAAATAACCAAATACATAATTATATGTTTACGGTTGTTTATGTGCCAATGCCAATGTACCCTGTTGATTGAAGGCACATTTGTGGCACCTTGTTGTAAGGGTACCCTAAACAGCTGGTATTTGACACCCAGTCACCCTTTTCAGGGTGTTTACGGCAGCCAATTGCAAGGGCTTCAGGGTTTAGCACCCTTTTGGGGTGACAACCTCACTGAAGCCAGCTATTCAGGCGTGATGTCTAATTGGACGAGGCATTCGAAATTCTAGAGAAAATATGCTAATGTGATGGTGATGAGGATGATTTTAATTACCATTTTGTCGCGATCGGATAGCTGTTTGCTTTGAGGTGTTTTCTGACAAATGATATCTGTTGTTGGGGTCTGCATTTCAAATTACTATTTTAACTTATGTATGTAAATGTAGCTTATTCATTATTAATTCACAAAACAGACTTTTGTTACCTAATTTGTTCAAAAAAGTTTTCAGGTTCGTTTCACTCGGTCAGATTAATTTTTGCATAAATCGTTACGTATGAGGTTGCTTGTTCTTTGCAGTATAAGTTCAGTTTGGCAATTATCGAACGAGACAAAAACGAGTATCTTATTTACATTCTACCTTGGTATCCGTATGTACCAACATTTCTGGCACCGTACAGTACCTGGACCAACGTTTTGTTTGATTAGCTACAGCCAATGGTTGATTGGATGTTGGTCGGTGTTTGACTAGCTGGCTTGTGTTGTGGCTAACGGTTAGCGAACGAGCCAAATTACCAAAGGGAGTGGAATTTCTCCTAAGAGGTGAGACTGGGAAATCATTCGACCATTAAGTCTACAATTTAGGAGCAAGTTGCACTGTTCAAAACAGTCAAGAGAGAGAGGGAAATTTCACTTTCCGTTCTCGTCCGCTGACGATCAAACAAACACATGGCACAAATTAATACTGTGATTTCAACTGCTAGTTAACGAAAAGCTTGGCTTTGGCTTTTTATCTGGCACTGAAGGTCTCGGATACTGCATTTTTTTCTCAAGTTATACGTATTCTCCCTATATAACTATTTTCATTGATTATTACCTAATAAGTTCCTGATCAAGAACTGAACTGAACTGAATCACCCTATGTAATTGCCGTTATTACGTTTATCTCATGACTAATTCATTAAAAACGGACATTCGCTGTTAAGTGGTGTTTCTGCCCGAATAACGCCCCATATTTTACATTTACATAATGGACTCGAATTAACAGATGGACGGTTGAATCGGTGCTTAACGAAATTAGCTGCATATAAATTGTCGTTTGACACCCTTTCTGACAGGCAATTGCTTTGGTTATCGGTGAAACATTCATTAGGTCTAATTTATTTATCAAAGATTATAGTATATTGAATTTCAACTGTTGTTTTTCACAAATTCTTCATATGTAGTTGATTTGGTGCATGAAACTCCCTGAGACAAAAAATGTATTTGCTGGCAAGCTTAATGTTTGTTTTCGGTATTTGTTTGTACGATAAACACGATTTATTTCCGTATGGCTGGCGTGTCGATGCAACATGTTAACTATGTAAAGGGCTAGATATAGTTGGCTGAAACGGAAACAGAAACGCGAAATTGCAACAGAAACTGAAACGGTTGCAAACGTTGATATAGTGTTTCAGTTTCAGTTTCAGTTTCTGTTTCGCTGTTAGCTATTTTGTTCCTGAATTCACGTTTCAGCAGTTTTTCCAAAAGTTTGGAAAAACATACCTGAAACATGAGTATAAAAGGGAATTTTAAATAAAAAAACTAAAATAAAATAACCTCTTATTTAAAGAAAATCACTCAATATTGCGTGTATTCTTAGTATTTCAGAAGTTTATATAGTATTTTCGTTCATTCCGACTAATAAAAATGGTGTAATTATGCGGAGACGGACTTGGAATACGAGACGTAATCTTATGAAAGCATGAATGCAATTTTTTCATGACAACTCAACAAACATTTCACTTCCAAAATCAGGCGCGTATTCGAATATGAGCGGCCCAGACCGCTGAAGACGTTTACCGTGTTCCAGGTCCGGATCCAGTACGGGTTCGCTGCTTGAAGAACCAGTGAGAATTTTTTAAACATAATAACTGGTTAGGGGTTGGTATCGATTATTTAGTTTAGCTTGCTCGCTGAGTTGAATATCTTGTTGTGTTGCTACACGTTTTATGTCAATTTCAGTAGTGATGAAAAATGTATTGCTATGTTGGACGTTGTGAAAATTCATTAACGCTAATGTTTTCCTCTTATTACAGACAAAAATAATGATAATAATGTACCACGTTCGTTGGATGCTGCCCGATTTTCTACATACATGTATTAGACGAGTTCCCTTCCCCTGCCGTGCCGACGCCCGACGGAGCCGCGAGCCAGATAGCTGCCACGAAGAAAATGGTTGGTCAGTTAAGAATCGGCCAAAAAATTCTGACGACACCACGAGCTATATCAGAATTGAAAGGCAACACGAGTTGATTTGAGTCGCAATAGATAGCTAAAACTTTTTTATATTTTCGGCCGGGGAAATATAAGCGGGTGGGCCGGACCCGGATGGTTATTGCGACCCGTCGACCAAGATTCTTATTTCTTGTTTGTAAGGCCTTGTCTTATTCCTCCTAGCACTGACTTGAGTTCCTAAACTTTTTTCGAGCTTTCACTAACTAACTAGCCAGCGTGAGCATCAGACTTAGATGGGCGTCTGTGTAGGCCTAGGCTTTTGCTTTAGTTTTTTAGGTAGAGGTCGGGCGCGCAGGCGTACCGCCTAAGCCTATACAGGAACGAGATTTAGGCTTAAGTTTGGTTTGGGTAAGGCTCGGTCACTCAGGTCTAAGCCTCTACATAAACCTGAGTGTGAGGCTCACGCATAGCGTCTCAGGCTTATTCAGTTATGTAGGAAGCCTAATCGGCCGACAGGCTCGGTCGTCGGGTCTCGATTGTAAGTAGATTGGGTGCTTTAGTACTACGCCATTTGCCGAAATATATCTAATTTAATTGTAATTTACAGAAAGTAATTTGTGTAATTTCGAAGTTCGTGTGCTCTATACATAATATTGTGCCACCGAGTAGTAATTATTTGTTATTTTCAGGCGTTCACCTTCCGTTCCGGCCGTCGATCGCGAGCAGTGCGGCACTACCAGCGGCGGTACAACAAAATGTCTCATGCCTTTTGGTTGGTGTTTGTTTTCCTTTTTCCATAATATTTCTAATTTAATTTTTGTGCATGTTACTGTAGATTATATTTAATCACCCACAATGGCGGACGAGCTAGTCTTCCAAAAGGAGGGGTATCTCTTCACAGACGGGGGAATGCGCGGAACTTCGTTCATTTTACCTACACCTTAAGGAACAAAGTATACTTTTTCAAACCGCTATAGTGTGGGGGGGGGGGGGAATTTCACTTTACTTTCCCCTTCTCGTCCGCCAGTGTTTCTGAGTAATAGTGATATAAAGTAATGATATAAAATCGATCAAGCATAGATTATTGGTAACTTTCAACCCTTAGAAGAAATCAATTTCAATTTTGCAGGTCGTCGTCCCGTTCGCTTACATGCCCACTACCGTTTTCGTCATCGGCCGGACGTTTATTGATTTTTAATCTAGTTGTTCGGTTAGAATAATGGTCAGATAAAGGGATCCGTTTATTTTTGCATATTTAAGCCTAATGACCATTGTTCCGATCTGTGATATTGTACATAACTTTGTTCATTTCGGTAATTAGCTTTTGTTTGTGTTAGCATTTTTTTCGTCATTTCCTTGTTGCTTCTGGCTTTCCTTGTGATTTATTTATATTGTAATCTATTTTTGTTATTGTACATATTGTATCTGTATATAAAGTGTGTGTTTGTAGATGAAGTTATCAAAAAAAGAAGTACCTGATTGGCGGCATTGTATTATCTTCAGAAACCCTATATTTTTATACCTGTTCATGAACTAAATCGGTGAAAACGCATAACTTTTACAAATTCAGCCTGTCAGGAGTGAGTTAATTAGAGAAGCGTTCATATTTCGTAAGTATTCAATTAAAATGTCAATTTTTGCATGAAAGAAGGTTGGTGAACATGTTTTGAAATTATCTTAGTTTTTTTAATTTGTGGAAATGCTGAAGCGTTTTGGATTTCGTTCGGCGGTTTGACTACGTCATGAAACTAACCAATATCTGAACAGGACTGGTGCTAGCCCTTGCAAAAAAATGTTCCCCCTTCGGTATCTGAGTTATTGTAAATCAAAACTTAGAATATAAAAAAACTCATGTAAAATTTCACAATATAAATTTTTCTCTTAAATGTAATTCTTCAAAAATTGCATTGTCATGTTGGTTGTTGCAAATTTATGATATAGTCGTTTTCATGTTTCCCGTTTCACCGTGAAACGAGAAACCGAAACTGAAACTGAAACGTTTCAGTTTCATTTTGAAACGAACTATATCTAGCCCTTGAACTGGCTTGAATGGAACAGATGTCATAGCACTGAATGTCAATGCGTAATTTGTTTAGCTAGATTCAGTGGCATATTGATTTATAAGCTTTTCACACCCTGAGTGACCGGCAATTACAGATTGTAAATGTTTTAACGACATCTTTTCAATATTTCATTGAATGTTGTTACGACATTCGCTAATGCGAATAAATCAGCTATTGTTGTTGCAATGGTGTGTTTTATTCTATTATCCCACTCTTTATAGTTCCTAATTAGGTTGTGTAACTCAAGTCGGTTGTTGCATAGAGATTTATAGACGACATATCAACAGGTTTAGTTTAGTACATACAACATTGAGTATATTGTTGAGTAGTTGATATCCTGATGTTGTTAGTTAATAATTATAACTAAGTTATTAGTTATAACTCTAACAACATGATGTTGTGTCATATAATATATGTACATACTCTACTAGTGACCAGATGTCGCTGAACCTATAGAGAATGTTGATTGGTAGAATATATAGATTTATGACCCATCACCGTTTTATGTGCTACATACTTGGTCAACGGGCAAATGGGATAAGAAAACTAGCAATTCTAGCCTAGGATGAAAATCATTAGACATCGATCACTACATATCTGAGATTGAGAAAATACTTATCTCTTCCTGAATTGTATGCTTATGAGTCTTCTCTTTTCTTGGTGTAAACCGATAGACCCTGAATACATCCATCTGTCTATCCGATTTCCATCACATCAATTGTTATCTTCTGGGTGTTGCGTAGTGGTTTTATGATGAAGCCGGGAAATTTACTACTTTACACCGCAATCACACTGCATGGCACTCAGTGTGCACCTGTTTTCCTACGGCAGTTTTACGATCTCTTCGATAGCTGGCTGGTCAAGTAATTAATCTGGTCGATCCTTCCGGCCATTGTTACATAAGTTAGCTAATGTAGTCGATTTAAATTTTTCATCATGGGAAAGTAAAAAGGAATATTGATTCTGTATTGGTGGTTTCAAAGGTTGAATTTGTTCTTCAAGATAGAGTTCAGTTTGCACCTGTTTTCTTACGGCAGTTTTACGATCTCTTCGATAGCTGGCTGGTCAAGCAATTAATCTGGGCGATCCTTCCGGACATTGTTACATAACTTAGCTAATGTAGTCGATTTGAATTTTTCATCATGGGAAGGTGAACAGGAATATTGATTCTGTATTGGTGGTTTCAAAGGTTGAATTTGTACTTCTAAGATGCAGTTCAGTTTGCACCTGTTTTCTTACGGCAGTTTTACGATCTCTTGGTCACGGGATTAAATTGGGCGATTCTTCCGGATATTGTTCAAAATTTTTTGATGCAGCTTTTCGGAAATTTTCGGGAACAATATTCTCAGGAAATGTATACATTAGCGAATGATATTATCTAGCAAGAGAATTAAAAAAATACGCTGTATTGGTAGTTTCAAAAGTGGAAAATGTTCTTCAAGGTGCACCTGTTTTACTATGGCAGTTTTACGATCTCTTTCGACTAGCTTGCTGGTCAGTGATTAAATTGGGCGATTCTTCCGGATATGGTTACGACTACATTATGTTTGTTAGCTCTGTAGCAGATTTAATGAATTTAATTCAGGTGTGTTTTTTTATTGTTGGAAACAAACTTTTCAGAGAAGAGGTACACTTATATTTAAGGAAAATATGTACATACATAGCACTGAAATGTGAAATATCGACTCTTAATTGGTGGTTTCAAACGTGGAATTTGAACTTTAAGGTACTGAAAGTTTCTCAAAACACTGCCGATGCCGAGTTCTCTTCCTGGGATGAATGTTTTTTTTCACTTCATATAATTTGGTTGGATGTTGTTGTAAACTATGATAATTTCGTTCTGCTGTAGAGTGGACATGACACGTGTGATTCTTGGAATAGATACGTGATCTTTATAATTGTTATGGCGGCAGCCACATTGGCTGAGGAAATCCTATAAATAGAATGTGATTTATGATTTATGTCATTGTTGATTTACCCGACAGAATAAAGGTCTGACACTGACAAGGCGTTCGTTGTGATACACGCAAGCATAGAAGACTTCACTACTGGTGGAATGCTAAATGGCGCTCCTTAACTCCGGTGTTCCCAACGTTTGAAGTTGATGTGCTCGAATCATCGTGTACTAGGCAACGTACATTGTTGAGTTGACACGTGTTGGCCGTATGCTTTGTGCAACGTCACATGTGTGGTATATGTTAGTTGACTCAATCTGGACTATTAGTTAGTCATTAAATGTGTGTAACGTTTATTGTGTATTTATTTGATCAGTTTTGACAAATATAACCCGGTTGAGGCAGAGTCTGCCACCGCGGTAAATTCATTATTCGGTTGAAGCTGAGTTGGCTACCGAAAGTTTTCATTCAATACAGTTGAGGCAGGAACTGCCACTGTAAATATAATTCGGTTGAAGCTGATTTGGCTACTGAAAAAAAATTAAAACGGTTGAGGCAGAGTCTGCCACCGTACAAAAACAAAACATACAGTTGAGGCAGAGTCTGCCACTGTTAAATATATATCGGTTGAGGCAGAGTCTGCCACCGAAAATCAATTTTGTTTTATAAAAACATTTCCAACGAATAACGTATAAAATGCCGATCAATCAGTACGGATATCGTTTTAATCACTGTATTTTATTGCGTGAATGTCGTCATTTGTTGAGACATTACATTAACATTGATTTACAGATGGCTTATGATATGTTCAAGTCACTGAGCGAGGTAAGTAGCTTAACACCAGGTTCAGATGGTATTGTTGTGCCACGTATTGAACCACGCGATCAGCCACAACAGCAGTTGAACATCATGTTGCAGTACTTGTTGGAGGTTTATGATGTTGTTGATGAGTTGGAATGGGGCCGTGTAATCCAGGCCAAATACAAACTGGCTGACCTAACCAACGTCACAGGTTTGAGTGTTGAAACAGCCAAGACTGTTAATATCACGCAGGATTCTACGCACAGTCAAGGAGTGAATACACCTAATAATGTGTATAATCTGGGCGATGTGTCGATGGGTAACGGTAGTGTTGAACCCACGCACGTTAATGCCAATACACCACAGGTTACTAGTGTGTTAAATACTGATGGCGTAATGACTAGCACTCCGTTCGCTGAGGAGGACGCTAAGTACGTTTTGCAGAAGGTTAGGGATAAGTTCCCAAATCTGAGTGTTGTTTGGGATGATAATAATGTAAACGCACATACTGGAGCGTGTCATAATGGACAGATTAGTCCACCACCTGGATTGGGTTACGGTAATGATGTACCACAGTCAGGTAGGCAGGGTGTATGTGTTACACCAATGGTACATAACGCAGATTACGGTAGTGCTAACGTAGCACAGGGTACAGGTTACGGTAATGTATCACATTTGAATGAGCATGTAGGCCTAAACTTGTTGATTGAGCAGCAACGTCAGCAGCAAAAGGACATGGCTCAGCTGCATTTATTCTCGCAGGTTTATGATAAGTTGGATGGCAAACATGGTGCCAAGTTCAAGACATGGTCAGAAGGCGTTAAGAAACGACTGATGTTAACGCAGGCTGATGAGCCAACCGCACTGACACATATCAGGACGTGTCTGACAGGTAATGCTTTGCGCATGTATGAGTCCGCAGGTGACAATATCAGGTTGAGTTTACCTGAAACGTGGAGATTTTTGGAGAATCGGTTCAGTGACCAGCGCTGTGCTGCAGTCCGACAGAGTACGTTCTACTCGTGTGATCAGAGACCCAATGAGAGTATACGTCAGTACGTTAGTGAACTGGAAAGCAGGTGCTTTCTAAATCGAGAGAACGATGGATTCGAAACGGTTATGATGCAGAGACTGAGTCAGGGTTTGTTATCACCTAAGCAAAAGGAGATGGCGATCGAGTCATTGCTCAATGGAGGAGAGAATCGCCTGGATATTCTGGTTAAGAGTGTGGAGGTGAAGGAGAATGCAGCCAAGATACAGACAGGTTTGATGGGTACTGTAGGTCATGAGACGAACCATAAGGCCTTTCAACACGGCGGAGACAAATCTGTAAACGGAATTTTTAACAGCCGAATTCCAGAGCATCAGTACAGTCATAAATGGTGTCGTATCTGCAACAATGCCTCACACTACACGAGCGAATGTTGGCATGCTGGAAACGCTGTCAAACAGAAACACGGATACGGTAATAAGGCTAAGCATAAGATTAAGGATACTGTGTACCCGAAACAGCAACGAACACATCAGTACGACAGGGATAAGTTTCGTAAGTGTTACAGCTGTGGAAACAAAGGGCACATTGCGATGAGCTGCCCGATGAAAGAGAAACAGGTTAAGATGGATGAGAAAAGTAATCATGGAGAACAAATGATTATGTTGGTCAGAAGCAGCGAACAGAAAACGGATAAAATTCCATCGGATCAAGGTTATGTGAAACCGAAAGATCGTCCGAATGAGTTTCGTGACGACCAGAGAAAGTATGATAAGGTTAAGCATAAAGGTTGTGCACCGTATATTCGTGTGAATGGTGTTAAGGTGAAACACAGTGATTACTCTATGGATAGCGGAGCTAACACCAATCTGATTTCTGTTGAGTTTGCTGAACGACTGGGCGTGAAAACGTACCATTGCAACGATCAGATATCGACATTTAATGGATCGAAGATTGAGAGTAACAAAGCTTGTACGGTTAGTGTGTCGATAAAGGGTGGTCGTGATAAGATAACGTGTAATGTTGTACATGACATGGAGTATGACATATTGATTGGATTTGCGAGCATGGAACGTCTGGGCATCTACATGATGGGTCCGAATGGCGTACGATATCAAGGTAACAATAAGAACCAGGACCGAATATCTGAGGTCATGTGCGTGAATAAGACGGTATCTCGTAGTCGTAAGTACAAGGTGTCATCCATCTCTAAATTTAAGTAGATATACGTATTTGAGTATCAGATGAGCGTTGTTTAAATAGGTGTTTCGATGTCTAAAATTTGTTGAAAATGGGGAGGAAATTATGAGATAACAGCACAACGTGTTTTAAAAAGTATTCGACACGTACATTAAATGTTATACTTCGAGATGTGTTGGTTTAATAAAATGGTGCAAACGCAGAGTTATCAATTCCTCTACAAGTTGGTTTTTAATCATTGTTAATTAATTCAGCTTAGTTCTCAAGTGAGTATAGCATGTAAGATTATGTGAGAATTAATCCTTATTTATTCAGCTATTTCGTTTATCATCAAGTACAGGTGTGGAATGGAATGCATATGGCGTGCTGTCGACGCAATCTTATACACGAAGAACTGTATTTCTGCTATTCATCGTGTATTAACGGTCTTTATCATTGTTTTTCGTAGGGAGAAGTGGACATGAC
Organism: Daptonema setosum; assembly: GCA_964036265.1. Taxonomy (NCBI): domain Eukaryota; kingdom Metazoa; phylum Nematoda; class Chromadorea; order Monhysterida; family Xyalidae; genus Daptonema; species Daptonema setosum. The sequence continues at coordinate 10,307,697 of OZ038442.1, forward strand.
ACGTGTGATTCTTGGAATAGATACGTGATCTTTATAATTGTTATGGCGGCAGCCACATTGGCTGAGGAAATCCTATAAATAGAATGTGATTTATGATTTATGTCATTGTTGATTTACCCGACAGAATAAAGGTCTGACACTGACAAGGCGTTCGTTGTGATACACGCAAGCATAGAAGACTTCACTACTGGTGGAATGCTAAATGTAGTAAACTACATATGTTGATTAAACAAAGTAAGTTTCACAACGGTCGTTTCTTTGTTACCCAACGTTTAATTGTCGCATTCTCATCGACAATCGTTCGAGCTCATAACCGCTCACTCATCCTAACTACGGGCGTTCAATGATTATCGTCAAATCATAATAAAAGTTGAACAATATATGTACTTGCCCTTTTGATGTTCAATCAATTCGTCGATAGTTATGGGCCGTAATAAACGTTAGACATGCTCTAGGTAAGCAATACTTTAGGTTAAATCGATTATGAATTGACTAAGGGAATCCATAATCATAAGTGGCTGATCTAAGTCGAAAGGTGAACATTATAGGTAACATCTGCTGTTCCTTTTCGTTTGGGGTTAAGTTATTCTCGAAGTGTCGGTCTGGAAATATCGGGCTTATTAAAAGGGGGAATGCCTACTTGGACATGTATGGATGGATGGATGAATGTACATGTGTTTAGACGTTCATGACAGAGTTGATTCACTAATTGATATGACGATCAAAGTACAGGGTGACCTGGAATTAGGTTTGGTATACGTTGAATATTTAGTTGCATCTATTGTGTGGGTGGTAACTCTGTGCATATTTCTTGTCAAATGTGCATGTAATCTACATCAACGTATGTACGTAAAGTTTACCACGGGTTGAGTTCGGGATAATTTCAGAGTTGAATCGGTTTCGCAAAAATCTTGTCGTCAGATCCCAACGTTCAGGAAAATCCAACTCTCAGCTCAGCTGTTTTGGTGAACCTCTCTTCCCATGGTAATTTTCGTTCCGAATACTGAAAAAACCTATTCCACTTTGTCTGAAGTTGATTTATAAGTTCATTTACTCGTGAAATTGATAGCTACCTGTCATAACAACCATCACGACAAGTAAATTAAATAGTTTTTTTTCTGCCGTACACCCTGTAGCGCTTGTCACACTAGTTTGTCGCGCACCTGTTGCGCCTATGTTACGGTGTTACGGTATAGCGTTACGCCCGGCTGTTGTTTTCGTTGCGTGTCGCGTCGTGTAAAGGGGCAGGCGACAGAAAAACTTTGATAGACTTGTAATGGTGTGAAGTTTGAGCGGATGGTGGAGTTCAGTGGGTGGGTCCCCCGACGAGGGGGAATTTCCCTTACCCGAAAAAATCAATTAGAAATATCTTTATACGAAATCTCGAAATTGGTGTTTCGAAATTTTCTTCGCGGAACGCAGACCATCAGATCGCGTTGGCGAAACGAAACACCGATATCGGCCAAATTTTCGCCATTTTCATTTCGTTTCGTGTTGTGTAAAGTTTCACGAAATGGAACGCGAATATGAACGAACAGATGGAGGATGTTATGCGATCTGATCAGGTGTTGTGAATGCAGTGAAAAGTTTTTATAAGAGTGAGATTGGGCATACTTTCAAGGGTGTGTAGATTACGCAGATTAGTTAGTCGGTATTTATGTAGATGAGCCGGTTTTTTAGGCGGGTGACGGGAGGAATCAGGGAATTCCCCCTTTGAGATTCCTCCCCTAGGCCATCTGAAATATCGTGAAACTCTTCCTCAAGATAGGTAATGGTGTGAAACTCCCATTTCCTCCTTTCTTGGGAAATTTCCCAATTACCTTGCTACGATTCGCTCAACCGCCAATGGATGGGGCGGTGACTGTATCTCTTTAGTGGTCGTTACCGAAGATTGATGACCGTAGTTGAGGTGGATTGGATGAACATGACGATCATATGATGGCTGACGAGTTTCGTACGCCGTCGTACTTGATTTTCAGTCGTGGCATACGTTTTGATGGTACGTTTGGTATGAAATAATTGTATCAAATCAGGTATTTCTTTATGTTGTGGTTCGGATATTTTCTCATTTTAGATGATTCTGAAACCGGTAGGAAAATTGAATGATCCGCTCGGTTACTTCGTTGCTCGCCATTCAACATGCCAGCGCTGAATTATTTTCCTATAGTGGGTAATAAAAAATCATTGTTTACAAGCATTTTTATTGATTTATTAACCATTTTCACGTGCATAACGTGAACTTTGCCTGTTTGTTTATCGTTTCACTCAGATTGACGTTGAAAATACGCTAAGTGCCTGCTTATCACTAAAATACGACATCAAATGCTCTGATGTCACATTGTTGGACTATTTCGATATCGATATGTAAAGTTCGTTATGTTGAAGTTAAAATTGTGCTGCGTAGACAGACTACAAGTCAAAAACACTTTTTATCAATAGCGCGACCGATCCGCAACGTGTTGATAAGAAAGTCGGTGGTGATGATGATCTTGTTTCGTATTCGGTGGTCATCAGAGACACCACCCAGTATCTACTGGACATACCTTTTACCGTATGTCAGTTTAGGGTATGTATCCTTTATAACAACGAATGTTACATACCTGTTCTTCATATCTTCGACTATGTAGTTGTCGTTGTGAAATACGCTGTTTCATATTAGGTATTGCTCCTGAATGATTTTTTTCGAATACAGCAATTCATCTGTCAGACGTGAACGTAGCTTTCTTTATCCTAAACATTTTTATCTGAATCCGATTAGGTTTTTCAATTTTATTTTCTTTGGGAAATGCTCTTCTCAGCACCACCCTCCGATGTTGTACCTTGTTTCTGTTTTCCATTTTTGTTAACAGTATAAGTTTCAGCCGAATTTCGCATGATGTGATCGCGTAGATCTCAGCGATTCGCAGGTTGTGTGTGATCCGTCGTCCAGTGCCAATTTCATTGTGATATTTTATAAAACTTGCAACAACAGCAACAACAACAATAACAACATTTATAACAACAACAACAAAAACAACAACAACAATAACACCATGCCACTACTACGCCGTCGCGGCAAGTACGATCTTCTGGCTGGTAGTCAGCCATCGCTGTTCTCCAAACCACTGATCACCTCAACTCCGATCAAGCCACCCAATCATCATCACTCCCACAATCCTCGTACGCCCAACACCTCAGCCATCGTCTCACCCAACACACATCAATACCACATGGACCTGTTCAACTCAACTTCAATCAGCTCCTCCTCAACCGCCTCCAACAGCTCACTCCTCATGTCCTCCTCCTCACTGCTCACGCTCGCGAGCCCACAGTATAAAACTCATCACCTGCCCTCATTTCGGTACACGCCGGCCCATTTCGATAGTGTGTGTCCGTATAATTCGGCGTTGCAATCAGATGACATGTGCACCTCGGGCTCATCCAGTGGCGAACCGTGCTGCAGTCCACTGCCTAGTACGAGTTCGGATACGTCAAGTCCCGATGAGGAGATGCAGACGGCGACTAGGTGTTTATTAGGTGAGTTTTGGGGATGGTGAGGATATTCTGGTGGTTGGATAACCGGTCTGATTAGTGGGAGATTAAGGATTTTTTTGGTTTTCTGTAAGTTTGATAACCTGTGCACCTCGGGTTCATCCAGTGGCAAACCGTGCTGCAGTTCACTCCCTAGTACGAGTTCGGATACGTCCAGTCCCGTCCATGATTACAATATTTGAGACCCCCATTAGGGAAGATCGGGAGATCTAATTATGTGAGTTCAATTTATGTACGATTATTTCAGGTAAGACCAAGTTTTGAATGCGAGGTAGGATATCCTGGTGGTTCAAATGCCAGTCTGATAGTCGGACGGTTGTGGGTTCATGACGCGCGTTGCTTTTTATTTTCTTGTTGTTGATAAGTTGGATGGTTTATGGCGGTTACGAGTTACGCATTTCTCAATTTTGTGTCTTTTTTACGTGCAATGTTGTTTTATGACCGTCATTTATGATGGATTTTATGGTTTGTTTGTGGACATTTTTGGGACACTTTCCGCATAAGTTGGGTCTTCTTGGGAAAGCAACGGTATTTTTGTGCGAACGCAAACTTGACGTTGGGAGACGGTCTGAAATTTAAATTTATTTGTCTGAAAATATATTCATAAACATTTAGTGAAAGCAATTTTATATTAATTTGTGTAAAATTATGATATTTAATTTGAAAATGTATTAAATTTATGTTGTATTTCCAGATTCGTTTGTCAACAGTCAAGAGTGGACGATGAGTCGGGCCGTGACCGAGCTGAAATTGGTGAGTAAACGAGTGAGTGAGTGAGTGAGTGAGTGAGTGAGTGAGTGAGTGAGTGAGTGAGTGAGTGAGTGAGTGAGTGAGTGAGTGAGTGAGTGAGTGAGTGCGTGAGTGACTAAGCTGGTAGTTCGTAAATGATTGATATGCCGCTGCGCTCTAATTTTCTCTCTTCGTTCAAACTTGACTTGACATTCAATTATATGTTAATCAACCCTATCCGGAATATGCCTACGATTTACTTTACTCCCCCCCCCCCTCTGTCGATCATGTCCGATTACCGCTATAATTCAATGTAATATGCAATGTATGATACGTTGCAATAATACATAACCCATTATTATGATGAAATGACGGCGTGAGATTCGGACTACCTGACTGCCTGGCTACCTTATTGACTGACCACCTTATTTACTGACTGCCCTTTTGTTTTTTCCCATGTGACACTCACTTGATCCGAACGAAGCGAACGAGAAAAAACGTTGATAGTGGGTGTGTTTTCTCAAATATGGGAATCTCATGTTTTATATTTGTTATTTCAATCCTAACAATTTCCGGAAATTTTGTCTGCAAAACGGGAATGATTTTCAATCACTCAACCGCTGTTCACCAGCCACTCGAATGCAATGGCGGACTAGTCAAACCTCCAAAGGGAGGGAATCTTACCATAGAAGGAGACATAAACAACGTTTACTTAGGACTTGAGGAACGAACTATATTTTTGAAACCGCCAAAGGTGGGGGAATTCCCCTTTTGCATCTTCTTCTCGTCCGTTAGTGCTCGAATCGAATGTAATTTACACTCCCTTATGTACAGATTATCCTTGAACACTCCACTATACGAATACACAATCGATGTTTATGTGAATTATCGGATTTTTTTTCTCGTTTCGTAAAACGACAACGTGTTTACTGACTTTTCTGGCTTGCCCTTGCTTGTGAATTGTAACTAGTGTGGTTTTTATGTGCAATTGTCGCGGTGGTTTTAGGCGGTGTTTTGAATTTGTCATATTCCAGTGTAAAAATGTTGGTTTCAAAACTATTTTAGGTTGAACATGAAACATTCTGTCGGTCTAAAATGGATTTTTATATCTATCTTAACACAACAGCAGATTGTTTTAAACCGAACTAGAATACACAACAAAACTGTGTCATAACAATACCATATCTAAAATATTATTTCTCCGTTCCTATTCCCGTTTCAGTCCCATTCCCATATCAGGTTCCTTATAAATTCTCAAGCAAAAACCTCGAGTTTTTCCTAATATTGACTCCCATATGTCCTTTTCCTCATAAATTCTCTGCCAAAGAAAAACTCGGGTTTTTCCAGTACTGACGTTTTTACACGGTGATCTATCTCTTCGTTATGAACTGTTCCCATTCCAGTCGCACATGGCGGATTCCCCATTAATTCTCAAGCAAAAACCTCGAGTTTTTCTAGTGTTGATGTTCAGTTTCCTCATAAATTCTCAAGCAAAAACCCTAAGTTTTTCTAGTATTGACGTTTTTATGGTGATCAAACATTACGATAACGAGGTGTGAATAATGGAGCGGCGGTCGTCGTTTCCGGCTTTTTGATCATCACTGAAATGTCGTGTTTATCAGTGACAAATAGCATGTCAACATGTCATACTGATCGACCGACAAGGTTGTTAGGCATATTAATCGGTTTCTCCCTTCCTAAACACCATTTAAAAGGTGTACCTAATATGTTCTTTGTATTTACGTAGTTATTAGGGTAGATATGGGCACGAATTTTCATGCTCAATGTAGGAAAACGTTTAGAATTTATTCTACAAACTAAACATAAACTGAAATTTTTGATTTACCCTTATGTGAGTTGGTTCGAGCTCATTCAATTAGGCACCTTCCATTTTTTTCAGCGACCTATTTGATTGAGTAGTGTGCTCTAAATAATTGATTCAATCATCTGTTGTAGCTCGTTTTGAATGTTTGAATATCTCAATATACCACTGATGTTGTCTATGTGATAGTAATCTTTCGGTTCTGTTCTCAGTTTTTATACAACATTGCATTGAGTTCCCAAAGAATAAGGTAGACTGTCTAGTTTAGTGCGTTAAGCGTGGCGTGATGGTCCTGGTTCGAAACCGATTTTGGAGTTTGAAACACATCCGGACGTCGCCCTACCACTGTCCCTCAGACTATTCACCAACACTTTTCGGCCACCACGAAATCACCATTTTGTTATGGTATTAGTGTGCTTGTTTGCTTCAGTGATGAAGGGTCTAAAATAATTGTGTTCAGTTAGATTCACCGATTGCATTGCGTTCCCACGGATTGACATAAGTACTCATAACTTTCTTAATAATCTTCATAAAGATCCCACCTTAATGTAGATTTCATCGACGATGCTGAATCGTCGTCGTCTATCGCTGCATATCGGCCACGGTGGTCGCAGTCATTCGTCGTCATCATCAAAGTCAACGATACCATCGTCACATGATCCTACCGTATCCCGAGACATTCATGGTGCCGAAACCGTATACCGAGGTACCGTAACCCATAAATCCGATATCTACACTCCGCAGCTACCGCGGCACAATCAACACCTGAAATCTCAGTTGTCAACGGACAGTAATCCCGATAACAATAATGAATCAGAAAGTATGAATGATACTTGTGGCAGAGAATCAAGTACACCATTTCTATCTGTACGACACCATCAGACATCTCTGAGCCATCCACTCGTGTCACCATCTAAGTTGACCATCGACTTTGCCGTCCCACTGTGTGATTGGCCGTATTCGGCGCAGAAATCACAACTTCAAACGGATGGCGTTTCCAAGTTACCACTACAATCGGATTCGTTGACCACACCCCATAATAGCGTAACCCACATTGGTGGTGGTGGTCGACGATTATCGCGTCAGGTCACGCCGCCGGCCAAGATCAAATTCGGTATCGTTAATAACAATACAAAGACATCGAACAAACTGACGGCACCTGCGGAAGAATCTTCCACGAGTTCGAGGCACCTACTCACCACACCTTCGGTGAATCCGACGACTTCGTCAACGTTGCCAATACCATCCTCCAGTCGTTCATTCTCGGCTTCATTTTCCGCTCAACTGTTGCGATCAGCCAAGTTTGGCGGTGGTGGTGGCATAAAGAGGAAGGGTACACCGACCGTCTTCTATGCCTCCGAGTCTGCCACCACATCCGAGGTACCATCGGGGTCAGGTTCCGCAGCGGAAAACGACAACCAACCAAACTCGAATCAGAATCACTACGAAAACTTTTGTCCACCGCCGGCGCCGAAACGTCGGATCCGGATTGATCCGGCTCGACTGGCCGCATTCCATCGAAGTAATGGTGTAAAGGATAATGGTGCTCAGAAAAATGTTACAACAACAACGGAGTTTGGTGCGCGGAAAATTGTTACAACGAACATTGGCGCAAAACAGGACGTGAAACTGTTGAGTCTGAAACGCGCGGAATCGTTCGATTGTGCCGGCGCGAATCGCACACTTGTTGTTGTTGGTTGATGATGATAATGTTGTTGTTGGTTGATGATGTTTTTGTTGGTTGGACAGTGTTGTTGTTGTTGATGAAGTTCATGTTGTTGTTGTTGTTGATGAGAGTATTGTTGTTGTTGTGGTTGTGGTTGTTGTTTATGTAGTTCATGGAGTTGTTGTTGTTGTTGGTTGCCAGTATTATTATTGATGTTTTTTCTTGTGGTAATAATGTAATCGGCGTGGCAGTATATCAATCATGTTTTCCTGGATAACGGTGACAAACTAATTCATGTATTTTTCTTGAGTAATTTATTTATTGGTAAGAGTAAGAATGACTTATTGACTGGATGAGTTGCTGACTAACGGATTGACTGGCCTAATGATAGTTGAGTTACTGATTGACTCAATGAACGAATGAATTAATTAATGACTGACTGTTACTCATTACAGGGTGTGGTCGGCACGGTCAACTCTGGCAAGTCCACGCTCGTCCATCGCTATCTGACCGGCTCCTACCTCAACGAAGAGTCTCCCGAAGGTAATTTCATTTTTCTTTTTACGTACTTTTGTAAATTTAAACTTACTTTTTCTTTATAATATATTATAATATTATAATATTTTTGTTGATATTTGTTGTGAGTTTCCATGATTTTTCGTAAGTTTTCTCATATGAACAGCCCTGGCGCCAAACATGTGTCTGGTTTCTAGTTATCTGTTATTCGAATGTATATTCTTTTGATAATAACAACATTCAATCTATGTATCATGTTCAACATTTGTTGGTGCTATATCAAATGTTTTCGACGTTGGTGCTCTCTTGTGGTTTGTTTTCAAATCTCTTACCTCTTCAATAATGAGTAGCCGATGTTGCGTCAGCTGCATGCACTTATGGATGGGCTAAAAGAGCTACTTGAGTCTAAGATTGACGTAATTTAAACGTTGTACCTACATTATCATTTGCAACGTTATCCATCTGTTTATCTTCTTACAAATCTGCCGCTTTTTTACCGAACTTTTCATTAAGTTGCATAATATTGAGATTTTTTCAGCTGCTTAACGATTAACTACCCATAATTCATCCTCGTTTTTCACTTGCTGACAAGAAGAGATAGGAATTTCTCCACAGATGCGGCAATTTTCAGATCATTTCTAGGGTTGAATTGGCAATTTTCAAGCCATTTGCCTTTAATTTAACTGACAAAGTTAACCTAAGCGTTTGCCAAACAGAATGAAAGGCTGCATTTCGTTATCTTCTCGCCCGCTACTGTCGTTTTCTCATTGACTGTTGAAACCCGTCCGTCACCTGGACGTAGGGGTTACTTGAGTCTAAGCCCTACCGTAGGCCCTACTTGAGTCTAAGCCCTACCTATACCCTAACCAACCGGCGAAGATCACCAGCAGCTAATATGACTGGCCTCTTCGGTGGGTGGTTTTCCCATCGGTATGATGATGATTAGTGGTATAACATAAGAGTGCTTGAGTTGAGGGTCTTCCTTTTATTTACCTTTAGAGATCATCACTTAGTGGCCAGATTTTCGATTCATGGAGTGGTGGGACCTGATGGGCTGTCTGTTGACTAAAGCCTAGACAGGTGCCTCCTTTTATAGGATTGTCAATTGATTATGAGATGTTAAGATATTTTGAATTTTCTCGGTGAAACTCTCTTCGTGCGATTTTTTTCGTGACATACATACATCAAGAGTGTCTAACCTACTGATTCATTGGCATTCGTCTGCGTATGTATGGACATTTTTAGAAAAATAACAGGCTTTTTGAATTATGACGTTTGCGATTTGTGTGATGAATTAAATTCGTTGACAACAAACTGAATGTTTTCACTTTTATTTCTCATAATTCCGAAAGATATTAACAGTGTACCAGAAATATAGTGCCGTGGTTTGGTTAGTGTGCGGTTGGATGGGTAATATCGCAGTGTGTATAAAACAGTGATACTGATCTAATCAGTCAATCATTCAATCTAGTCAGTATCTTAATTCACCGGCGGACCAGAAGGGGAGAAAAAACTGGAGTTCCCCTTCTTTGGCAGTTTCAAAAAGTACAATTTATTTTTCAACAAGGTGTAGGTGAAATAGTGTCAAATCTGCCGATTCCTTCCTCTTCGGTGAAATTCCCCTCGGCAGTCAATCAGCATAACCTGACGTCCTACCTAAAATGTTTGTGTTACGGTCATCGATCAGTACACTTTTTTTCGTTGATGACCCGATATGATATGGTATAAAGACGGGAGCCAGTACATCAGTACATTGACTTGACCGTTACATCATCGCCGGCTGACTTTGACCCTGGTTGAATGAGCACGGTCATCGTTGGCAGGGATGGCCGAGTGGGTGGAAGTGTTGATCGGTGAATCACCGGATCATGGCACTGACTGGTTCGATTCTCGGCAATCGCTCAAAGAGAGCGAAATTCCGTTCCACTTCGGCTTTTTTTTCAGCTCCGCCATTAGATCATGATGTCTCGTTTGGTAAATGGGGTTTGATATAAACTATTTATAAAACCGTATGGTATTTTTTGGCGATTTATTCTGGTTTCTGAACACTGGTGGACGAGCCAAACCTCCAAAGGGTGGGGAATTTTGCCACAGACGGGGAATTGGCAGTTTTTAGGTCATTTTACCTACTTTTATGGGGGAAAACTTTTTGGAATCGCCATAAAGGGGGAATTCCACTTTTCACTCTCCTTTTCGTCCGCTAGTGTTTCCGAAGATAGGTCATTGTGAATGGACCTATCTTGCATAGTAGGTGCCGGCACACGTTCGCCTATAAATTAGGGTCTCTGTTGTACGACACCGTTGTTTGCCCCCATCATATCCCCCCTCCTCTTTGATCGTCGGTTGCATAAGCGCCTCGCTGTTTCAATAGACTACTGCATTGATGTTGACCGACTGACGGAGATAGCCTACTGTCTAGTTAGGTTGCTGCAGGCTAGTTAGGTTAGCCTGGTTAGTAGATGTAGGCTAGCTAGGCTATGATTTATTGGCTTGTAAAGTATCTGGAATAGCTAATTATTCAGTAAGATTAGCGGAAATGTTTTTTTAAGGAAAATGGTGAAAAAAAATTCTAAATTTTTAAGACTGTGTGTCATCTTTGCCACCGAGACAAGTTTGCCACTCTAAATCGAGACAAGTTTGCCACTTTTTTGGGGGGTTTTCAGTGGCAAACTTGTCTCGATTTAGAGTGGCAAACTTGTCTCGGTGGCAAAGTTGACCGATTCCCATTTTTAAGCGAGTTCATAAGTGTTTCCCTGTTTTAATAGACCTGCATTGATCTTGACCGACTGAGATGCCTACTGTCTAGTTAGGTTGCTGCAGGCTAGTTCGGTTAGCCTGGTTAGTAGATGTATGCTAGCCTAGGAGCTAGGCTATGATTTGTTGGCTTGTATTGTAAACTATCTGGAATAGCAAATTATTCAGTAAGATTGGCGGAATTGTTTTTTGAAGGAAATGGTGAAAGTTTTTTGTTTAATTTTGAAGTGAGTTGCAAATGCGCCTCCCTGTTTCAATAGACTACTGCATTGATGTTGACCGACTGGGATAGTCTACTGGCTAGTTAGGTTACTGCAGGCTAGTTAGGTTAGCGTGGTTAGTACATAGAAGTAGGCTAACATCCAGGCTATGACTTGTTATTGTTGGTTTTTAACGTATCTAGAGAAGCTACTTATTCAGAAAAACTGGTGGAATTATTTTGGGTTTTGTTCTGTAGGAAAATAGTATTGACAAGTGTAAAAACCATCCTCTGAGGCTTGAGCGAATGAGCCACTGTTTGATGACATGGTAAACAGATCTTTGTTTGATGGTATGACGTACGAGTGACCTGATATGAGAGCACCTACAGTAATGAACATCCAATCCAATGTTTGAATTGGATCTTGGTTTATTTGTCTGTGTTTGTTGTTGATTGTTTGAAGATGCTGCTCTCTGTTCCACAATGTTGACCAGAGCCATTGACCGTGTCTCAGGCTCCTGTAGGTCGCAGATTCGTAGATAAAAAATTCCGTCGGACACTCTTTGATATCATTTGAATTCTCCACTGTTGATCAGATTGTGATGTCTAGATTGTTGAATCGCTAACGTCGAACCAGTATTTGTCTTTGTTTCGAGGTTTTTACAAGTGGTTCCAACGTATGTATCTACTGTACTGTGCAGTGGTTGCACTAGCGGACGAGAAGGGTGGGAAAAGTGGAATTCCCCCCTCTTTGGCGGTTTCAGTAAGTTTAATTTGATTTTTAAGGTTTAGGTAAAATGGCCTGAAAACTGCCAATTCCCCCCTCTTCGACGAAATTCCCCTCGCTTTGGAATATTGGCTCGTCCGCTAGTGCACTAGCGGACGAGAAGGGGTGGGAAAGTGGAATTCCCCCCTCTTGGGCGTTTCTTTTAAGTTGACTTTGTTCCCTAAGTTGTAGGTAAAATAGCCTAAAAACTGTCGTTCCCCCCCTCTTTGCGGAAATTCCCCTCCCTTGGAGGATTGAGGTCAGTGAGTGGTTGTCATTGTTCATTATTGTAATCATCAACACCTGAACTCTGGAATTAAGATAGCGTTCGCTGACCCGGAATAACTCGACCTAATCTCAAATATTGCTTGCAGTTTGTTCAGGTCAAATATAATTTTAGGAGCATGAGAGTTGTTTTTATTTATTTATTAAAGTTCGAGACTTGAAAAAAGATCACCCTGCATTTCAACCACTGATTCATATCATCGATCACTCTTTGTTATCTACGTTCTCACTCAAGTGATAGCTGCTGTTGCTGCGCATCGTACTTGGTAGGCTAAGGCAGTTTTTATGGTAGGCTAAGAATAGCATTGTTTTCGTTTCAGCTAAGCTCGTCAGCTCGTCGACTAAGATCTGGAGTCAAAGATATCTAGAGATTAACCAACTCGTGGTGATTTATGGCACAATCTGTTTATATGTGGCGAGACTTGGGGGTAGTTCGTTTATAGAATAATGGTCATTTAGGTCTTTTCAGAGGATATCTCGTCCGGCAGTATTTATACCATTCTGGTTCAGTAAGCACCAGTTGCCCCTTCAAACGTGCCATTGATTTATGATCCAATCTGTTCCTTCCTTGGATGCAATCAGTGGAGTAGAGTACCGTTGGTTTTCTCTGCTTAATGGTCTATAAAATGCGAAGATGGGCGGGCACACATCGATGCACTACCGAACGGGGGAAGGACGAAAAAGCGGAATTCCCCTTCTTTGGCTATTTCAAAAAGTTGATTTTGTTCCTTGAGTGTAGATAAAAAAACTCAAAACTGCTAATTTCCCTCCCTTTGGAGGAGTGGCTTGCCTGCTAGTGGATACAATCAGTGGAGAAGACTCTTGCTTTTCCTGTTTAATGGTCTATAAAATGGGCGAAGATGTGATCACGTCGATGCACTATCGGACGAGGGAAGAACGAAAGAGTGGAATTTCCCTTTGGCAATTTCAAACAGTTTATTTTGTTCCTTAAGTATAGATAAGAAACTCTAAACTGCTAATTCCCCCTCTTTAGAGAAATTCCGCTCCCTTTTGAGAAGTGGCTTGCCTGCTTGTGGATACAATCAGTGGAGAAGACTCTTGCTTCTTCTGCTTAATGGTCTATAAAATGGGCGAAGATGGACACACGTCTATGACCTCATAAAAAGCTATGTATGGTCTTCCTTCCTTCTTATCCTATATTTTATTGGATGATTATATTGGGTTTATTAGATAATTTTATTATATTTGCTTCATTAGATAATTTCAATGTGGAGGCGTCTTTTCACTCACAGTAAAGGTTTTATAACTACTGAAAATTAGCAACGGTTCTTGATTTTTATTATTAGTGGGATGGTTTAAGGGCTTTCATTTCTCCACTGCTGTAAGCTGGCGTTCGGTTTTCACATTTGCTTCGTTTTTATAACGTTTTGGTAATGAAAAGATTGTCGAGCGTTGTGTTATATTAGGTATTTATTGTGTGTGATTCTGTTGGCTCTTTGCTTGGGCTTGAATCCTTGCTGTTGAGTTCAACAGCGAGCGTTTGAGTTAATAAGTTAAAGAATTTCATACTTCAAAAGTCATATTCTTTTTAGTAATATATAAGAAATTGTTAGCATAATATCCCCTAATCATATTTTTTTTCTCCCGCTAACTGACGGGTCACCTGACCGACCCAGCCAGAAGTTTTATGATCGTATCGGTTACATAATGACGATAAATAATAAGTATCAGAATTGTCAGAGGTTAATATGAACTGTTGTGTAATGACTGTTGGGGTGCAGTATCATCCTCTCTGAAAGATGGCAACAGTTGGCACCCGCTGACTGACTGACTGACTGACTGGTTGAATGAGTGGCTGACTGATTGAATGACTGACTGAGTTGTTTTCTGTATACATGACTGACTCGTTGACTGACTAATCTCAGTTATTCTTAGGAATTTCTGTGCAGTAACATGCTGATTTGGAAGAGCCTGTTGACTGACTGACTGACTGGTTGAGAGTGACCGACGACTGACAGTCATTGTTTGTACTATCTCATGTGTACATCATCGATGACTGGGCTGATTGATTGACACTTGACGCCCTTCGGTCAAGTGTAGAGCCTGCTGATTGACTGACTGACTGACTGACTGACTGGCGAGATAAAAAAAATTGGCATTTTTCTCTAAAACCATTTCTGTATAAACTTTTTTGTTATATTAACGGGCATCTCGAATTTATAAGAATTTTAGTTGGTAGTACTTTTGTAGTTTTTTTGTCATTTCATCCGGTCCGGAAAATAATCAGTTTTTCACCCTCTGGCTTGAAGCCATGATTGAGCCCAATTGAGAGTTCCCAATTTGATTGGTTCAATGGTGGCACCGGCGGACGAGCTAATCCTCCAAAGGGAGGGGAATTTCATCAAAGAGGGGGAAATGGCAGTTTTCAGGTCATTTTACCTACACCCTAAGGAACAAATTCTACTTTTTGAAATTGCCAAAGAGGGGGGAATTCCACTATTCCCTCCCCTTCTCGTCCGCTAGTGAATGGTAGTGCTTTACAGGTTACATAGCTAGATCGTCAATTGTTATGATCGATCCTATGATATTGATCCTAAACTACTTTTTCTGTCATGAAATTCTCCACGCCAAATGGTGTAATTCATGGGTTCGTCGTTATCTGATTTTTTTCAATTTCCTGAACCAAAAAGCCTAATTCATGGCTTGATTATGTAATTTCTGAATTTCTCGCACCAAATGGCCTAATTCTTGGGTTCTCTCGTCGTTAAACAGCCATTTTCGTTACCGATGCGGCAATGTTTTCCCTAATTATTAACCCGGTGCCCGCCTGTGAATGGTAGGGTATGGGGACGGGCACTAGCGGACGAGAAGGGGTGGGAAAAGTGGAATTCCCCCCTCTTTGGCGACTTCAAAAAGAGAATTTGTTCTCTAAGGTGTAGGTAAAATGGCCTGAAAACTGCTGATTCCCCCCTCTTTGGAAATATTCCCCTCCCTTTGGGAATTTAGCTCGTCCGCCCATGGGGACGGGTTTGTGCGTGTCACACCTGGCCTGAATCACTTGCGGACACTGGCGGACGAACCAAACTTCCAAAGGGAGGGGAATATCTCCAAAGAGGGGGGAATTTTCAGAAATCAGGCCATATTACCTACACCTAAAGGAACAAACTAAAATTTTTGAAACTGCCAAAGATGGGGAATTCCACTTTTCCCTCCCCTTCTCGTCCGCTAGTGCTTGCGGATCAACCGATCCTTCAAAGGAAGGTAAATATTTTAAAGAAGGATGAAATAACATCTTTGATGCCATTTTTCGTACACTTTGAAAAACAAATTGTATTTCGCCCAAGGGGGGATTCCATTTTTTTTCAGTCTTCCCTCGACCGCGAATGCCTGGTCTTTATGGACAAGTCTGCTAGATATACAAGCTAAACGTGCCCATTATCTTCAATTGTAGATGGTTTCAGGCAATAGTTTCAGTCTTAATTATAGGGGGAAGGGTTGGGTTTCCACCCTACCGAAATTAGGGGGTCTCCTTAACTGTTTCTTATTTTTCGCTCCATTGAATCGTCCCTATCGTCTTATAGCTTATTAGGCGCCTGATGTTTAGTCTGGTATATTTAGCCATTAATTGGGAGTTTTATCGTTTAAGCCATCAATAATGTTAGAATTCGTTTCTGCTATCTGGAGAGATTCTTGAATTGTTTTTTGTTTATAGAATGGGTAAACGTAAAACATTATTGACTTTGGGTAGATGCGAAAGTCTTTATGCTTATATGTAAGCTTTGAAGCTTCAGTTAAATTGTTTCTTATTTTTTGTTATGGTGTACATGTCATAGTGTAACCTTGATTAGTATCTGTCTCACGGACTGATTGAACGACTAACTAACTTACGGACTGACAGACAGTAACTAACCTACTAACTGACTGTACTGATTAACTAACGGACTGAAAGACTAACACCTAAAAAAATGACTGATATACTGACTTACTATGACTGTCGTTACTGTATAATACCTTACAGTACAACGCTTCTTTCTATTACAAAGCCATTAATCATCCTTCATTGCTGCCTATTTGAGTTATAGTAGACCAGTCATATCACATCATCGCTCCTCCTCGAAAACGATTTATAGCCTAACTCATCCTGTCACGCCTAACCTACAGAGCCTACCCAGCTATATTCAATGTAGGTGACCAAGCAAAGTAGGTGAATAGAATAGGCGAAGCGCCCATCCCTCCTACTTCTGACACCTCGTCGGAATTTATGATTTACGACACCCTCGCCTCTCGCTTTCCCTGGCGGATGGAGGGTAGAATGGATTGAGTTTTGTCTGAAATATCGATGATTCGATACTTCGTGTTACTTCAAATGATTGTTATTCTTTGTTGATACTATTCTATAAGGGAGGTTTCTGATTCACCATTGAAGCATGGTCTGAATTCACCATCGATGTATGAAGGATAGCAAAGCAATGGATGGATGAAGTAGGTTTAGATGTCACCCGTTGTATCTGGTGGAACTGATGGACAGCGAGCTATGTATGTATTCAATTCATGTCTATTATATCTTCCTCTCTTTATATTGGGTTCTATGTCTAGTCTAGTTAACAAGAAAATTGACATCATCATATAAGTCAGATTTTATCCTGTTTATCTCTGCTCTGAGTGTAATAGAATACTATGCTAGTGTGTTATAGATTGTTCATTATTGCTAGCACTTGTAAACGTTTTCTTGAGATAACGATGCCTGTTGCTTAGCTTGGTGCTGGGTTTCACCGGTAATATTATTTCCTATCGCTTAATACCCATCTTGGTCTGACCTTGCGTTATAATAGCCTAAAACCTACATTTTCTTACCTAAATCCTGATGGGTATTTGTATTTCTTCTAAGCGAAGCGAACACAGGAAATGTTGTAGCCAGTTTATGTTTGCTTTTCGGATTAGGCGTCATGTTTCCTGTTATTGCTTGTTCGGTGACGGCTGTCTACATCGTTGTTGTTGTTGTTGTTGTTGTTGTTGTTGTTGTTGTTTTTAATGTAATTGGCATAACACAGGATGTGATAATGTATTCGTGTTTTTCAAATCAGTGTCGTTGTCGTCGTCATTCTTATGGTTGTCTGTTTGCTTAAGCTAATAGGCATAAGAAAGGTGTTAATCTATTCATGTTTTTTTCGATTCAATTCGGTGCTGCTATTATGCTTTTATTGCTTGCTTGAATGCTATGTTTGAATACAAATTTGAATGGTCGGCATCATGTTAAGAGGTTTTTTGTGAGCTTGTATGTAGTTAACAGTTCTTTTAGACTGCTTGCTTCCCTTCTTCTTCGTAATCCTACCTTATTTTAACCGTACATACATATCTCAGTATCTTACGTGCATCTTAACATTTAATACAACAGAGGTCGTTCCGTCACGGCTGTTCATATCAGATATTATTTTTTTTATAAACAAATTTTCAACTGGACTTGTCTAGTATTTATTGTTTTTTTTTTTTAATTTTGCATAGAACAAATACTTTTAGGTGGTCGATTCAAGAAGGAAGTCGTCATTGATGGTCAGAGTTTTCTACTGCTGATTCGCGACGAAGGCGGTGTGCCCGAACAACAGGTTTGTCCCAAGTTTTTTTCATTCAGAATATTATTTTATTGACGTTTATGTATCAACTTGCTGTTCTGAAGAAATTTTTCATTTAAATTTTTGCTCTACGCGTATCATGTTTTCATATTCTATTTTTTTTTATTTGGTTCTCCATCTGATATGTCCGTTTTCCAATGCCGTGATTTGGTTGCCAAATTTTGAATCCGATTAGATTAGACTAACCGATTACAGCCAGCTTGCCGAGATGTGCTTGGATGGGTTCGTCGTCCCTTGGGGGAGGAGCCACTAGGTATCCTTGGTAACTGAGATTTCGCATATCAGTCATTAGTGACAGTCTTAGTGACTAACTGGAGAACAGAATGACTGACTGACTGACTGTTTTCCTCACTTGATGACTGACTGACTGACGATCAGCATCGTGACAGAACTCAATTTTCAATGACTGACAAACAGAACAGACAGTTAAGATGCGCTTGACTGACTCTTATATGAGCAGATCCCCATGGGAATGTCGGTTGCCCGGAGTGACAGATTGACGGACTGACTGACTGATTGACTGACTGACTGACTGACTGATTGACTGACAGACGGCCACTGATTGCTCAAACCGCAACCACGGACCGAACATTAGCTCATTATCATCCATCTTATAACGGCACAAAAAATCTGATATCTTGACACGTTTTGCTTTACGATAATGGGGCATTTGAATTATGACGGATCGGCCTGACATGTGTTCAATCTGTTCCGCCGATCCGAGCATATTTTGCATAAGGACTTGGCATGAGTTGATTTTTAGAATTAGTCTTTTAGACTGACTGAATTCTTGGCTCGCCCGAATGAGCCAATCTTATTTCGAAGCCAGTTCTGTTATCTCTAAATTTGACTAACGGAATTCCATGATTACTGGACGTTGCAGAAGGTGCCATATTTTCCAAATCGTATGTATTTATTTCGTTACTTTACTGGGACGCACGCCGTTTTCAATTTTCACTCAGCCTGTACTGTATAATTGATTGAGCTCAAATCTGACTCGTCAAGTCATCAGAATGTCAGGTAATAGAATTTTTTCGATGGATCCGATACAGACGTCAGATTATGACATGCGTCTTTATAGTTTCGTTAGCCGAACGATTGGCTGACGGACACTGGCGGACGAGCCAAACTTCCAAAGGGAGGTAAATTTCGTCAAAACGGGGGAATTAGCAGTTTTAGAACCGTTTTACCCACATCTAAGAGAACGAATTATACTTTTAGAAAACGCCAAAGAGGGGGGAATTCCACTTTTCCCACCCTTTCTCGTCCGCTAGTGCCGACGGATCACTTACTCATCGGGCCACAACTATCTATCATCATCACTTGATCATTTGTTACCATCCCGGGTATCGTGACAGTTCATCTACTGTATGCCTGATTCGTCGTATGTGAATGAATGTCCCTTTCGCTATACCACTAAGTTACGACGGCGGTATAAACTGCTCGTAAATGACAGTTTTGAATACGAAGTATTTGTGGTATCGAATCAAGTGTCGGACATGCGGCAGTGGATGAGACTTGTGGGGAGATATGTTCACCTTTTTACCATGGAATCTTGGTCATATCGAGTAAGGCAAAAATCAAAAATGAAGACGACAAAAGTAAAAAGATGTGATTTTTATAATCCATGGTTTGAATGAATACTTCCGCAACATGCCGTATGTCCTGTATCTAAAAGATCGATCTGAATTATGATGATCACCTTCTCATGTAATGTGTTCCGTTCCCCACTACGTTACATAGATTATGTACCTCTGTAATACAGTAGATAAGCGGATCACCAAAGAATGGTATTTTCACTGAAAAAAAGATATGTTTGATAAGAGGGGAAAGTTTTTTTTGACAAAAGCACTAATTATGTATTTCTGGTTGCGATGGGCTATGTACGCTTCCTACATACATAGGTGATGTCCACTTCGTATGTTCGCTTCTTAGGTGATGATCGCTTCGTACATACAGTATGTAGGTGATGTTCGCTTCTGGTGGGTCGTCAAGGTGTTCGGCGGCTGATCCCTTGTGACGTTTTACTCACCCATATTCAAAGAGGGAGGAGATGGGTATCTTGACTTCGGTTTTCCACTGTCGTCGTTGTTTGATTCGAGTTTTTGACGAAACGATAATGGGCCAGATGTGGGGTGGACGAACTTATTGCTCATTGGACTAAGTTGACCAAACTACTGGGTGTTCAGACTTGATTGAATATTTTCTTTTTTCTGTGAGTATGGCTTTCTCTAAATTGTTTCTGAATAAATTGCCGTGCTAGCTTTTTTTGCAGACTTCTTTCTATACACCTGTGGATAAGTAAAACATTATATAACTGATTGATCCAAACGGTTAAAGCATTTCTGTTCATCGTTTACTTCGTGAACTGTGTAAGTATATTTATTTAGTGGAATGTAGTTCATCCAAGAAGGATCAAGTACCTTGAATGAAGTTTGAGATCTTCATTCAAATACCTTAAATGAAATTTGATATCTTTGGCTATCACGTTTGTCCACAATATGATGGATGGCAATATGAGCAGACCAATCTATCAATCAACCTGTGAGATTGAGTATAGTGATTAGTTCGACCGCATGTTAATGGTCTGTCCCGTCGGTCAGGTAAAACAAGTTTTTCTGCCGAAATTTCATTACTAGGCTGCGGTGGGTGCTGCTGACAGCTGACGAGACCACCTGTTATTGGCAAGTTTTTATATAATTTCATGACATGACCTGTCACTGTTTTTCGTGTGTATGTATGCCATTACCGAGGCTAAGCCTAAGTACATAAAAGCCTACGCAGCCTACGTAAGCGTACGGAGTAAGCCTTCAGCTTACCGCTATACCTACTGTACATTATCATCAACACAATATACGTATCAATTTCATAAGAATAGTTTGGAATAAAAACAGAAGATAAAAGTCACCTTAGTAAAACACGAACTTGAAAAAAATAATTGCAAAATCCTAAAAATCTGTACAAATCGTAATTGTTTTTGACAACTGCCAACGTCGGCATATCTTGTCTTTGTAAAAAACGGTAAGTACATGTACTTCTCGTATTCTTACCTATCAAGGTGGTAGATTGTTTTTCTTCATACTATTCGTTTTATGGTCACAGGTGTGGGCTGTGGTCTAATCTGGTGGTCAGATCTGACGGGTTTTGAATGAACTCTTCTTCGTAGAATTTTGACGAACAGCCGATTCTTGACAGCCGATCGATTGGACGATGATTTTGGCTCGGTTATCTTTGAGATTGAGATTTTGTGATTTTTTTCAATGCCTCTGTGAAAAACGAATTGAAACTTTCAGGATGTGGTTACGTTTGGTTTTGATAAAAAAATATCCGATTAGTAAAATTTTATATTGTATCACGAGCCTATTCAACATTTTGGTTTTTCATTATTCTTCGTCAATGTTTACCACCACAGCAGCATGTTTGTACTGGTGGGAAAGAATGTAGGAATCCGATATTCAAAATCAGCTTTCATCATAATGGCTGTAAATCTCGGGTTAGTGTTCTGGTGTTGGAGTATCCATAGTGCATCTTTATTACTCAAAGGTGTCATTTTCGCAGACTGTATCATCATAAAACACTAGCTGTTACTGTTGTTATAAGACTGATCCAGAGGTGTCGTTTAGATCGTAAACATAATGTTAAAGATGAATCCCCTACAGGTTGTAAACATTTTTATAAACATCTCTGTTATTATAACAAGCCAACCTGTAGTATAAGCCGCAGATCATTTATGTCCCCCATCTTCGGCGACTTTTAAGTGCAGTTGTTCTCTAAGATGTAGCAAAAATGAACTTATAACTGCTAATTCTCTCATCTTTAGAGAGTTTCCCTTTTCTTTAGAGGGTTGACTCGTCAGCCAGGAACGCCACCCGGAGGCGAAGGCGAGATAATCCAATCTGCCTCTAGCTATATATTTCATAGGATGTTCTCACCTTTTCCCATGGATCAAACAGTACTACCGTCTTGTGATCTACCAGCAAAGATATATAGTTATCTATCTGATTATATCGGATCATGTCACATGCGGAAGAGCCAAACTTCCAGAGGGAGGGGATTTCTTCAAAAAAGGAGAATTAGAAGTTTTCAGACTATTTCACCTACACCTGAGGAAACAAATTCAACTTTTTCAAAATGCCAACGAATGAGAATTCCACTGTTCCCACTCTTTCTCGTCCGCTAGTGGTCTCGTGATCTACCAGCAAAGATATCTGGTTTATCTCATTTACTACATCGGATCATGATCAATCTAAGGTACACTTGACTATGAAACATGGGTTTTTTATGCAGTGCTTGCTTGAGATCAGATTTTGGGGTTGGATCTTGGATTTAAAGTTTTTTGCCTCGTGTGAGAATCTTGAGCGAAAGTGGGTACGAAAGAAACAGATGTGTGTGTTCGGCTTATGTGGCGGTAAGTTTTACCATGATGATGAATATCGCGATTTTGCAACTGTGATTGATGAGATGAATTGAAGTTTTCACACCTTGATTTAACTCGGTTCGGTTCGGTTCGTTTGGTTGTTGACAAATTATGTTAATAGATATAACAAATAGTACAATATTACGATACCAGTCCAGGGCAATACCTAGCATTGGCTGGTCCTGGCTGGTACGCCCGTCCCGCGTCCCGCAGCGAAAAGAGCAGGGTGTCCCGCAAAATTCGAAGTTTTGCGGAACACCCTTGGTAAAAAACAACAATTTCACCCGAAAAAAATATAAAATCAAGCATTCAATGAAACCAAACTCGAAAATTTTCGCGCTCCGCGCCTTTGTTATTAAGAGGCAATCCGTGTAAGACGCAGCAAAAAATGATACTTCTGGCACATGTTTGAAAAAAAATTTCTCCGATTGTCTTCCAACCATCAAAAATCAATTATTCAGGTCATTCTAAGATATCATGCACAGTTTCAGACTTCAAAATTGCTTAGATCCATTTTTATGACCCTCTGAACATGACCCCTATGACATTTTTTGTAACACTTCGAAAACACACGGTCTGAGCTCATCAACCGCAATTTAAACCTTCAATACTAGGTCAATTTTCAAAAAATATGCGTTTAATCCATAGCTAATTTACTGATCTAGTTAGTTATGTTTACTTGGTGATCATTTGAAAAACCAAAAAAAATTTTTTGCAAAAAAATCAAAAAAATTTTTTTTTTGAAAAAACGTCATTTTAAGTCAAAAATTTATTTTTTTCAAAATAATCCATTTTGTGGCTCGGGGGGTTTAGCCCATGTTAGACACCCATAGCACGTGTTTCAAGCCCCGTAGTCGGATTTTTCACTGGCCCGTGGGCTTGACTTCAAATGACGCCCTGAACATGTTACAAGGAAATATCAAATTTTCTAAAATGAACGAAAACGACATTGTTCATCATCCGTATGCTGAAATCGATTCAATATTCTTGTTCGGCGTAGAATTTTACTCCTAGGTGCATGTAACATAGTCACAACAAGATGGCTGTAATAGTCTGCTTCTTTAGATTACGGTTCTGAGCTACATGAATTTAGCGTAGTTTAAGCCCTGCCGGAGCAAAATTGCTTAGAAATCTCTAATGCTCGGTGAATTTACAATGAATATGCGTTGGATTAGTAGCCAATTTAGTAATTCAGATAATTATGATAACCTCGTATTCAATGAAAAAGCCGAGAAACTTTTTTGAAAAACAACATAGGCCCTGTGCACGTATAAGCTTTGGGCTTATAATTATAAGCCTAGGGCTTATAATTTACGTGTTAAAGTATATACCTCAGTTTAAATTTATAAGCCCTGGGTTTATAATTTATAAGCCTAGGGCAAATAATTTTATATACTTTAACACGTAAATTATAAGTCCTGAGCTTATAATTATAAGCCCAAAGCTTATACGTGCACAGGGCCATAGACTTTTTTGTCTATAGGTTGGGGGACTTGTTGGAAGTTTACATTTTGTCTTTTCAGTCTTGTAGTCAGTTTATGGACTTTGAAATGATTACTTTATGGATATTTATCATAATATATTCTTACAACGAATACAAAATGATACTATTATGAATATAAGTACTTACTTCTTTTAGATGCCAATATCTTTGTACAGGGGTGGGCCGCTGGGGACGGGGGGGGGGGGGGCGACCCCCTTCCTCGAGAACATTTTTTAGGTTGCCTACCCCCTCCCCCGATTCAAATTTTCGATAAAATCTGCCTCAAAACTTAGTTTCGAACCTAAAAAACTCGATTTCAGACTTTCTTTGTTTGAAAAAAGTTTGGCTGTGAAAATGTTTTCTAGAAAAATACGTTTTCTGGGTCAATTTTCTTGGTTTAAATCTGAAAAAAAACTGAACCGGTTCATGAGATGTTTATACTTTATAATAAGGAATTTTTTCGCATATACAAAAAACGTTATTCTATCCCCGCCTCCCCCCCCTGCCCGTCCTACCCCCCCCCCCCTTTTCGGACTGGGGAGGTAAATTAAATTTTCAAATTCTTCCCATTACAACCCACCCAAACGCCAAAAAAAGCCGGCCCACCCCTGACTTTGTATACATATATGTATGAGGCTAACCAAAAACTATATGTTTATGTGGTGATTATTTTTCTATTACTTTCGTTCATGATTCTCTATTTATCTGGGTTGTTTTTTTCAGAATTACTCCAAGTGTACACTCAAATCATAATGAGCTTTTCACCGTTATAAAGTTAATCAAATCTTTCTGTAAAACATCGTAAACTTAAAACTTCAATCGGTTGTCGTAACATTGATCATATCATAGCCATACAGTTTGGGAACAAATTTCACTAACCCTGTTTTCCAACTTCTATCAAAAATAGCTTATGAAATGGTATTTCGAATAGCAAAATGTAATAACGAGTTACAGAAACAAATGTATCCCTCCGTCAATCACATACAACCAGATGGACTAGCTCTAGGGAACAAGCAATGCGTAACTGACAAATTTGTTGTGATTACTATCAGATTTACTGATACACAATGGCGGATAGTTACTATAGCAAATCGAATTGTTTTCGAAGAATATAACTTGAATATGATGTTTTTTCTCACCATTTCTCTAATATGTATGCATTGAATGTGCGTAAACTGTGATTCACAGTTCTACAACGGAAGTATTTGTTTCTCAAGACAGCTTATTATTTTCCGCTGGTGAATGAAATGAATCAACCAGATATCAGACCAAAAAACCTCTGGCGTCGCAGAGGCGCCCAACGGAACTGGTTGGAAAGCATAACAGTTTTTTTATTTATTAGCATATTTGAAAACGCTTTACTATAGATTCACATTTAAAATTTTTCCTCATCGTTTATTTATCATGTGTGAATAAAAAAATTCGATTTATACGAACGATCTCAATGCACAATAAGTGGGATCAAATAATAAAAGGATATGTTATCAGCAATAATGAAATGCTTATCGAACCATTCTCAGAATTTTGAGTAATAGTTATCTATAACGGTTGAACATTAAAGCTATTGATGTTTGGCTGAATAGATTTTTTACCTGATGATGATTCGATCGGTTCATGGATGCATTCATTATATTTTATGTATCTAAACTCCACTTTTGAAGCGGTTCTGTGCTGTGTGACTGCATGTTCGAACATTTTTTCACGCTTCTTCATTATTTGAAGTAACATACACATACTGTAGCACATTATAGAGTGTTATTTTATGTTTACAAACATGCAGCAATCTTTGGTACACATGCTGGTCAAACATGTTGTAACCATTCCAAAAGTGGCATATCCTAACAGTACTCTTCAGTATGGAACTCCTTATTCATGAAGTATATGAACCATATTTATAAACGCTAAATTTGAAGTGAATTAGGAAAACTACAACGAAAAATAATACATGTCTATATAAATATGTAACCAAGACATTTGGTAAAACGTATGACCTCATGTCGACTATAAATTAAAAAAAGAAGCAACATTTTGATAGTTATAAAAAAGGCAGTTGCGTAATATAATATTGCGCACATTTTTTAGATACGAAGTCATATACTCAGATATCATCAGAAAATGCTTCTAAATTTATAGAAGGATGGATATGACAATAAAACAACTGCAGTGGTGACATGGATATTTATTGTTGTTGTGGTATAGAAGGAACGGTATATATTCAGGTATAGAAGAAACACGTTTATAGTTGTAAAAAGTTTCTTGAGCATAACATGCGCGCGAAGCTTTTCGAAAAGGATTCGGCAAAATTCACTTTTGATGATTCAGGCCAACGCCAAAACTTTCATTCGTGGATGCCATATAATTTTCCGATTACATCCAGTACCGTTCAGTTACTCGTCAAATGTTTTTGTTGTGCGTGATACCTGACTTCTCTACTTCTGGCAAGAGTGTTGCATTACCCCCCCCCCCCCCCCATTCTGGACCACCAATGCATTATAAACAAATCATTAACATTTGCGTTCAGACCGCTGAAGGTATTTGCTATCATAAAACCAAACAAATGAATCTGAAATACCGGGTTAAATGGCATGTGTTCTCATTGAAGTACAATCTATTGCCTTAGACCTTCTCAAAATAAACTTTTCATACCATACTTCAATGTAAAAGTAAAAACAATATGGATGGGATTTTTTGAAACAGGAAGGGGTCGCAGATAACAGAGGGATCAGCAATTTCAAAACAGACCATTTTTTTCGGAAAATAGATCAAATCAGGCAAAATATAAATATAGCAATATACAAAAAAAACATACAAGAGCGGTTTGAAGAAAAGACAAATATTTAGAATGATTTCACATAGTTCTCAATGTACTTTTTGTTGGGTTAGAGATGACTGCAGGTTGCTCTTGACGTTGGGAGGTCTCGGAAGACCCCTTCGTTGAGAAAAAAAATCATTGGAACTCAAACCCTAGTAAACATACATACGCAACTACACATTTACGACATCCGAACTGGCCAATGCTGGCGTTAGTTGAAGCATTGAATACATAATAGGTGGACGTGCAGTGTCACGTGCGGTTGGTATGGTTGACTGACACGGTTCACTCATCGTAGGTGAGTCATAACCTTTCTCGATAATGTTTTCAGTTTCGCAACAAGAAGATGATCCTCGTGAACTTGATTTAGAGGATTCATACTTGAATCGAGTGAATTTCGGCGGACTGGCGGATCTGAACCGCTGCGGACTGGGCAATCGTGAATGTAGTTTCACTGAGCTTTGAGCGCGATATTTTTGACACACAGAACTTGATTGACCAGAGTGTGCTGAACTTGATTGACCAGAATGTGCTGACCTTGATTGATCAGATTGAGCTGTTGGTGTAGACCACTTACGATAACTCGGTGGACACCGTGTGCTGTACAAACCATTGACAGACTTATCACTTGACCAGCGACGCTCTGGAACACGATTCTATTTGTGTAAAAAACGCCGAATAACGTTTGTCATTATATAAAAAGCTTATAAAAAGCTCAACTCTAAAACCTTCTCTGTATACCTTATGGAGGTTGTAACACTTGTAAACATATATGTATTCTGTTCAGAATACACAAAAAAAAATTAAATTTTCAAGACATTAATTTCTTCTCATTCGAACAGAAAAGGTCGACAACATCATAAATCAAAACAAAATTTTGTTAGGCAATATATGAAATTGTGTAAAGATTAGTTCCCCATGCTATTAAGCTTCCGTATCATTGACGGCCATTAACGTTGATCAACTGATTAAGTTCTGTACCAACCATCGCAATCGCTGCTGCTATGTCCAGTTTCGTATTCACGCTGTGTACGCGGCGGGGAAAACCTTTTCAACGATGGACCTGAAAGAAACTCATTTATAAATATAGAAACGTACATGTTTCAGAGTCATCTGCTTCAAAATTGGTTTATCAAATAACCCGCTTCTTGTGATATCAGCAACTCATGCTTTAACCAACTGTGATGCCACCCTCATTGAGACGGTCTTAGGTTTCAATAATAATTCAGCAAACAATATAACATTACTTTACTATGGTTAGCTTTCTAACATTTTTTTGAATTATTTTTTGAACAACTGACTAACTAAATATCAACTAACTTCGGTTTTTGGAGTGATGCGACGATTGTCTATTTCGGGCTTCGTCAGCAATTTTTTCGCTGTATGGCTCATAAGCCTCCATACGGTACATCGTTTGTTGATTATAGCTCGCTTGCAACGACCTGAGTGCATTATTTTCTTTGTGATTTCAATAATGAACATTATAAGCAACCTTTGCTGGCTACCTCTGGTTTAAACATCTTTGATAAAAACGATTTTTTTCGACAGTTTGAACTGAATAAGGGTAATTTAGACTCACCCGACACGTAGTTGTTTCGGCAGGCCCAGTCTGTTGAACTGCCATTCTAGTTGGTTGATGCCACGATTTAAGCGGTGAATGGTCTCGTCGATTGCTTCTTTTTCTTTGTGTGAGCAACCTAAAACACGGGGTTCAATAACTAGGGATTTTCGCAGTTCAAACACATATAGAGAAACGTTCTCATGAAAGCTATGAAATCAAAATTATAAAGTGACCTAGAACTGAATAAGCTGATGGAAGCTTTATGGTCAATTTATTTATGTGTATTCCTTTCTAATTCCAGTAAATTACCTTTTATTAGCTGACGACACTTTGAGCGAGATTCTGTCAGCAATTTGATTTTGGTCAACAATTCATCGGACGACATCTTGTGCCCTCTTTGGGAAAGCGCAATCGCCACCTTAGCACAGCGTTGACTGTATTTCTAAAAACAAATACTTCATTGAATTCAAGTTTTTGCGATTAGAACCAGTAGTGCATCTATTGAAGCCATGATGAAAGCAGGAAAATTAGTCATATATGAAAATTAGGAAGTGGCGGATTTGGTTGCCCTGTTAAAGTTTTACCAACAGGGGTCAGAATTGTAAACGTTTTAATTGCATGATTTGTTATTCGGAGTACGTTTTGTTAATATGACGTGGAAGCCTACATGCTGCATGATATGTAACAAAGTGACAAATGCCGATCACACTCATCAATCAGTACAAATGAATTGTGTTATATACGAAAACGTAGTGTTGAAACACACCTCGGTTTTTTGTTCCACAGGTTTTGCCAGCAGTCTGCAAATGGAAGACATTACAGTAGCCTTCACAACAGCAACAAAATACTCTGATTCAACATTTATTCAAAAGAGGAGTAACAAAACTAGAAAATATACTTTTCATCTGGAACATCACTAGTAAGAAAGTTTGCTTTTTAATGTGGAAAACCTAAATGTAAATATTTCTAACCTTTTAAACGGTGAAGTATTGCTTTGTTCACACTCATCAGACCGATGGTTATGCTGGTTGTTACCTGATTCCGTTGCATTTCCACTTCGTCTGAAAGCTAGGTTTTTTAATCACTATCCCTACTTCGATGTACTACATAATTTTATTAACTACACTGCGTAGCCATTCGTACACATAACAAGATTACACCGCAGTACACAACATAACATCACATGTTATAACACATGTAGAAAGCATGTGAGCACGCTCAGTCTCAAACGTACTAACTTTGACTTGAAGAAATCCCAAACACGAAGAGGCAAACTTCGTTTCGGCAGTTCAGTACTGTTGGTCGGTTCCTCAGTTGTAGTTCCATGTTGACTCGGAGCCCCGGCTGTCTTTGACACTTTGGAACTATTGCATTTCAAGGTACCTGACGCAGGTCGCTTACCTTGTGAACTGAAAAAATTCAGTTCAATTCAGCAAAATGGTGTTGATTTGATAGTTTGTAATTTGTTTAGATGTAAGTTTAAAGTCCAACTAGAACAACGATTAATTTGAAATAAAGTGAGCTTACAGTTTCAATGTTGTGATAGTTTAACGCCTTCAAAAGAACAATGAACGTGATGACGTAAATTATTTGTATGTACTCCATTCAACATGAAAATTTTAATGACTACACTCACCGACGGGAAGCGGCTTGACTCGTACATGGTTTGTCTGAATCACTGCTGCTTATTGATCGATTATACGAGACTCTCCGGGCGGCAGTTGAACAGGATTCTTCGGTCAAACGAGCCACGGCATGAGCCATTTCATCAGCCAACACCTTGGTCTGTTGGCTGACCATTTCTTCAATGTAGTCGCTGTTGCTTTCCCCATCGATGGGAGCTATAAAACATGATGAGTTGAGTGTTGCTAAAGGAAAATGTGTTAATCTTGACTAAACTGATATTAAATTGAGTTATAACCTTTGAATAAATCAACTTTTCATGTTATAAAATAAATGTCACTGACCATGTCTTTTTTTTTGTTGCGATGACATAATGCTCAATACGTTCGTCAGTCGACCGATGTCGCATCCGGACCATGCCTTAGGATCTGGGAACGATTTCTCAATCATTGAGCGGATTTGCTGCGGTGACTTCTTGACTCCCGTTCGATTTCCTAAACTTTGATGTCTTAAAAATTTCAAGAAACCAGTTCTACGAAAACAAACATTGGAGCCGACTCAATTTAAAATTTTCAATATCATAACCTTTCAGGTTATGTTTAACGATAGATATCTCTAACACTCATTTACTCAGACAGTAAGCAGTTCACCGTAGCTCATCACTTGACCTTCAATTTACTAACGTCACCTGATATAATTGACTTCAGGTTTAACCGTTTAACACACGAGTTATAATGACTGGAAGTAACTTAGCTTACCCTGTTCAAAGATTTTCTGTATGAAGATCTTCACTTCAGGCATCATTCGTTGCATGGGTCTTCTCTTTTTTCTTGCCCATCCGGCATCCGGCGGCTGTCTTGAGTTTGTGCCATCCATAAGAGCTTCACCAATTTCCACATAATGTGCTTGAAGCTGCTTTGTTTTCTTCGCATACATCTTGACAGCAGTATCTCTCATTGTATCGGTCGTCGCACGGTAGTGGTGCACACCCCGTGTTTCATGTCGCAACTTGCCTGCAAAATAAAAAAGCAAAAATTCATTTTGTAATTGAGCAATCAAATATATCTACATAAACACGCATCAAACATAAAGTGAAATTCACAATACCGCTTTTCATAAAACATCCACTTGTCCGATTTCCAATCAAACATTGACGATCACAGTCATGAAATAACAATGGGATTATAGTTTGATACCGAGTTTCAATAATGATTGGAATTTTCCATCATCGTGAACCGAATGTCAGTGAATATCTTAATGAGCGAGTGCGTGAGTGAGTGAGATGTTGAGAGAGTGCGTGAGTGAATAAGCGAATGATAGATTTAATGAGCGAGTGAGTGAGTGTGTGACTAAAACAGTGTGTGAATGAGTGAGTAAATCAGTAAGAGAGTGGGTGAGTGTATGAGTGAGTAAGTGAGTGAGTGAGTGAGTGAGTGAGTGAGTGAGTTAGTGAGTGAGTGAGTGAGTGAGTAAGTGAGTGAGTGAGTAAGTAGGTGAATGAGTGAGTGAGTGAGTAAGTGAGTGATTATGTGAATGAGTGAGCGAGTGAGTGAGTGCGTTAAAGATTGGGTGAGTATGTAAGTGAAGTAGTGATGGGATGCGTGCGAGATTGAGCTAGTAGGTATGTGAGTGAGTGAGTGAGTGAGTGAGTGAGTGAGTGAGTGAGTGAGTGAGTGTGTGAGCGTGTTAGTGAGTGAGTGAGATAGTGAGTGAGTGAGTGAGTGAGTGAGTGAGTGAGTGAGTGAGTGAGTGAGTGAGTGAGTGAGTGAGTGAGTGAGTGAGTGAGTGAGTGAGTGAGTGAGTGAGTGAGTTAGTGAGTTAGTGAGATAGTGAGTAAGTTAGTGAGTGAGTATGAAAGTAAAGGAGTAAGTGCGATAAAGGAGTATTTCGCGTAACGAAACGTGAAACTACAAAAGATAAATAACTAACCATGAACTGACAGAAACGTTGACGTACACTCGGGGTCATCACACAAAAAAAACGTGGGACATTTATCAAGCGTTTGATCGTCATCGCTCTCCGATTCCCGATCAGCATCAGATGCGTGTTCTTCATCACTTGATTCATGATCCGATTCTAGTTCTTCTGATGATTCATCCGCAGTCCACGGTAGTTTTCCGTTTGTTGGGTACTGTAAACAGTTGAATAACAAATCATTGATGACCTGAGGAGGATAGGTTAGTCGCTTAAACAAAAGAAAATTTTGGAACAGCCATCTATTTTAATAATGTGTTGGTTTTCAAAAACTCTTTGATTTTCGCACAAAGTGGAACTAAGAAATACACTTCTTATGCAAGCTTAACCCCTCTCCCTTCAGAAAAAATGGGAAAACAGAGCCAATTATCATCGCGCAATCTCTGATTAAAACACACTTGTTTGTCGGCCACAAAACGTGGGACGGCTTCATGCGATCCGACTGCCACATAATCTTGGATGTCATAAGAACGACCGTCACCCTGTTGACTGGCTTCAAAGGTGGTGAATGTTCCGTCAGCATTGTATACAACTTCTTGTACAGACATAACACCTGAAAATGTGCCCATATAATTAGCTCCGCAATGTTTCTACGGTTAACACATAGTTAACAAAAGAAATTAAGAATCAAAAGTTTCTTTCAAAGGATTTCTATTTAGTTAGTTTGTTGGATGGTGGCAGTTGACATGGAAGAGCATAATGTCAAAGGAACCAATTTTATCGAATGTCCCCGGTTAAAAGAAATTACAAGTCGGATAAAAAAGAAATTTCAAGAACTCAAACTGAACTGATACATGTATGTAAATATGTTTATTTTTGTGTTAGCCGTTAGGGTACATGTTTGCTCATCAGTATCTGACCTGGTAGCGTTCTAGATGTGAACCGTGTATCGTTCTCCACCGAACCAGAAGT
Organism: Daptonema setosum; assembly: GCA_964036265.1. NCBI lineage: Eukaryota > Metazoa > Nematoda > Chromadorea > Monhysterida > Xyalidae > Daptonema > Daptonema setosum. Next base: position 10,340,338 of record OZ038442.1, read on the forward strand.
TGCAAATGTTCGCTTGATTTTGCGGGTGTTAATAGCCGCCATGAACGATTCAGCATCTGTCACACCTTTCGAACCCGCCGAGCTCAGCAAGTATGCTCGTAATTGGCCCTTAACGTGTGACGCCGCACGATCAGGTGCGCCCTTGCCTGAAACTCACAAATAGTCATTTTTAACGTTAAACAAAATTTATGTAAAAACTATTGAATATAAATACAAAAACCAACGGAAATGTTTCTTGTTCAAAATGAAACAATTTTCGAACTAAAAAAGTATTTTCTGATGAGTGAATAAGTTTTTCATTGTTGCTTTTGATAATTACCAACCGCATTGGCTCTCAGTGAATATATAGCGTCGAAGATTAACGCCATATTCTTGTACCGCCTGAGGAAGTAGCAGTAGACACGTCGCTGAGCGGTAGCACCCGGCACAGTCGCTGCGAACAGTCAACTAAAAGTCACAATACAAAGTCACAATAACCCTGCCGCAAGACAGTTTGATTTGTGTTGCACCGCACATTAGCTTAGTGTACACAATTAACTGACACCTAATTTGATAGTACAATTTGAACTATGCTAAAACGAGCAAGTATCGATGACATTGTTATCTAACTGTTTAGTTAGTTAGAAAAACTGCGTATTTCGTTACTATCTTGTCAGACAGCTATTCAAAAGTATTTAGCCACGTTATCAGCTTATTACAAAATCATTAGATCGCTAATGAACCGTTTTACTACACAGCTGATTGATGTTCTGAATGGCATTGAACAAAATGTATGTAATGGAGGTAACCGTTTCCAAATGTGGATTATCCAGTTTGAGTCTGCCAACAGCGTCGCTGATGATTGAAACAACCGTAGCAGCATCCTGGGCAGAGCCTTTCACGATGTGAATGAAATCAAATGACTTAAAGGTCCCGTCGTCCTGTTTAGCATACGCCGTACTGACATGCCAGTTGATGCCACGTTGGCCGTACCAATCCTTCTGAAAGCATTTTTTGTTATGTAAATCATTGAACAGTGGGGAGAGTAAATTTTGTTCAGCTGCTCAACATATCAGTCTAATAAACTAGCAGATAATCAGTAAATTTTTTGCAATGATCTCAGAAGAAAGATAAGCTTCTCAGGAAATCGAAAATTCCTAATGTTAATTTCGACAAACTTTTTTATGCGGCCAATATTGTGTGAGCAAAATATTACGAACGATTTCAAACCCAGACCCTTTCGCGTGCGCGACTAACACACTAACCACCAGGATACACGGACCTTGTTTAATTTGTGATAAATGCAGGGATTGCAAGCCTGCGTATAATGCATTAAGAATGTATTTTAGAATTTCGGATTAAGAGAGTAGTGCAGTTAGTGATCTTCCCACCGGGCCACCACTCCATCAATTCAACTAAGTTTTTAAACCTGGCCTTCGTGTTGCATCATAGGCAACAATTTCATCGCCCAGTCGACATGAAGGTATACTTCATTCGGACCGATGGTGTTCATCACGTTTGCAATTTGGACATCCTGATTCTGTGCGCGTACAATGTGCTCTTTCCACTCCACAATCGCCTGAGTTGCTTCATCGAGCTGAAAACAAACATAGAAAACAGTTTTAGTTTACAAAAAGTATATAAACCTACAGAACAACAGTTTTACTATATCAATTCAAATTTGTTACACGAATGATACACATGTATTGATCAAAAATGACCGCAGAAGAAAAAATTTACAAAAACCTTGAACGTCCACTTTGGCACATCTTCATCGGCATCAGCCTTGCACAGGTGTTCGTAAAGTGACTTGATAAGCAGGTGGCCAGATTCGCACATTGGGCACGCCTGTGTATGTTCGTGCACACACGGTGACGCATTATCTGAACCATACCTCAGTGGAGGAGAACCGGTTTATTGCTTACCCCCCCCCCCCCACCCCTCCTCTCCATCCGATTTCTTTCAATAGTGGGAAGGTGAGTTCATAAACAAAGTTGAGATTTTATGGCAACATGGCAAAAAAAACATATAAAATACGCTAGAAAGTCGATTGTCATAAAAAAATTTGCCAGATTTCGATTGTTGAAAGTTAAATTCAATTGTCATTGAAATTCATGAACAGTTGATCAAAATAAGTAAAATTTGAAGTAAAACTCAAAAAATCCCTTGGAAGAGGGAGGGGTTATCTACTGTCCTCCCTGCGGTCAATCACTGGGCTTAGAAAGTAAACTGCAAGTGATACTGCAAGACCATCGAAGGCTTACTAGACAAAGTAAATCCATTGAGGCAAGCAAACTGCGTAAAAGGAGGCATTTAAAACCTTATACTTCAAAAAAGCATCTCTAAAAACATCTCAAACGCGTCGTTCTATACTTTGACTGAATCACTTTGACCACTGCTGTGCAAAACATTCAATACCAACAATCTTAGTACACTAAACGAACCTGCAAGCGCATGTTGAATGCAGTGATCTGCACAAAAGCTCTGCAAACGAAGGTGTGATTTGTACACCGATTGCAAGTATCGGCGGTAGATTTTGCATCTGTGACGGAGGTTGTCGAGTTCGGCTTTGTCAGTATCAGTTGAGCGAGAAATAAAGTCCACGATTTCATCGATTGTGTCGAAAGCCAGAGACCCAGAATGGGCATATTGATCGAGTCCATGAACGATACTTCGGTAAGAAGCTGGGCAAGCGTCCAACAGCTGATAGACAGTCGTACGGCTCAACGGTTTGAAGTTCAGCTCCTCTCCTGTACAGTACTGTTCGTATGCCCGAAATATGTCTGCCTTTATTGCTTCTCGTCTGAGGTTCGGAATCTGAAATAATTTCAATACAAAGAGCCAGTGGTGGGCAGGGGGGGAGGGGGGGCCGACTAGTACTCAGTACTGTATTATCAACCAACACTGCGTGCCACTAGATACGTTTCTAATACAAATCAGTGGGCTGAAGTTTCGAAGCTGTGCACTCAACTTTTCAGTTTTCAGATCTTTCTGATACAAATCTGCGTGCTTCAAAATGCAAAACACGTCGGCGCTGGGCGCCACTCAGCCTGTCACTTTTCAGCTATGTTTCCAATACAAATCAGCGCACTTCAAATGCTAAAATTTCGGCGCTGCGCGCTAGTCAGCCTGGCAGTTTTCAGATATGTTTCTTATACGAATCAGCGGGCTATAAAATGCTTGAGTTTCGACGCTATGCACAACTCAATCTGTCAGTTTTCAGATACGTTTCTAATACTTATCAACGGGCTTCAAAATGCGAAAAAGTTCGGCGCTACGCGCCACTCAGCTTGTCAGGTTTCAGATATGTTTCAAATACAAGTCAGCGGGCTTCAAAATGCCAAAATTTCGGCGCTGCGCGCCACTCAGTCTGTCAATTTTCTGTTATGTTTCTTAGACAAATCAGCGGCTTTAAAAATGCTGAAATTTCGGTCATTATGTCAAGCCATTGCGGATGTTTTTGTGTTCAAAATTCGACTTCATTTATCGTTGACCGTAATGCCCCCCCCCCACCCCCAAATCGAAAACCGGGAGGGTGCCTGACCGTAAGACCGATTTTTGAAAAAGTGTATGACCGTAACGCCATTTTGGCCAAATTCGCTGCCCACCACTGCGAAGAGCTAAACTCAACAGTCACCAAACGTTCACTCAAAAAGCACCAGAC
>OZ038442.1:10348980-10402480 GCA_964036265.1 Daptonema setosum
GAAATTTTAGTTCCATGAAAAATCATATTACACACTCAGTGGTTATTTGTATTTATAGCCATATCAGCTTATTTGCCAGTGAAACATTATCATGTCGGTTTTCAACGCGGTTCATAATGGTATACTACATGTACAAATGATCACTAGCGGACGAGAATTGGTGGGAAAAAAAGTTATTTTCTCTCTTTTGCGTGTTCAAAAGGTAGACTTTTTTCCCAAATGTGTAGGTTAAATAACATCGAAACTGTTAATTCTTCCTCTTTGATGAAATTCCCTTCTTTTTGGGTCTCCTGCCTTCTTGCATGTTAGCTGTGGTACAAACACCAGCGGAGGAAAAAACAGCCGTATGTGGTTTGCTGATGAATATTCGAAAATGTTTATTTGTCAGTAATATTTTTTACCCATATTTTGTTCATTCATTTTAAAATTTCAGAAAAATCAAATATTATCAACGTACAGTAATCTTCATTTTCCTCTTAGTATGAAAATGCCAGCATGCTAGATAGTTATCTATGTATGTACATACACCATCACTGGCGGACTAGCAAAACTGCCAAAGGGATGGAAAACTTTTCAAAGATAGAGGAATCAGCCGAAATCAGGTCATTTTACCTCCCCCTTAAGTAACAAAACCAACCTTTTAAATAGGAGGGGATTTCTCTCCTTCTCGTCCGCTTATGTATACCATCTGCCAAGATAACAAGGATGGGGCGATTACCAGAATGTTCTAATGCTACATATTATACATATACATAAATAATGTGGGGGTATGCTTTGCGCATAAATACACCAATATCTAGTTGGACACTCACTTACGGGCAGCGTACTATATTTCGTTGTAACTGAAAGTCTTTTATCAAAGTATGACATTTCAACAAAACAATTACTAAATATTCCATAAAAAACAATTTGTAGACGGTAATCGAGAACTTAATAAGCGTACAAAGAAACTGATGACCTAAAAATTAAATAGTATGTTTTAACTGCGTAAGGTTTCAGGCGAGGAAAAGGCAGAATTGGGAAATCATACTGTATGTTGAGAAATCCAGTCCAAGACACGATGAGCTAACTAAAAAACAAAGTGAAAAAAGCCAACAAACCAATATGTTCGCGTGCTGGTGACAAATCAAATCGGTGTTTGGTTTCTGGATGCCTGCACGTGCCATGATGATGTCACGCATTGACACGCCTGGGTCTTCATAAATGTAGTTGTGTTTCTTCACTATGTACGAAGCTGGTTCTTCATACGTGTTGATAGACGCCAAAGTACCGCCGCATTTTTTATTGTCGGTTTCGAACATAAAACACGCCATCTTTTGCACTGTAAAGGTGGGATGAAAAAACCATGTTTTTATTGTCATTTAATTTGAAACACAACAAACTTTGAAACTTCAGTCATGCGTCAACCAATGGGCATGAAGAAAGAAAACAAGCGAAAACAAACAAATATACAGGGTGGGCCAAAAAAGCGACTACACTTTGATCTGACCTAGAGGTGGCTGTGTTTAATATTTTGGCTTGTCGTTCTCAACAAATATTAACAACATAATAACTTATGTTTCCTGAAGTTTTCAATATGATTCGTTGACTCTAATAAAAGTTGTACACGTGCATCCAAAAAAAAACGTCTCGCGCATTTTTACAACAGCTTATGATGGGACTTAACTAAGTTTTTTTTTGAGTTTTTAGTCTATAACTTTCAACAAAAACTATCAAAACCATCAAATACAGTGTATGATAGAATTAAACCTATTTTGGTTCAGACTAAAAATTTGAAAACACGCTTAAAACAGGTCATACTCTAATAAACCCTACTTTCTCACTCTTTCATATAACATTTTCACACACGTTTCAAAACTGAAATTTTTTGATACTCATCTGTTTATGCGGGAAAAGGTTAACTGTACTTTAAAATACCTCAAAAACAATAGAAGTCCATGTTTCATTGACAATTCTCATCGTTGGGACAATATATCGTATATGGCTGTGTATGGCTTTTGTAAAAACAAGCGAGCAACTTTTTCAGTCGAAACTGCACATTTCTCTCAAACCCTTACCGATCCTAATGAAATTCTCAAAATAACTAAGTTTATGTGTTGTTGACATATGGTGAAAATTACAATTGTAAATATTCATCACAGCCATTTTTATAACCGATCAGAGCTTGGTCGTTTTTTTGGCCCACCCTGTATAACTGATTATGCTAACCAACCAATTTCGTTGGGCGCCTCTGCGACGCCAGAGGTATTTTGCTCTGATATCTGATTGCTTCATTTCAGTGACCAGCGGGAGATAATAAAATGCCTTGAGAAAGAAGTTCTTTCGTTGTAAAACTGCAAACCACAGTTAACAAACATCCAATTCAGAAACAAAAAAACGTTGTAAAAAAATGTGTTGTGTATCGTTGACAATTCTAATTGCTATAGTATAGTAACTATCCGCCAATGCGTATCTGTGTATCTGATAATAATCATAACAAATTTTTCAGTTACGCATTGCTTGTTCCCTAGATCTATTCCATCTGGTGGTATGTGATTGACGGAGGGATACATCAGTTTCTGTAACTCGTTACAATGTTTTCACATAATATTAACGCATTTATGACTATGATATGTTGTACATCGAAAAAGTTTGATTGACGTATAACAACTGACATGCGGTTGATTGTGATTCATTTGGTTGCTTCATGAGAATAGTTCTCACGAAAACCGTATGATTTTTGACACATTTACGATAACGTAAAAACAATAATTGATTTCAGGTATAACATTGAACAACCCAAAATAATTTGGTTGAGTGTAGATTCAGTGTAATTTCAAAATGCAACACAGATAAACAAATAATCATGCACAAAACCATATTTGACAAAGAGTAGTATAACCAATTAAACGTTTATTTTTCAGTTATCATCATATATGTATGTATACGTAGTTCACTGCGGGTGTGTAAAGGTAAAGGAAACAGTACATACAATTTTATTTTCCGAAGCAGCTCAGTGAGCTCTTCCGAGTGTTCAGATACAATTAAATACTTGTAAAAGCATAGACGCTGAGCGGGGGGTGAGGGTGGTGAGTGAGAGAGGTGAAATTTGTTTTCACTAATGTAATACGAAATTGAAGGCCAGGTGTCAAGTAATTTCTGTGTTTTTTTCGGCTTATTCATTGAATACCAGGTTATCATATTTATTTAAATTACTAAATTGGCTACTAATCCAACGCATATTCATTGTAAATTCACCGAGCATTAGAGATTTCTAAGCAATTTTGCTCCGGCAGGGCTTAAACTACGCTAAATTCATGTAGCTCAGAACCGTAATCCAAAGAAGCAGACTATTACAGCCATCTTGTTGTGACTATGTTACATGCACCTAGGAGTAAAATTCTACGCCGAACAAGAATATTTAATCGATTTCAGCATACGGATGATGAACAATGTCGTTTTCGTTCATTTTAGAAAATTTGATATTTTCTTGTAACATGTTCAGGGCGTCATTTGAAGTCAAGCCCACGGGCCAGTGAAAAATCCGACTACGGGGCTTGAAACACGTGCTATGGGTGTCTAACATGGGCTAAACCCCCCGAGCCACAAAATGGATTTTTTTGAAAAAAATAAATTTTTGGCTTAAAATGACGTTTTTTCAAAAAAAAATTTTTTTTGATTTTTTTGCAAAAAATTTTTTTTTGGTTTTTCAAATGATCACCAAGTAAACATAACTAACTAGATCAGTAAATTAGCTATGGATTAAACGCATATTTTTTGAAAATTGACCTAGTATTGAAGGTTTAAATTGCGGTTGATGAGCTCAGACCGTGTGTTTTCGAAGTGTTAAAAAAAATGTCATAGGGGTCATGTTCAGAGGGTCATAAAAATGGATCTAAGCAATTTTGAAGTCTGAAACTGTGCATGATATCTTAGAATGACCTGAATAATTGATTTTTGATGGTTGGAAGACAATCGGAGAAAATTTTTTTCAAACATGTGCTGGAATTGCTGCGTCTTACACGGATTACCTCTTAAATCAATCACTAATTTTTTCCTTTTTTCGTTTTTTTTCTCTCCGTTTTTTTCCTATGAAGGGTGTCCCGCAGAAGCTCAAGATATGGTAACGAAGGGATGACATATTACCATAAGCTAAGTTTCTCCCTAAGAGAGGTGTCCCGCATATTCTGCAGAAACTCAACAGATAGTTATGTTATGAACTAAAGTCGCTTTCCCCTAACCCTATGAGAGGGTGTCCCGCAGAAGCTCAAGATATGGTAACGAAGGGATGACATATTATCATAAGCTTCTCCCTAAGAGAGGTGTCCCGCATATTCTGCATAAAATTCAATAGATGGTTAAGAACTAAAGTCGTTTTCCCCTATGAAAGGGTGTCCCGCAGCTCAAGCTCTAATTTCACTTTTTGAAACTGTTCAAATCAATGGGTCAGGGTAGAGCAGCTCAATATTATTCATCCGTGTTGTCTGCCACTGTCGCTAATGTTAATGCTAATGCTAACTCAATTTTGGTTCCGTACACGGCGTAAAGTGATGCATTGTATGACTAATAAACTTGATCACCGCAGCGGGCAACGGGCATTACGGATCATACAATCCTAACACCACTTTTCCTGCGGCATTCGGTGCAATCAGTTTTGGCTTGATCAGATTTAATACAGAGCAGTGGTACTAAAAACGTCCAAATTTCGGCGCTTCGCGAGGATAACATCTTAAAATTTTCCGGCGCTTCGCGCCATCCATTTTTGTACTATATAAACTCCGCTCCGGCTTATAAATCCAAACACTACCGTTGAGAACGGTAATTTGCAATTAAGTCTCAAGCTTTTAAGATACGTCTCCAATACAGAAAACGTAAAAATATCAGCGCTACGCGCCACCGTTCTTCTTCTTTTATATCAGGTCTATGAAATCCAAAACTAGTGTTGATAACGTCAAATTTTCGGCGCCACTTGCAATTAAATCTCAAGCTTTCAAGACACGCTTTTATTACAAAGGGGTAGTGCTGAAAACGTCCAAATTTTTGCGCGTAGCGCCATTTGTTCTCGAGTTCTAGACACGTCTCTAATACAAAGCAGTACTACTAAAAACGTCAAAATTTTGGCGATATGCGCCACTCGTTTTCGGGCTGTCAAAAGAGGTTTTTAAAACCAAGCACCATTGCTAAGAACATCAGTTTTTTTAATGCCAATTATAATCGATTCTCGGGCTTTCAAGACACGTCTCTAATACAACGCAGTAATACTAAAAACGTCAAAATTTTGGCGCTATGCGCCACTCGTTTTCGGGCTTTTAAAAGAGGTTTTTAAAACAGAGCACCAATGCTAAGAACATCAATTTTTCGATGCTAATTAAAATCGATTCACGGACTTTCAAGACACGTCTCCGATACAAAACAGTATTACTAGAAACGTCAAAATTTTGGCGCTACCCGCCATCTGTTTTTGGGCTTTTAAGAAGTTTCTAAAGTCGAGCACCAATGCTAAAAACATCAAATTTTCAGCGCCACTTACAATCAATTCTCGGGTTTTCAAGACACATCTCTAGTACAAAGCAGTAATACTAGAAACGTCAAAATTTTGGCGCTACGCGCCATCCGTTTTTGATCTTTCAAAGTACGTCGTTAATACATACAAAGCAGCGCAGCTGAATATATTTTCTGAAACCTGAAGTTTTCGTTGCCCCAAGCCATAACTTTCCAAGCTTTCACGACGTGTCCAATATACAAAGAAAAAACTGACTTTTCAACATGCTATGAGCGTATGAAAAAATTGTACCTCAGAAGCATGAATGGTAAGGAAGGGGTGTCCCGCAAAATTTTTGGTGTGGATAGGTCCGGACCAGCCAAAATCTGATCCATTGCCCTGGTCTGTACGATACTGTTGTGGTTGAGGAAGTGGTGTCTGTTTTTGTATCTGTTCTTAATTGTCGTTGTTGTTGTTATTGTTGTTGTTGTTGTTGTTGTTGTTGTTGTTGTTGTTGTTGTTGTTGTTGTTGATGTTGTTGATGTTGTTTTAATGATATCCTTTTGTTATGTAGTAGTGTAGTGTAGTAATAAAAAGTTATTGTTCCTGCTATTGTTGCGCAGACTCCGCTCCCCATAAATGATGAACATCATCTCCATCCTCCTTCACACCCATATTATCCTCACATGTTTACAATACGTCGGGCGCAGGTGTTCATGCGCGTCGTGTGAAGAGCCCGTTTAGTGAATTAGCCGTGGTTGTAATCGCTTATTGTGTTACATTACCTCCATTTCATTCATTCAATCTTTAATAAAAAAGTGGATAACCAACTCACACATGATTATTAAAAAAAAATCGCACCTCAATGTTTGTGAAAGATACATAGTTGTTATATTAAAGAGAGGAGTGTGTATTCATATTCGGGGAACGAGATAATCCGCTACCGGGAAGCGGTATGTGTCATCTTTACTATGAGCCCGTTTGCCATTTAGTTCACCATATGGTCTTTTATGATGTTCCTTTCAGCACCTGTGAGACTCAGTCAAGAGATTTTCGGTTTGGGTGTTCGGAAAAGACATGCTTTACAAATCGCTCGCCTTTGAGATAATCTCAAGGTAGTCAATTAAGTGATCTTAAATTAGTCAATTAACTAATCTTAATTTAGTCAATTAACTGATTGACCTGACATGCTATGGATTGTTTAGGTGAGTTCTTGCCTTCTGTTTATTCCGTTGTTCAACTTTTTATAACGCATAAATCTCCGTTGTAACTGTTCAAATTGACGAAGCCCGAACCCCAAAAATATCTTACCTGGTCACACAGGTTTTGTATTTCACTTACCTACAATAACCGACCTAAATCCATTGACCCTAAATCCTGCCATCTTCCTATTCTTGCAGTGTAATATTGTAATATTGTTTGCCTTTTCACGCACTGTGTGAATGTGTTCTGGAATCAGCGGATGAACAAAAATCGTTTGAAATACATATGTATACTTTACGTTGAGACAGTTTAAAATTAAAAAATTTTCTGTATTTCTCTGTAGTGATATACACATAAATATTTTGAATCAAGCAAAGCGAAAATGCGTATTTCAATATTTTTCTCCCTCAATGGTCACATAGTTTTCTATGTTGACTCATGTGTTGATTCATTTACGATTGTGTACATAGTGTGGCATTTTTTCCTTCTGTATTGTCCTTTTGGCTGGTGGGATATTGATGGAAGTGAACCATAACCAACCGAGAGGGCAAACATGACCTTTTTCACCGTGAAGTCTTCACAATGGATTAATGAAGGATGGCAAATTTTGTAGGCTTTGCTGGTAGGTTAGTAGGCTGAGAATAGGTTAAGGTTACATCGATGGCTGAGGTGAGGCTTCCCGTTGGTTACTAATTGTTGTGTAAATAGGAAAGGACATACGGTCAAGTAAGGGATTGGCTGGGAAAGACTTTGTTTAATAAGGTGGAGCTGTTGTTAGGATTCTATCCAGTTTGGATGGTCATTTCTTGAGTAAGCTGTCAATGTCATAATTGTTTTTAGTGGCGAATTGTTCTGTTTTTTTTTGTATGAACAACAGAACCTTTTTTTATTGTAGCATATTTCCATAAAGGGAAAGATTTCAGATTAAGTCGTTCAATTCCTTCGACGGATTTATCAATGCTTACCTTTTCATTCCAACCAGAGCGTACAGTATAATCACTAGAATCGGAAGTTTTTTTTTAGTATTTTACTCCTTTTCTCCAAAATTTTATTTCATGTGATTCACAGTTTTGAAAAAAAATGACATTATTTCCAAAATTTAATTCAATTTATTGAGTTCTTTTATTCTGGAATTTTTATTTCAGTTCGTTCACTGGGTGGACGCGGTGATTTTCGTCTTCTCCGTCGACAACGAACAATCGTTTGCCGCCGTCTGGAGTTTCTACCAGAGGATGGCGCACTACAGGAATACGGCCGATGTGCCCATCATACTCGTCGGCACACAAGGTATGTTGTTGTTGTTGTTGTTGTTGTTGTTGTTGTTGTTGTTGTTGTTGTTGTTGTTGTTGTTGTTGGTGTTGGTGTTGTAGTTGTTGTTGTTGTTGTTGTTGTTGTTGCTCTTGTTGTTGTTGTTGTTGTTGTTGTTGTTGTTGTTGTTGTTGTTGTTGTTGTTGTTGTTGTTGTTGTTGTTCGTGCTCTTGTTGTTGTGGGCTGTTGTTGTTGTTATTGGTGCTCTTGTTGTTGTCGGCTGTTGTTGTTGTTGTTGTTCATCATTGTAATGTACTTGCAGATGCGATCAGCGAGCCCAACCGCGGTCTGCGCGTGATCGACGAAGCACGTGCCCGTAAGCTGGCCCATGATCTGCGACGATGCTCGTACTATGAAACGTGTGCCACGTACGGGCTGAATGTGGAGCGAGTGTTCAGAGATGGTTGGTGCTGGAGCTGGTCACATGATTCGGTGACATTTCAGTGAACTTCGCCCAAAAAATGTTTTCATATGTTTCCACCAAGTTTTTCTTTCGTGAAAATTCAGTCAATTTTATTAATGGAAGTTTCGCGTACTTGACATTGGTTGTCGTTCGCTTTCTCGTGGTGAGCACAACGGAAGACAACAGTTTTTTTGGCAGATGTTCAAATAATAATCATAGCAACGAAAGTGATTAAAATTTATCGTTTAATCAAATAGCATATTTTACCATAATACTTATTCTATCTTGCAGCCTGTCAACGCATTCTACACCAACGCCAGCAGTCGTTGAGTTCGGTGACGGCGCCGGCACCTCCTGTGCAGCAACGAGTTGCATCCATGGGCTCACCGGCACACAATGCCAGAATCAGTCCGAGTCAGTCGATGCACATGCAACAGTCCATCACCCAACCTTATAATGGTTCGGCTAAATCATTGAATTGAATTTTTTTAACTTAATCAACATTTAAATTATAATTTATCAATTTATTAATCAATCTACAGGTCGATCGTATTCGTTTGTGCAGGGCAGCCAGTCAATCACACCGATGCGCCAGTCGCAGCCCGCTATCACCCATAATGTAAGTGTTGTTGTTGTTGTTGTTGTTGTTGTTGTTGTTGTTGTTGTTGTTGTTGTTGTTGTTGTTGTTGTTGTTGTTGTTGTAAGTGGTGGTGTTATCCTCAGATCCCGTATGCACACCACAACCTCGTTATGGTCACGACACGATAGCTTCGATACAGCTTGTGTTTGGTAAATACTGCTATATGGTTCTTCAGTACTTGATATCTTCAGAATCATACACGATGTGCACATTACTTAACTAATGACATAACATATCTTACTTCATATGGATGCATTTGCAGGATGTGGAAGCTCTCCTACTACATCAACAGTCGTCCCAACATCAAGCGCACAACCACCTGGCACAACAACCCTCCCAACCTGCCTATCCCACGGGTACGACGGGTCGTGTCCGAAGTGCCGTCGATCCTACCTCAATGTCCTACCACCATGCCACCGCGCCCCAGCCGTTCCCCATATCACACAATGACATGTTGGTTTCACCAACCTAACTGTTCCAAACCGAAAATTGTTTCATACGTTTTAGACAGGGTTTCATATTGGTTTCTTAACCGTACAACGTTCAAGAAGTGTTTATTTTGAGAACCGTGAGTATTCGCAACCGTTTATTGCTTTGAAACACATACTGTTTCAAAATTTTATAAGTGTTTCAAACCCACTTTCGATCATATTTCCATAACCGTACAGTTCAATAACGGTTCCTAATTCTCATAAGAAGTTTAAGAACAAACATACCGTATTTCCCGAACGTCCATATAATGTTTCAAATCTACCTAATGTTTCAAATCCACATAATGTTTCAGCGGCTCACGGCAGTCGGACGTGTACTCTGATCAGACACCGGCGTGCAGTACGGCCAAAGACCAGCTCCTAGTCTCGGGTAGTGGTAGTAATAGTACGGGTAAGGGCAAGGACGATACCACACCGGCCAGCACGCCCAATGCCACCAGGAAGAACAGACGGATATCAAATATATTTGTTAGTTGTTGTTGTTGTTGTCGTTGTTGTTATTGTTGTTGTTGTAGTTTCATTCGGTCAACATTGTCAGATTCAAATTCAGCTAAAACGGCACAACCCAACAATTTTTTCATCAACTCTTTAACTGATCCACCATTTCACCAATCCATCCCTTCGCCTATTTATGCATTCATTCACTAATTTATTTTTCACCCATTCATTCATTCATGCATTCGTCAATCAATTCATCCACTCATTCATTTACCCATTCATCTATTCTATTTATCAATCCACCAATTCATCAACTCATTCATCAATTCACCATTCCATCCATCCACTCATTCACTCATCCATCAACAATTCGTTCACTCATCCATCAACAAATCATTCATTTACCAATTCATCCATTTACAGAATCGTCCCGGCCACAACAAGGACAAGGACAAGACGGACTCAACATCAGCCGATCTGCATAACATCGAAGTCGGCAGTGGTCGTGCCATTCCCGTGAAACAGGGCCATCTGTACAAACGATCGAGTAAGGCACTTAATAAGGAGTGGAAGAAGAAATACGTGTGCCTCTATGCCGACGGTCGACTCGTCTACCATGCCAGCTTAAAGGTGGGAACATTTTAGTTTTTAACATTTTACCTATTATGAAAAAAAGTTTTTTTTCTTACGCAGCATTTTTTGGCATGAGACCATTTTCAAATGGGCGTTGAAGTTGATTTTACACGGGAAGTCGAGAATTTCGAGCACGCTCCGGTTCCACTGGAAAATGAGCAGAAATCAGTTTTCTAGTACATTTCGACATAAGTATTCAAATATTTTTAGTATTACGTTAAGTGTTAGACAATAAGTAAAATTTTGTTGAAAAATCACTGGGTGCCGCATGCCAAATGACATCAATAACATGACATTTAGGATAAGTGTATATAACAAAAATCAAGTTTATTCCCCTGCAGGACTATATGGAGAACGTGGGCGCCAAGCAGCTGTACCTCGGATTAGCCACCGTCAAACTGACCAATCAGCGACGACCACGTGGTGCACGTGCTTCCACGCAGCCAATCACCGTCGTGCAGGGACAGGCTGCCGGACAATCACCGCTGGGCAACGATGATAAGGTTGGGAAGTGGATTTTTTTCATAGGTTATGCATGATATTTTGTAAATTTTTGTTTCTATAAACCGCTACCTCATTAACAATTTGTTGAAAATTTAAATTTGAATGCGTTTGGAAAACTATACGGAAGTTCATAGTAAAATCAGTAACAAGGAATCTAGAATAGGCTGTAAAGAGTACGTGTATGTTTATGAGAAGATATATCATGAGAATCAACTATTAATAGTAAATAAAATTAATATTCTATAGGATTCGAGCTTTACGGGTCAATCGGTGCTCAACGCGGACGGTCGCGGACGGTCAACTGGTCACCGCCTACGAGTTCATTCAGGAGCTCGGTCCGCCCAACAACGAGAACCAACAACCCGGCTCAGGTTTGTTGTTGTTGTTGTTGTTGTTGTTATTGTTGTTACTGTTGTTGTTGTTATTGGTTGTTGTTGTTATTGTTGTTGTTGTTACTGTTGTTGATACTGTTGTTGTTGTTGTTACTGTTATTATTATTGTCGCAGATGACCAAACGGGTTCCACGGGTACGGCCCGATCCGATGCGCTGCCCAACTCGGCCCTAAATAGTGTACAGAAGAAAAAGGGCAAACACGGCGGGCATAAACGGATGGGTAGTGGAGCGAAAATGGGTGCGTTTACTCATTCATTCACTCACTCACTCACTCACTCACTCACTGGCTCTCTCGCTCACTCACTCACTCATTCATACTCACCCACTCACTATCTCCCTCACACTCACTCATTCACTCACTCACTCAATCACTCACTCACTTTGCAGGCAGTCAAGGTGATGACGGCGAGGATGACTGCGAGTTTGTGATTGTGACCAACGATCAACGGCAGTGGCACATGGAGGCGGCGTCGGTAGAGGAGAGGGATGCCTGGATGGAGGCCATCGAACAACAGATGGAGGTATGTCATTGTTGAATATGCCTGGTTAAGTACTTTGTAAGCTAACTTTGAATGTTGAAACGTGAACACCAAAATTCGTCATGGTCTCCGTTATGATGATCTCATGATATACCTTGCCGGTAATTAGAATATATGGCATTCCAAGTGTTGAAAATCCTGTTACCTAAATGTGTTGATGATCAGTGATTGTCATACGTAATTAGAGTGACCGTTATTTCACCACATTTCTGACTTGGTGTCCAATTTGCTATTATGTCACGACAACTAAATAAAACTAATTTATTACAATTAATTGATTCTGATTAATAAAGAAGATCAAGGATCAAGAATTTTTGTTTAGGCATGCATCCACTCGCAACTCTCCAACCAGAACAAGGCCCGACCCGCCGGTGATCGCGCGTTCGTTCAGGCACTGCAGCAGCTGCCGGGCAACGATCGATGTGCCGATTGTGGAGCCAACAGTTGGTTGTTGTTGTTGTTGTTGTTGTTGTTGTTGTTGTTGTTGTTGTTGGAGGAGTTGTTGTTGTTGTTGTTGTTGTTGTTGTTGTTGTTGTTGTTGTTGTTGTTGTTGTTGTTGTTGGTGGTGGTGCATCATAATAAATGAAGACACCGATGTTATCAAATCTCCTGTTCTGTTAGTGTTTCCTAGGCTGTTTTGTGATTAGCACCACTGTTTTTGCCGTGGTTATTGTTTTTATGGTGATTGTTGTTGTTACAACCGTTGCAAATATTATTGTTGTGCTTGCAGAACCTGTGTGGGCATCGATGAATCGTGGTGCTTTGATCTGCATCGAATGCAGCGGCGTACATCGACAGCTCGGATCGCATATAACCAGGGTACGATCGCTCGAGTTGGACGAATGGCCGGTCGAGTGTATTGCGGTTATGCAGGTGAGTGCAGTGAGTGAGTGAGTGAGTGAGTGAGTGAGTGAGTGAGTGAGTGAGTGATCAAATGAAAGGGTTGGTGAGTGAGTGAGTGAGTGATGTAGTGAGTGAGTGAGTGAGTGAGAGAGTGGTCGAATGAATGGGTGGGTGATCGAATGAGTGAGTCAGTAAAAGAGTCAATGGCTATTGACTGAGGTGAGGGTGCGAAATAATAGGTTACTACATCTTCCTACACCATCAACTCACTTTCCACTCACAAAATCTCCCACTCACCACTCACCATCCTCCATCTCTACAGGCACTCGGTGGCAATGATCGTGTGAATGCCATCTACGAGTTCAAAACGGGTAACCAGGCCAAGCCCACGTCTGGGGCATCCCGGGACGAAAAGGAGACTTGGATCCGGGCCAAATACGCCCAGTTGACCTTCCTCCGACCGTTGGGCTCATCGGTGGGCATCACTCAACAGCTGGTCGATGCCGTCTTGGCCCGGGAGATTGCGGTTGGTTGTTGTTGTTAGGATTGTTGTTGTTGTTGTTGTTGTTGTTGTTGTTGTTGACTTTTTGTTATTGTTGCTGTTGTAGTTGTTGACTTGTTGTTATGGTTATAGTTGTTGTGGTCATTGTTGTGGTTGTTGTTATAGATATAGATGAAGGTTGTTGTTGATTTTGTACTTGCAACCAGTAAAGTTGCAATATTTTTCATTTCATTAATTTTTACTTTCAAATCTTGCAGACACTCGCCCACGTGCTGGCGCACTGTTCGGACGATCAGGTAAACTGTACCTTATCAGGCAGGGATCGACGTACTCCGCTGCATCTGGCCTGCTCCATCGGATGTCCGGATGTTACCCAGCTACTATTATGGGTGAGTGACAATTTTTTTAGATAATGACCTTTTTTGATAAACTTTAACTTCCATGCAGACGAGCCAATCCTCCAAAGAAAGGGGAATTTAGAACAGGGAAATTAACAGTTTTTAGTCTAAATTATCTACACGTTAAAAAAACAACATTTTTCGGATTGCCAAAGATTCCTACTTTTTTCAGTATGTTCAGTATGTAACGTTTCACCCCAACTTATATCAAATATTTGACATCCAATGTTTCGTTCAACTTCAACTTCGAAGTTTCAATATGTAATGTTTCACCTCACCATGTATCTAATGTTTCAGTTCAACGCTGACATGTCGTGCGTAGATCAGGAGGGTCGGTCGGCGCTGTGGTACGCGCAGCAGGGCGGGTCGCGAGCGTGCGCCGATCTGCTCGTCCATTCCGGTCTGGACAAGGATTTTGGTGTGCCACCGTCCAATCCTCCACAGCCGCTAATGCCCGTCCACAACAACAACACGTCCAGACTGTTGAATGGCAGTGCGAGCTCGTGTGCGTCCACCGTGTCCAATAACAACAACAACAACAACATCAACAACAGTAACAGCAACAACAACAGTACGAGCAATAATAATAATGCGGAAGACAACCGTCAGTCGATGGTGAAGCTGCAGGCCAGCGTTATATAGAGTGGGAGATTTTTGTATTGTGAATAAAATAATAAAAGATTGCAGCAATGAAGCAAACCTTGAGTTAAGCAAAAAATAACATTCAGAAAATTAAATAAAATGAATTTCGGTAATACTGTTGCGCGTGTTGTGTTGCTGCATTTTTACTTTCAATCAAGAATATTGTAATGTTTCATTCAAATGTAAAAAATGGTGCGTTATATCGAGAAATTCGGCATTTTCTTCAACATGCAATCCAGTGATCTTTGCTCGTCATACAACCCGTCCCATTTTGTGTGCTCATAAGATTTTACGAGAAAAAAACTATTTGCAAAACATTACCATTTCAACATAATGTTCCACTCCTGAAATCTCCACTTTACTTGTACAGGCCAATCACAGATTATCCGTGCTAATGTTTCGCCTGCGCTTTCCAGATTTTTCACATCAATTGCAAATCTATTCGGTTGTGTATTTTGTGAAATTTACTTTCCGCATTCACAAGAATTTTAGAAAAACTTGGTTAAAATTACTTGAGATTTCGCGAAATTTTATTCAAAAAAGTCCAGAGCATTATGCGAAGTTATTTTTTCTCCTATTTGCCGTTGAGTGCGTAGACAAAATGGCAGATTTTCTCTAAGCACCATATCAAAATTCTTATACTTTTTGTCACAGATAGTTGAGGTACTAAGTATTACACACTTTTATGTTGTCAGCTGTACATACTACAACATCACTGTATCATTTCATCTGATGATGCTACATATTCACATTGTATGTAATTGAAACATTACCTGTGTTCACATATACCCCTCAACGTTACGGCCGAATTGCCAAAATGCCGTTGTAAAATATTTTTGTTATATTTTAATGTCTTGTTGTAAATTTTTGACTTTTTATTAAGCAATGGCGGTGATTAGTCAAAGTTTTACAGCAAGTTAATTGAATATTTTACCGTAATAATTGATCAAATTATCGGTGGTATTGCACTTCCTTTCCTTCCCTCAATACAATTCTGTATAAATATTACGATATTTGATGATTATGTGTTTTATTAAATCACTTGTGGAATTTTATGATCATTAAAAATGTTACAATTACTAATGTCTGTCCGAAATCTAATCAAATCACACTTTGATGAATATAAATACACGTGTGAAGCAGAGTCAATGAACACGATTGATATTTGGTTATGGCGGGGGATTCGGGTTTTCTATTACAAAACAATTAACAATCAACAAACTAATAAGACGAAACGAAATCATTGTTTCATATAAATCTAGGTAAAAAAATCATCGAACTATTGGCAAAGCATTCTCTTGCACTTGCTCCAGGTAAAATCAGTTGAAAAAAAAGAATTGACGGCACAGAATCACTAGCGGACAAGAAGGGGTGGGAAAAGTGGAATTCCCCCTTTGGCATTTTCAAAAAGTAATCTTTGTCCCTTAAGGTGTAGGTAAAACAGCATATTTTTTGCCAATTCCCCTTCTCAGGGAGAGATTCCCCTCCGTTTGGAGGTTTGGATTGTCCGCCCGTGCATAGAATCATAAAAACAGTTCAGTTATGGAGAAAACAGCAAGTTGGGATATGAATTGGAATGAAAATGAAAGGGAGCACTGGTTAAAATGGAAGATCGCTCTTGAAATTTTCTGGCTCATATATCAGTGAAGTAATTAATTCCGTTCGTAAGTTGGTGCATAACTTTATTTCGTCGGCACAATGAAGTAATACTGTGAATAAATTAAAGTGCGCTATTCAGCCTGCATCCAAGCTTTTCATGTGCAGCGTTCCTATTTATAAATACCGGCAACTTTTACTTTCCATGATATTGCATAACAAAAACACAATCACATCATCATCAACGTCCACAACCATATCGTCACAAACACAAGACCGACAACATCGTCAACAAGAAGAAGACCCACAACGGGATTTGCATCAACAACAACCACAAAATCATCATCATCAACAACAACCACAACAAACACCACAACATGGGTGTCATTCTCCGTTTGAGTGTCTGCGTACTGCTGATAGGCGTGATGAGCGAAGCCATAAGTTTAGGAAACGTATACGAAAGCTGCTCATTCTCGGAAGTCTACCCAAAAAAGATGTTCGAATATACGGGTGTCTGTTTGGTCCCATTTAAGGCTCGTTATGAGGGTTGTGTCACATCTCGGAATATATATAACTTTACCCTGGCACGGCGCATGGTCGAGAAGTCGGGTTGCGCTAGCGGGTTAGTGAGTGAGTGAGTGAGTGAGTGAGTGAGTGAGTGAGTGAGTAAGTGAGTGAGTGAGTGAGGAAGTGAGTGAGTGAGTGAGTGAGTGAGTGAGTGAGTGAGTGAGTGAGTGAGTGAGTGAGTGAGTGAGTGAGTGAGTGAGTGAGTGAGTGAGTGAGTGAGTGAGTGAGGGAGTGAGTGAGTGAGTGAGTGAGTGAGTGAGTGAGTGAGTGAGTGAGTGAGTGAGTGAGTGAGTGAGTGAGTGAGTGAGTGAGTGAGTGAGTGAGTGAGTGAGTGAGTGAGTGAGTGAGTGAGTGAGCTGGTAACTTATTGAATCTCTATTTACAGACTCGTCTGCTGCGAGCATACCAGGCGAGTTATCATCATCAAACCGACGGAAACTGAAAGTTGAATTTCGGCAGACCGAAAATGGAATAAAAATACCAATGATTATGATTCATCAATTATTTAGAAAAAAGATTCGTTTTGTTGCTTCCTCTTGTTGTTTACAGCTACATTTATGGAATAAAAAACATAGAAATTATACGCCACGGTTAATGATATTAATTGCATTAATGGCATTAATCTCAACGGTTTATGGTATGGCCCGTTTTCTATTTGTTGATGTTGCTTTGAACTTGTTCAGTTACCATGCACTAATACCAAAGTTAAGTGAGTATCAAGTCACAAAAATATATAGTGAAATAACGGCAAATAGTATAATAAATGATCACGGATTGAGACAAACGTTTTTTATACAGTGTGTTTAAGCCGAGATTCCAATTGGTCGTTTAAATTCCGCCAGCGACAACCAACCCACGTGCAACACCGAACCAGGGTCAGCAAACGGAACGTAGGTTAAAACATTAGATCATAACTGACACAAACCTACATTGTATGCGCACAGGTACATAATACACACACCTTTTTAAAAAGTCAAAACGCGTCTTCATTCCCTATGCAACTGAAACAACAAGCAAACACTGAGCTCACAGTAAACTCGTTGGATTTACTTTTTAGAATAACTTCGTGAACCACTATTACAGACACTTACTGACAACCACCACAGAATGTATTATACTTTGCCATGAACGTTTCTCCAGGGCGAGTAAGTGAAGACGGTGCAGTGGCAGACGGCAGTCGATGGCTATCGATGAACGGTTAAATAAATTTTTAAG
Source organism: Daptonema setosum (assembly GCA_964036265.1). Lineage (NCBI taxonomy): Eukaryota > Metazoa > Nematoda > Chromadorea > Monhysterida > Xyalidae > Daptonema > Daptonema setosum. Next base: position 10,366,758 of record OZ038442.1, read on the forward strand.
GTTTTTTGTCCAGATTAGCTTTCTAGGGTTTCAGCCAGCACCGAGTTATAATTTTTAAGAAAACCGTTGTAGGTTAGACGATGTCTTGCAGGAGGCTTGAAACATCGTAGGTTTATAAACTGGACATACATCTTTTTGTATGTACTGTATGACTAGCGTAAGTTTTACAGATGTGTACTTTTCATGATATCGTTTATATACAGTGGATAAGGCTATAAAGAGACCTATGAATCAATTGTCATCCATAAACCACAATTATTCACAAACAAACAATCGAGTTACCGCCGCGCGATAACACGGAATCAATGTCACACCTATTGAAATTCCATATTTCCGCTATTAACCAATTTTAACGTGTGATATCAATACATGCAGTCGATGAATTTCACGCCTGTAAAATTTTACACGCACACGCATGCGCGTTGTTTACCGCAATTAATGGAAAGTGGATAACTGCGTCATTTCTGCATCCGGAAATATGGCCAGTGGCTGTATCATGGTGGAACATGAAATAGTTTATGAGTGCTCGAGACCGAATTTAATGTTCAAGATATTAATATAATATAATTTTACTCTTCTAAAGTGTTGTAATATATTTATTTTTTATTTTTATTAAACGTGTGCCATTCTTCTCAAATTTGACAAAATTATTCCGTGTGTAGATTCTGCCGATTGGATTATTTCGATTCTATGCGAATGTATGCGCATACGTGGAAAAGTCATAATAATTCCACAACGTAAGTTACAACATTTGTTACGTCATCCCAACTTCACAACAACAGTGCCACCGGTCTTTTGAACCGATCAACCGTTGAACCTATTCCAATCCAATATATACACACCTCAGAAGCTAATTACAAGGCACTACTCACAATCGTAGTACACCTGTGCGTGATTACCTGGATTCCCACAGTTTCACATGCGCACATCTCATGCATTCCGGCCACTGGCGGACGAGCTGATCCTCCAAAGGGAGGGGAATTTGGTCAAAGAGGGGGGAACAGGCAGTTTTCAGGCCATTTCACCTGCACCTTAAGGAAAAAATTCAACTTTTTGAAAACGCCAAAGGGCTCATATTTTCCCACCCCTTCTCGTTCATAGTGATTCCGTCCATTTGCGGCAGAGAAATGAATCGAATAATGGAATCCCCTCTTTATGGGGGTAATAAAAAGTGCGGAATCCTTTTTCCAGTTGTAGATAAAGTGCTCTCAAAACGGAGGTTTTCTCTCTGTGGGAGAAATTCCCTGCTTTTTGGGTGTTACGCCCGTCCGCCCATGATTGCGTACCGAATGATTCGATTCGGCAACTGCACGCATTCCGCCGAATTTCGTTTTATGACCAAACTCATTATACACCGTGTTATGCCATGTGGCACAACAATTCCAAAGGTGCACTCGAGTGCCGAAACACATCTTACCTGAAATACCGTTAGCACTAACGGCCGAGATTGACATGGAAAGGGATTCTCCTCTTTTTGGCTGATTCAAAAATATGATTTGTACCAAAATAAGTAGGTAAAAGTATCTCAAACTGCCGATTTCCCTTCCTTTGGAAAATTAGTTCGTCCACCTGACATGGAAAGTGGATTTACATCTCTTATTCAAAACTTAAAGTTTTTTTCCTTAATTCTTAGGTAAAGCGATCTCAAACTGCCTATTTCCTTCCTTTGGAAAATTGTTTCGTCCACCAATGCAGGCCATGTGGCACAATAATTCAAAGGGTACGCCCACGTGCTACATACTTATGTATCTTACTACGTAAAATACTATTGAAGGTTCTTTGCGTTAAAGTTCATGTTGTTTTACATACATATCATGATGAACCATAAACTAATTGAAAAACTTGCAGCCGATGAAAAATCGAAAATTCAAAATACGGGGATTTTTTCGTGTGACTTGAAACCTATACTGTTGACCTACGTAAGTCGTCCACGTAATCAATTGCATTCACTCTTTGATGTATTTTTTTATTTGTATTTGGTTGATGGTCACAGTACATAGTTAAAGTTGTATCAATGAATGCCATATTACAGAAGTATGGTCCGGATTCCATTGAATCTCTGGCTTCTTAACGATGGTGATCCAACGATTTCGCTCTTCTTTAAAGTTACATAGTTACTCTACGTTTCTAACCGAAAAATCAAATCACGGTGATGGTAATTACCGTTAAAGAGGTGAAACGGACTGTTTTAAGGGAGTCTTATCTACTACCAACTGCGTCTTTCATATAGCGGGAAATTACACCCCACCCTATTTTCGTCTACTAATTTGCTAGTTTCACAAATCATAAGCGAAGAATCACTATGCGATTACGATGAGGTTATGTTCACGTTTCACGGCCCCAATTAGCACGGATCAGATTACAGGTTTCATTAGACGTTCGGGTCTCAAGAAGACCATTGATGGCACATTTATGCCATTAATGACGCTTCAGATTAGTGTACGTACATACAGGGTGGCTCAAAAAAAAGCTTGCGCGTTTTAGCGATTATTGTGAAAGTTGTAAACAAGCTGTAGGATTGCTGTATAGCTCATTCGATTCGGCATGTTTTTGTCTACAAATTGATGTCATATGATGAGTTTTAGAAGTTTGCAGCAACAGCGGCATATCTTTATTTAAAATGAGCGCCCAACGGATCATGCGCACGTGACCAAAGTGAGATCGTGTTTGTGTGCTCTGTATCGCACACTGCTTGCACGTTTATCGGTTTCAATATTTTAATTCAGTTTTTATTGATGAAGAAGCCTTGTTTTTGTCTATCAGCTCCGCTAAAAAGTATCATTTGTAACCGAAAGAACGTTTTGATGGATTTCAGCCACCATGGTTGCTTTCTGTAGTCTGTATTGAGAATTCTGATTTGATTTCTGTATTTGAGAATAGTATCAAGCTTTATTAACATTAAATATCACTATAATGTTTGATATTGCTCTGTTTCACAAATGATGGTTGTGTTTCTGGTTTTATATGCACTTGTTTTAGTTATTAACCATGTTTTATTGTACACTAAGCCGAAATTTTGCGAAAAATTTGGAATATTTTTTTAATCAACTTGTAAAATCAGAAAAAAATTTGAAAAAAACTTAAGTCTCATATTATTTTGCAGGCAAAAACATACTCTTTCGAATGCGCCATACCGCAATTCCACAGCTTGTCTACAACTTTTACAAGAACCGCTCAAACGCGCAAGCTTTTTTTTAGCCACCCTGTATGTTCTTATGTATGTATGTAGTACTGTCTTCGTAACCACTATAGCGGACAAGAGGTGGAGAGAAATTCACCCTCTCTGGTGGTTCCAAAACGTACTACAGTAGTTATTCCTTAACGTGTAGGTAAGTTGATCTCTATATTGCTGATTCCTTCCTCTTTGAAAAAGTTCTCCTTCCTTTAGAAGATCGGTTCGTCTGCCAGTGTTCGTGTTCTCTACGACAGAGAGTGGCATAGTGTGCCATCTTACAGCAATGGCAGAAAACATCTTCATGCACCATTGACGGGCTAATGAATCGTTGAGTGGGAGAAGGAATTATACATATCTAAACGAAGGGTGAAATAATTTTTTTATGTAATTTGAAGACATCAATCAATTTAGAAATAAATCTGACTTTTCTACCTCCTTGTGTTCTTGTGAAATGCACCTCAGAAACCGAATTTCTTTCTGGTCCAATCAACGGACAACTTGAATATTCCGTAACATTTCAATTTTATTTAATGTTTAGAGTATTTAATACAGTGTTTTCTGTAAATTATCAAGCTGGTTCCCAAAAAATTCGATCCAATACACCAGTCATTGCAGTGAAACCTACTATTTGTCTGTTTGAATGGTGTGTCAATCAATCGCTGATCTCTCAATTCATGTAACAAGCCAATCAACTTACGGTTGACCGCACACTTTTTGTAGTGGAGGGTGCCCCCATCGTTTGAAAACAAGCCCCATAAGCCCCGCTGGTAATTATAGTCCGTGGGTGCCGTTTTGTTGTGAGGTTCGCCAACAACAGGTGGGTAAATGACCAGATTATATCAGTGGTACGGAAAATTGTGCCAGATTGCGGTTTTCCCTTATTTTGGTAAAATGACCCAAAAACTGTTAATTTCTCTTTTTTGAAGAAATTCCTCTCCCTTTGGAGGATTGGCTCGTCCGCCAGTAGTTATAGTCCGTCCACTGGTGCCATTTTGTTGTGAGGTTGGCCACAACAGGTGGGTAAATGACCAGATTATATCAGTGGTACGGAAAATTGTGCCAGATTGCAGTTTTTCCCTTATATGGGTAAATGACCTAAAAACTGTTAATTTCCCTATTTGAAGAAATTCCCCTCCTTTCGTAAGATTGGCCCGTCAGCCAATAGTTATAGTTCACGGGTGCCGTTTTGTTGTGAGGTTGGCCACAACAGGTGGGTAAATGACCAGATTTTATCAGTGGTACGGAAAATTGTGCCAGAATGCAGTTTTCCCTTATTTTGGTAAAATGACCCAAAAACTGTTAATTTCTCTTTTTTGAAGAAATTCCTCTCCCTTTGGAGGATTGGCTCGTCCGTCAGTAGTTATAGTCCACGGGCGTCGTATTGTTGTGAGGTTGGCCATAACAAATGGGTAAACGACAATTAGTTATAGAATTAGTTACAGTATTTTACAAAACACCAGGTGTGTAGCGAGGACGGCTTGCTAAGGTCGAAGTCCCCTTTTTGACCGTTCCGTTCCAAAAGAGTTTTATTTGTCTCTTAATGTGTTGGTAGAATGGCCCCAAAATGGCTAATGCCCCTCTGTTTGGCAAAAACTCCTCTCTTTTGAGGTTTGGTTCGCCCGCCTGTGAAGTTGCTTATTATACAAAACAAAGTTATGGGAAGTATAAAATCATCATCGTCAACAACTTGGTCATCGTCATGCACGAAACCCGTGGATTAGAGGCGATTTCATCCTTTCTCTGTCTTTAAAAAACTGAATAATAATTATGTTTTTTTGTCTCCCCATGGAACGCTATCTTCAAACCCCATTAGAGCTCATTACCATATATCAGCACCCTCAATTACGCGCCGGTAGCCAATGAGGTGTTCGATCATGACATGATGTAATGCGCGTCGCGCGCTTTTTGTCAGATGTCACGACATGTCATGTCAATGATGCGGTATCGTGTTATTAGTATCAAACGGCGGACGGAAATGTGCAAACTAAACTCACAAAACAGACACAATTTCGCATGAAGAACATAATTGGCTACCTAGTAGTTAGTTTTATTTAATGAAATACATTTCAAATTCTTAGTTTTGGTGCATGAAACTAATGGGATCGTATCTCTTTTCTCTTCCACCATTATCTTCCAGCACTAGCGGCCGACAGAAGGAGGGAAGAAGCCGGATTTCCAATATCTTGATCAACTCCAAAAAGTGAAAGTTTAACCATAAGTTGATGGTCTGAAATCAGTCGATTCTATCATTTTTGGTGAAATTTCTCTTCCTTTTACAGGTTGTCTCTTCCGCCATGATATGACATCGATGGACAACATAGTCTTGATAACGATTTTGTACCACGTATCCATTAGCTCCTGACACCCTTTGTTCTGGTGCCACGGTCAAAACAACGAAACCCAATGAGCTTGAAATTTTCGTAATTTGCTTCGTGGTAATAATAATTTTGTATTCAGAAATCAGATAAGCTGTTTTCAAAGATCATTCGTCAGATATTTTTACTAGCATTATAATGTACATTCCTCTTGATTGGATACACTTTATTCTGTGGTACCACGGCCAAAACGACGAAACCCATTGAGCTTGATAATTATTTTCTCTGCTCGTAGTGATAATTATTTGGTATTCGGAAATCAGATTACCAAATTTTAATGTTTCCTCGCTTTTTTCCATCTTTCACAAATCTGCAGGATCGTCGATGGATGTTTTTAGCTTTTCTTTCTTTAAAGTTAGACAGTTTTCCCCTACCTTTTTCCATTGTGTTTACATTGTGTATAAACTGTGCCATCCTTACAAGAATAATTATTTGCTTTTCTAATCCATCATTTTTCATGTTCCCTGAATCGCTTGCACCATTTTCTTCATTAAACATCGCATCAAGCCCCATTTTACTACTGTTTATCCAATCGTATTTTAGTTGGTTTCTCATCGAATCGTAAAAGTAAGATACGACCGACCCAAATAGTAAAATCATCCGAAAGCAATGAAGCCAATTTAAGACGTACTATTTAGATGTTAGTTAGCGGTACGGTAATAACGTAGTGAGGGGAGGGAAAAGTAGAATTCCCATCATTTCGGATGGTTCTAAAAGTGGCATTTGGATCTATGGTATGGTTATCTAAAACAGTCAACCAAAAATGCCAACCTACTCTTTGGATGAACCGGTCTACTTTTGAGTTTTGACTTCTCAAATTATGCGGTAGCGAGGCACTACGGTGCTGCGGTATAAAACTGCGGCAAACAATAAAACCAATAAGAGGGGTTTTTGAGACGGTGAAATGGATTTTTTCATCGTTTTATCAACACATTATTGAGTAAATCCGCTTCATTAACCACAATTTTGAAGGAAAACTCCATAATTTTATTTCGTTCTTGTCCGCCGCCACCAGCATAAAACGATACTGTACATCGGCGGACGAGATAATCCTCCAAAGGTAGGGGAATTCCATCAAAGAGGGGGGAATCGTCAGTTTTTAGGTCATTGTATCTCTATACCTTACGAAACAAGTCAACCTTTTTAAGACCTCAAAGAGGGGGGAATCCACTTTTTCGTTCTCCCCTTGTCCGCCAGTGGTACGGTACGTTTACGAGTCGGTCTGTTTGCTGAAGAAAGGATAAGGCGGTAACCGATTCAAATATGATGTTAACGCATCGTAATGAGATTTTTGTGGTTGGTTTTTTAAACCACGATCCTCCATTAGAAATTTTCCGTACTTTTATGCAAATTTCGGCATACATAATAAAGAAAAAGGAATGCGCAGCCTTCACCCGTTGGGTTTGGTTGGTCGTTTGTGTGTAACTCAATCAATTAGACCGAATTCAGCCGAAATCTATCAATTAAAGTTCAGGTTATCTGAGAAAAACTGACATTCTCCCATTAAATTATTGCTTGCCTTTCGGTTTCCTTCTTCCGTTGGAAACCACTTAAACACCATTTATTCGACCATTTGGTTTGGTTGGTCATTTGTGTGTAACTCAATCAATCAGTTAGACCGAATTCGGCTGAAATCTATCAATTAAAGTTCCAATTATCTGAGAAAACTGACATTCTCCCATTAAATGATTATTTGCCTTTCGGTTTCCTTCTTCCTTTGGAAACCACGCAAACACTATTTATTGGACCACTTGGGTTTGGTTGGTCGTTTGTGTGTAACTCAATCAATTAGACCGAATTCAGCCGAAATCTATCAATTAAAGTTAAGGTTATCTGAGAAAAACTGACATTCTCCCATTAAATGATTATTTGCCTTTCGGTTTCCTTCTTCCTTTGGAAACCACGCAAACACTATTTATTGGACCAGTTGGGTTTGGTTGGTCGTTTGTCTCTAACTCAATCAATTAGACCGAATTCAGCCAATCAGTTAACCATCGTAAGTCAACCAGTCACAGTGGCGGACGAGCAAATCCTTAATTGGAGGGGAGTTTTACCAAAGGGAATGTAATTACCAGTTTTGAGGATATTTTACCTACACTCGAGGAACAAATCCTACTTTTAAGACCCACCATAGAGGTAGGGAATTCCACCATTTCTTTGTTTCCTTGTCCGCTAGCGGTCAGTCAGTCAGTCCAGTTAGGGTTGTTGTCTTGCTCGATCAAGTGGTTCAATTGTTGCCCTTTAAACGGACCATGGCCCAGTTTGACTGCGAATGAAGACCTAGCTCAGAAACCAGAAACGTGTTATACCGAAGTCGAACAGTGGAATCCCTCCGTCTTAGGGTACCATCACTAGGGAACGAGCCAATCCTCCGAAGGGAGGAGAATATTTTTGAAAATGGAGAAATCAGCGGTTTAAAAACATTTTACCTACACCTTAAGGAAAAAATTTCTACGGTAAAGTTGCCAAAATGGGAGAATCCACTTTTCTTTCTTCGCTAGATTGCTAGTGGGTGTGGATTGGTTTCGTTATCAAATCGTTCACATCAGTATTGAGGAAATTTTACTTAAACCGAATGACTATTAAAGTCAACAACTCATTTAGTATCATAAAACCATATTTTGTCCGACGGGGTTGTTATCCTATAAATGTTATGTCAGTCGCCAAGAAGTCAGTCGGTAAAAAATTGTGTACCAGTCGTGCCAAATCAGGCAAATTGAGTTTTGACACTCACGAGTCACGATCATGACCCCCCTTTCCAGCTCCCTCACGCCGACACCATCGCCGTCTGATTTGCATGTTTGATTTGTGTCAAGTTGTTCAGATCAACTCACTCAGTCGGGTGCGTATTTTTGGACTGGCTGTAGTATTTTACGCGTTCACAACAATTCAAGAGAAAAATCCCTTATTACGAGACTGAAATTATAATTACCGGGTTGAGAGACAAAAACGTATTTCAAAACTTTGTTGGTGATCAGTGATTATTTTCACATGTAAATTGGGAGACCCTTACTTTTTTCATTGTTGGCGTGTCTCACTCGGATCAAGACTTCGCCGGGTCTCAATCACTAATAGGTATATACATATCATGGAATCAAGTTCCAAGTCACTCCATCGAATGTTCAAAGCATATTCTTTGACGACCATCAGCCAGTAGGTACACTTCTGTTTGACTGCCATAAGGCTTTTTCGGTGACGGTCCCGGGATTCGAACCCGTGTGCGGCCGGCCACCCAGTTTCAGAGTCTAGCACCTTATTCCACTTTATTTAAGATTTTGTATCCAACTTTTGCTATTTTGGCATAGTCATTAAACAAAAAAAAACATAGATTTCAGTGATTTTTTTCGACAATTCCATTTGTGATTTTTCTGATGGCAATCGGATTTCCGCTGATATCATTGCAATATCCATATGCACGGAAAAGTTTCACTACGGGGAAAACTTGCCGCGCATTCAAACGTAGTCTCCGAATCAATTTTAAGAATGCCATCACTAATAATTATTTTCTGCAAGTGCAAAATACCAATTCTAAATATTTACAAATCTTATTCAAACAAAAATACCTGATTTCACCGCATTGTGATCAGACCTCTGTGGTGTTGATTGCGTTATCCGTTTAACACCCTCGGCGGCTCAAAATCAGTCGTCTGTGAAAACGGTTTATTGTGCGTGCGCTGAAAAATGACATTTTCGGTCAAAAATTCACTGGGCCCGGTATTTGGATTACTCTATACTGGTCTTGACGAACAAAGAGATACTCAGTGCAGTTGAGGATATGTATGATCGAAATATGCATGAAACGTCAAATGTGCCTAAATTTTTTTATTGAATCGATATGTGTTTTCAAAATTAGCTAGTCATACTTACTTGTTGTATGTAGTTTAGGTTTGGTTGGAAAGTTAACGAGGATGAAACGGCCAATAGAAAGATGTACGGTGCTGATTTCAACCTTTTATCATATGAGCGCATGCAGCTAAGAATGTACACGCGTGTTCGCAAAAAAAGTTCATATTAAAAAAAAAATCTTATTTTGTTTAAAAAAATGGTAAGTTAAGTATATCAGGACTGATATAGATTACTTAAATTGATTTGTCTTTTTGAAAAGAATTTTTATCAATTTTCTTGCTGTTTCAACAGTCCTAACATGTATCGAAAGTGACCGTTATTTCACTACATTTGTGATTTGCTATCTAACTCTTCTTGATTTAATTCTATTTAAATCGTTCAATTTCTTCCAACAGTATTATCGAGTGTTAATCGTCAATTCGTCCGCTTCTCCCTTCAACAAACAATCACACTTGATATTATATAATCCCCGTTGATACTTCAAAGTGATCGATTATCCAATTTGTCGGACCTTTAGTATATTTACTGGTCACCACAAGCGGACGAGATGGGGTGGGAAAAGTGGTATTCCCCCCTCTTTGGTGATTTCAAGAAGTGGAACTTGTTCCCTTAGATGTAGGTAAAATGGCCTTCTTCCTGCTGATTCCCCCCTCTTTAACGAAATTCCCCTCCCTTTAAAGGATAAGCTCGTCCACCAGTGCTGGTCACTTATGTAGTGCAGTCACTAAATATTGATGGTGGGAAGTTTTGAATCTGTAAGAAAATTTAATAGTGAAGTATGTAGACAACTGAAATTTGTTGTTAATTTATTCGTCATGTTTGACATTTTAGGGAATGTACATACATAGTGTTACGATGAAACCGAACATTTGAACGAAAATGAAAATTTTTGGGCGGCCGGTAGATAAATTCTTCGCAATTTAGGAAACGTTTATCATAATCGACTATAACAGGTTGAAGAAACACTTAGCGAACAGCTCATGCAGCCGTTCTAATAAACCATGATTTATATTTATTGTTAAATTTGTTTTATTACATGCATGGATGCATGTGTACGTTTTCTATAACTGTTCTCTTTATAGATCTCAAGTATTGAAAAAACGGAACGGGGTTAAACGAAATGGTTTTCACGCACTTTTATAGCCCCCGTAATTCATTATAACAAATGAATAAGATTTTCCCAGTCATGAAGTGTCCATGCCTGTGTCACTTCATGCCGGGAAATAGTCTTACGACGAAAAAATTTGTCTCAGATTCGGGACAAAATTCGAATTTGACAACTTTCGACGTAAAACGTGCTAAATTTATTACAAACTTTAAATTTAAAATATTTAATAGAATAATAGAACTGAATTTTATTTTTTGAAACACGAAAATTGTACCTTTCAATTAAAACATTTTTGAGAAAAATAATGAAAGCATTCAATAGACAGGGAATGAAAATAATAAAATTTATGCGTGGTGAAAATCTTATTTACAGAAAGTCCATTGGTCGCAAACCCGCATTTGTTTTTTCTCATAATGAATTACGGATGCTATATATAAGTTATCATCAATCAAGTAAATAGTACTCAATGCGGTGTCAATTGGAATAGTTTTCTACATATGTACATACATAGATGCATATCGACTTTTCAATCTCACATATCTATATTAAGTAAACAGCTCCAAATGTGAGTTATTTCCATAAAACCTGAGAGAGTTCAGCCTAGAATGGTGAAGTCATATTTCAACGTCGATAATAACGATAATATTTGAATGTACTACGGTCAAGAATGTATGTACAAGTACAGTATGTTGAATAACGTTTCAGTGCTCATTGACCGCAAGTTTATGAGATTACCATCGGGGCGTTTAATGGGCTTCGTTCACGATTATCGTGAATTCCGATAGATTCACACCACTAGCGGACAAGAAAAAGAAATAACAAGTGGAATTCCCTACCTTTGACAGTTCCAAGAAATAGAATTTGTTCCTTAGGTGTAGGTGAAATGGCCTTGAATTGCTAATTCCCCTCTCTTTGAAGAATACCCCTTTCTTTGGTGAATCGGCTCGTATATGGTCCATTTTGTGTTCAATCATGAACTCATGGAATTCAGTAATGTTCCTAGAAGTAATGTTTTACTTTGGTTCATTCACCGATTTTTTATTGACCATTAATATACCAACCATCACCAACTAAGGAATCGAAAAAGTTTGTCCTCTCATGTAAAAACAATCCCCATCCGACGGAACATTTTTCCCATTCTCTTCTAAAAAATTTAACACCTTTTTACAAACAGGGATGACTGTTTATTAATTTTCGTATTCTTGCTTCACATAGAAAATACACACCCACATACCTACTGGCTACGTACATATGTGGCTATTCAATGTCTCCCACAGTTCAACGTATGAATCTTTGAAATCGAAAACCATTTGCTCTGCTCCACACTAAGATGCCACTGTTTATCATCCCATCATATCCGTACCACCTTCATCATCTTCTGATTGCATCATCAGATCAAATTTCAAGAGTTCAGATTCACAGGGCGTGAACGGTGGACACTATCCTTTAAAATGTAATGTAACCCTGAAAGGGGAGAAACTGTTAAATGGAAGAGAGTTTCTTCAAACCTGGGAAGTTGATTTTATCCACCAGCAACTCTTCAGAACCGATTCCCACTTTTCGAAACCAAAAACAAGGGAATTTCACATTTTTCCCTCATTTATTGTTGGCTAGCCGATGTCAGCGTATCTCGCGGACCACCCTTTCTTCCAAAGAGAGGGAGAATCTTCAGTTTTTAAGCCATTTCACCTACACCTTAAAGATCAAATCCTACTCTTTTGAACATCCAAAGAGCTTGGGTTCTACTCTTCCATCCTTCCCTCGTCCGATAGGGATTGTTTGCTCTTTCAAACATCTCGTCGAAATCGAAATCGCAATCGCATCTTCACTCCACGAAATTATCCCGCCGATGAGTCAGTCAGTAGTTAAGAGAGAGTGCGAAATGGTTGCGCAAATATTTAGATATTTATATATGTATTTACTCGGGGGAGGGGGGGGGGCGATACCAGCAACCGGTCGTTGAATGGTCATTATCACTTCGGGGGGGGGGGGGGGGGGCTAGGGGGTTAAGGGGTATAAACAAACCATTCAACCAGCAGGGAATTCCTCCAAAGAGAGAAGAATCGGCTGATATTTTCACGGCACCTCAAGGATCTAAATCGACGTTTTGAGTTATGGATCCACGAAGAAGGGAGAATTCCACTTTTCATTCCCCATATAGTCCGCTAGTAAGGGGGTCATAAGCTGGAATGTCTAAATAGTATACGATTTGAAAGGACCACTCCTCTTCCTCTACCTCAAGGTGTTCAAACGTTTGGCTACTAAGTAATTAGGGAAAGTTTTATGCAATGTGTTCTTCACTGCATTAATGTGCATGTCACTCTCCACACATTTGGGCTGAAATTGCATTTTTATCTGTGGTTAAACGTAATCTTCATAAGCGTTTTTCAAACACCGAGTGAAGTAAGATCTTAGCGATCTCAATAAACACCAATTTAAGGTAAACAGTAAATTCACGTCGGTGAATCATCGAATTCCATGCCATTTTTCTTCGATGGCTATAATCCTATAAACGTAAAAAATCCTCTTCAGAGGTGACGGCCCGCCGAAGAGCACCCTCTAACGGGCCATTCATTCAAGCACCAATTAAAGTGGATATGATTATAGTCGCGGTCCATCGACTGGCGGACGAGCCAAACTTTCAAAGGGACAAAGGGAGGGGAATCTTTTCAAAAAGAAGGGAATCGACAGACATTAGGCCATTTTACCTACACCTTAGGGAACAAATTTTACTTTTTGAAAACGCCAAAAAAAGGGAATCCCATTTTTCCCACCCCTTCTCATCCGCTAGTGGGTCCATTCCATTGTCTTCTTGCTTGGCATCATCTTACTATCAGATTATGATGTCGTATAACAGCTTGTGGTTGTCAATAATAATGACCGATGAATCTGGTGCCAAGCGGACAAAAAAAACTAGAAAGTGAAATTCTCCTCTCTCCCATTCAAATCCAAAAAGTACGTTTTTCAAATATAGTTTTTTTTTTACATTTTCCTATATGCATTTTTAAACAAATTCAGCGAAATTACGTTTTGTTCATTACTTCACAGATGGAACCTTAACAGAAATTCAGGTTCTTATCAACAACTCCATAATCAATAAGGCTCATTTTAGTCGCCTGAATTTGGGTTTAGGAGCAAACAGGGTTCCAAGAGCTGGTCAACAAAACTCACAGAACTCAACCAGTTTTATATTCAAGACCCTAATCATACATCTATGTTAATACTTAATAGTATTCTATTATCATTATTATCAATGTTATTGATGTTATATGGATAGATTGTCTTATTTCCCAGGATTTCTGCCTCACCTGCTTGGCTGAATCATCGAGTATCTCAGAACAAATCACGGCTTCCTTTATGTCAATTTCATACATAAAGGTCACCGACAATTTTATATTTGCATATGTAACAATAATGGAATAATTATAAGATACACTTTCACACGCTGAATAAGGATGGCCTATTATAGGTTATAATAATAGGGTGATCATCATCCTTATCGGCCCTGAGAACATATTTGTTACAGGTTAATAGTCACATTTCAATACATTGGGTTGGAATGATATGAAGTAAAACTTGTTATTGAAGTAAATTGAGAAGATTGAGAGATGAGAAATTGTTGGATGAGCTCTTTGCTAGAGTCCCAGAACTTTTAGCTATATTGAAATCATCATCGCTAAAATCAACAACAACAACAACAACAACAACAACAACAACAACAACAACAACAACAACAACAACAACCAATCGTGCATTTATGACTTCGTTCGCTCATGTTTCAACACAGATAGTAACCTTTTTTTCATTTATGGCCTCATTACATATGTGTGTTCACGCCTATTTTATCTTGTCTTGCGCAACACCCTTGAAAGCGTTCGTCAAATAGTCATATAGAACTCTCTTTTCTTATTTTCACGACCGTCGAATTGTAAAAAATGTTCTCGCAACATTCATGGAAAAACATTTTTATTTGCGGTTTTGTAGAAAAATTTGCTGAGTGGATAAATATTTGTTGCGCACGCGTAAATACTTTTTTCATTCATCAACCTTTCGTAATCGCAGGAAACATTTACAGCGGTCGACAGGAAGTCGAATACATTAGGAGGTAATGAAAATTGTAACGATATTGAAAATAATCAAAACTTTCTGTATTTTTTGCATAATTTTTAATTCTTTCTCCGAAATTATACTATCATTTATGATTTTCATTGAATTTCCTCAGCAACCAGTCAATATTAGTCAAACCAGTAAACACTATAGGCGCCACAGTTTCATACTTTATAAGCCTTTGATTTTACACTTCATAATCCATTGAGAAATCAAGTATTGGTCAAGTTGATCATCAAAGGCGGTAATTCCTATCCACCCCTCCCCCTTCGAGCAAACTATTTACTATTTCGCTGCCCACAAATTATTCAGTCCTGGGCTCATGTTTCCAACTAAAATACACCCCAGACATGTCACCGATGCCATAATTTTACATTAAGTCATTATAAAATCAAAGTTGTGGTAAAGTTTGCCATCAACGGCAACGACCCCCTCCCATAATCAAACTGACCGACCATCACCATTTCATTGACCACAAACTCTCCATTCCAATGTTTATAAACCATCATTGACTCTACTCAAGTGTTCATATAAACAAAGAGTTAACAGGCCTGCTTATCGAGTTGTCTTCTAGCAAATTGGGTCTTGAACTTGGCATAGGCCTGCGGTTATCGATCGATACCGAACGCGTTAACCGATCGCGCTACGCACACAATCCGTGTTGACGTTGGCGATCAAGTGTGTATCTGTTCTGTATCGGGACACAGTGCCCTGTATCTTCTGTACTATAGCATTCACAAATTATTGTAGAAATTAATTTAAATGCGCGCTTTTTTCGGACAGTAGAACTTCATATGGAACACATTTTTGGTGACAGAAAGTTTTGGCGGTAAGAAAAATTTCTAGAATAATTTTTGGGGTTTGGAATTTTGCAGATCACACAGAACACATTAAAAGTCGAATTAACGCGGGTTTCGACTTTCTCAAATTCACTGAACCTTGATTTTGTTTCATCAAACCTCTCCAAAAAAACGATAAACCGACTATAGGATCTCCTAACCAGTCAATTGTGAACAGGATACTATACTATATAAACACAATCGGTAATGGCCTTTGTAGTATTGGGTTGTGGTACAAAAATAAGAGGATGAACGTTATAAAACGTGCGGGTGAATGAAGTGTTGTCTGGTGTTCAAAAATGTTTTCAGATACTGACTTATCTAACTTTAGTATTGTTGGACTACAGTGATTAATAATATTAAACTTTCAAATATTTTTATATTTATTTCCTGCTCTAACAGGATTATTTCTGTGAACAGTAGTCGTACATATCTCTAAAAAGATGAGCACTCTTATGATGTTATTGTACTGGACCGCGCTTCTGTAAAAGCGTGCACAAAACCAAATATGATGAGCAATCAAACCAAATGAACCGTTTATGTACACATACTCTGTACATACATACATTATCTGTATTCTGGTAAAATCTGTACTTTGATGGGAACGGATACATAGATAATTATATAGATCTTGTTCAGGGTATTTTGTTTTAAAAACCGTTATTTCTCTTTGTGACTTGGTATTTCTCGTTGCCATTGTGGTGCGAAAGCTGATATAAAATTGAAACTTCAACTAAAATTTTGAAATTTGTTTCCTTTAACCAGCTACACTGTGTGTATGCAATGAATTCAGCCCGTTATTAGTATGTTATCCGAGTGTAATGAAGAAAAGGTATCTTTTTCAAAATTTTAACGCGCACCAAAGCCCGATTGGAACTCAAACTGAAGGCCAAACACTTTCTGAGTAACGAAAAACCATGGAAATGGCCACTTTAACTCACCGAAAATTATCTCCTTAAAGGTCAACTCACCGAATATCGTCTCTTATTAATTTCGCATTGAAAATAACTGAACTGTCCAAAATATCATTTCGATCCACTCTATTCAATGGATGTTCACCTGTCACTCACTTTTGTCAACGGATGTACATACATAAAATACATAGCACACGTCGGATATATTTGGTTTTCTTGTACATACGGTGTAGAATAATAATTAGATACTTCCGTCGAGCGCTGCAGTTTCATCTTGAATTTGCTTGTTTCCTGTTTTTTTTTGCTGTATGTACATAATTGTAGAATATATTTGATGGTACGATACGATAATTCAGTTCAGGTGTCATAAAAATTGCCATGAAAAACCATCACCTCTAATTTCTCACTAAACATGTATGATGGCACAAAATTAACCGTTACGTTTAACCACAAAGTGAAGCCTTTTTCACAATAATCTACGTACATAGTTTTCCATCATCTATTATTTATAACCCCACTGTACTCTTTTGCATTCAGGATTCTGGTTCTGGATTCTTACACAAACCACGGGCCTCATTTGTTTGATGGAATGATGGAACGTGTCAGTATGATTATGATTTACAACCAGATTTATTGGTTATTTAGATTATAAGAGATGGACATTCGACACCTGGCGCTCTGAATTGACATTATGGGATGAGAACCACTGTTGTTGTTGTTGTTGTTGTTGTTGTTGTTGTTGTTGTTGTTGTTGTTGTTGTTGTTGTTGTTGTTGTTGCTGGCCCTGTCACTCGTCATTCATTCATCGGTTTTATGCTCTGTACACATACCATAAGTTCAATAATCGTACTCGGTATCTCGAGTGACACAATGTCTGTCATACAAGTACTGAAAAGTCCACTAGCGGACGGATATGGTAAAGATATGTAACATTTGTCCTCCATTCTTAATAGTTTCAAAAGGTTGAACTTGTTCTCGAATGTCTGAGAGAAGTTTCGAAAAGCTGTCGATTCCCCTCTCTTAGGGAAAATTTTCCTCCCTCCCACGTTTCGCTCGTCCGCCCATACTAAAAACGTATGCGCGTTGTCACGACATCAATTACGCTCATAAAAGACGCCAAGATGCGCCGGAATATCAATGGTCTTCGTCCGATGGCATTCTTTATGATCGAGACATTCGTCCAACTTCTGTACATAACTATAAATTTTCACGGCCTTTCAAGTGGAATACATTACTCATACAAGATAGATACAAGTATGTATGAATGGTTTAACTAGCGTTCGACGAGGATATGCAGTTCTCATGTCATTACTAGTAAACTAGAAGGGAAGAGAAAAGAGAGGAGAATTCCCCCTCTTTGGCGTTTTGAAAATGCAGTTTTTGTTCCGTAAGGTATAGGCAAAATGACCTGAAAACTGCCGATTCCCCCTCTTTGGAGGATTATTTCGTCCGCCAGTTCATGTCATGTTCAAGACGATAGTGCGAACTGTGTCTTGTACACGTGCCACCAATTGAAATTTTCGTAAAAGTTTGCGGTGATTTTCAGTATTCTTTCATCATTCTAACGTCAAAAGAAGTTTTCTGCAATTTGAGATGAAGTAGGTAGCCAGGCAACCGACGACCGGCAGGTAGGAACTTTGTGTATAATAAAGCCCGTATGTTGTTTCTGCAAACAAATATTCTGCTCAAAACTTCTGATAATGAAACATCAGACAATCAGTATTAACACGCACATCAATCATCATCACCACATGCTCTGGTGTTAAACTATGGTGTCAACCGAGTTGAGTTGAGGCTAATGATGTTTCATTATCAGATGTTTGGACAGTACGTTTGCTTGCAGAAATAACATACAGGCTCTACATACATTTGTTCAGTGCAAACAATTATAAAAACCATGTACTCGCCTTTTTGTATGCTAATTGTTTTTATCGGTAAAGCTATTTTGCTTGGAACTTCATGGATTCTACATACATATTTCACCGACAGTTATCGCGGATTTACATACATTCACATTGATGGGTAGAAAGTGAAGATTGGAAATACTGTAAGTACTGTAGTCACTAGCGGACAACAAGGAGTGGGAAAAGTTGAATTCCCCCTCTTTGGCGCTTTCAAAAAGTACAGTTTGCTCTCTCAGGTGTAGGTTAAATTTCCTAATTTCTACGAATTCCCCCTCTTTGGAAAGATTCCTCTCTTTTCGGAGGTTTGGCTCATCCGCCAGTGACTGTACATAGTTCAACAATGTGCTAATAAAACCATCATAAACATGCGTTTACGTAAAATAAATTACAGTGTATAATATATCAAATTATAATATATTATTATATTAGCTATTTCCCGGAATCCATCAATCTGTGGTCACTATCGTCATTTTTTTTATCCCAGCCCCCTGATCTCTGGAGATTTCCGTTTTTCTCTCTGCTTATTTATAGTAGTGAGTCAACGATAAACGGTTGGCATCAAATAAATCGTTTCGATCGGCACTTGAGGTTCTGTGAAAAACGAACCACAATTACAGTCGAGGGAGTCGATGGGAAAATGGGAGTGTCACCTACAGGCGGATGAGAGTCTTCCTGAAAGGGAATTTCTTCGAAGAGGGGTAAATTAACAGTTTTGGTCATTTTAGGTACAGTTTAAATAACAAATTCTGTTATTTTACTACCGAAGCAAAGGGAATTTAACTTTTCGTAAACTCTTGTTCCGCTGATGCGCATGCAAGTGTTGCCAAGAGACTTGGGTTACTGTTGCTAGGTAACTTTCAATGTGTTATCATTAGTTGGGCAACTTACGGTGTATCTATCATCAACTGGGTGACTTATTGAACCATCGCAATTCTTTCGGATCGCCCGTTCGATCGAATTCGTTGAACGCGTTTTGATGAAGATATCAAACTATAAAGGGGAGGAGTCGACCAATTTATACGTGCATTAGCTCAATGTAGAGAGGGGGGGGGGGCTGAAATATGACATCGATATCCACCTCCTCCCCCGGCCCAGAGGGTCTGCAGTAGGGGGGATATAGAGTTGTGGAGTGGCTTTACTCTATCGGATGGATCGGTTACTGGTATAATACATCTATCAGCTATGTATACTGTTGGAAGATGTCATCGCTATGTAACATTGTATTGTATCAACTGTTGACTGTTGTTGTTGTTGTTGTTGTTGTTGTTGTTGTTGTTGTTGTTGTTGTTGTTGTTGTTGTTGTTGTTGTTGTTGTTGTTGTTGTTGTTGTTGTTGTTGTTGTTGTTGTTGTTGTTGTTGTTGTTGTTGTTGTTGTTGTTGTTGTTGTTGATGTTGTTGTTGTTGTTGTTGTTGTTGTTAATTGGCAAAACGTTCGTAACTTTTATCGAAATAAACAGCTACTGAAATCATCTACCTATGTAAATTCGAAACCAGCGTGTGTTGAGCGCGCGAACCAATGTTCACTGATTCAGGGTTCACTTTTATTTGAACGCTTAAATCAGGTTTACCTGTAAGTTTTGGTCACACGAGTTCTGAATGGTGTTGCCAATGTAGGTTATTACAGTCAATACCAAGACAAAGGAACTCGTTTCTTGTAAATAGGTCGGACGTCACGTGAATTATTTATGATTTTTTGAAATTCGACATTGTTAGAAGCAGAAAACTTCGCCAGTCTTAACATTAGCTGTCCTCTATATTATCCCTGCTATGTGATTCTTTTTAGACATCGTACTTAGTGTATGTACTGTCCTACTTATGCTAAATATGTACATAGTAGTGATTAAGAACCCCGTAATCTGTCTCTGCAACAAAATCATTACAAACAATACCGTAAACTGTTTGATATGGCACGCCCCAACTCTTCATCTTATCGTTTCAAATGTCACTATCGCTTTCTCAAAACAATGCCGCCGTATCTCCGATGCGTTTTCTCGACACTTGAATTCATCCGAGATTTGGGATGATGGATACCTGTGGAGTTTGGTGGCAAACTGTTTTGTTTCTTTGGTTGTTTATGTAAGAGAAATTAGTTAGTACGCTATTGAAAGTTGTCAGTGAGTGGGTGAGTGAGTGAGTCGGTCAGTCAGTCAGTCAGTCAGCCAGTCAGTCAGTCAGTCAGTCAGTCAGTCAGTCAGTCAGTCAGTCAGTCAGTCAGTTACTCAGTCAGTTACTCAGTCAATCAGTCAGTCAGTCAATCAGTGAATGAGTGAGTCAACCAGGCAGTTTTCTCAGTCAGTGACTCACTAACTCATTTGTCGAATCCAATTAGTTCCAGAACATTTATTTCGGTAGCTTCGTGTCCCGCTGTGAAAATTCGGCGTTATTTGTAGTACGCGTTCATGCATTTCAATCGATGCCCAAAATAGTAGTGCTTTGCGGGATATCACAAGTTCACGGTGAGTACGCATAAAAGAACGCCGTTTTAACCAATTATTTACTTTATTTCAAAACGCTGTTTATAGTCCCGATAAACTTTTTTTAGATCGTTTAGCTTTTTTTATCGGTTGAGAAACTGAACTTGATTGCGCGACTATTTTCTTGGCAACTTTTCTGTTTTGTAAAACTATTCCGTCTGTGATTATTCACCAACATATGTAGAACAGGCATTGTTAGGCATAGAACTTCCTATTTAGGAGGGTTTTCAATTCCAGTCTCATAATCAATTGAGAACGTAATACATGAATAAATAAACAGTTCAGTGAGATTGAGTGTAACCTCATAGCCACGGGGTCTATTCACTTGAGTTCTTTTATAAACACAGCCGTAAGTACTTTTTACATGTACATAGTACCCACGGCAAAGAAACTTTTGTGCCGACCCAGTCGCATAAAAAATGCATTAAAAACCTTCTTTGCGTCCTGATTCCTCTAACAACTTTGATTCAGATTTGATAGTGAGATTTATAAAATCATAAAACACTGAATATCAGATTATTTTTATTTTTGGAAAAGTAAATTTATTGATCAAAATATATTCATGGACCAAATCTTCTTCTATGCCCATTTACTGTAAGTGTAAATGTATAACCCGACCGACCCTCAATCATCATCAATCGCCTTGGTTTTCCATGTGCCAGCCTGTAGTCTTTTGATCTGCCATAAAATGATATTTATATTGAAAAATATGTAGATTATTGTTTTGTATTTACGATTTTTACGTCGAATATATTCTATAAAACACTGTATAAATGTGTAAAATCCTTTGAACGTATAATGCAAAACTTCTATCAATTTTTTAAAATATTTCACATTTTGGCGGACTTGGAGCAGATGGTCTAGAATATTTCAAGATCATGATCCGATTGTGTCGGAGTATAGTATATACAAACTTTCGCGCTTGTCAATATATCCTACAATTACAACCATTATTATTGCGAAAACAAACTTCATAACTTTTTGTTCGCGCGCATCACGCACGCGTGCATAAACACTGAAACACACGTTTTCTTGTATATATAGTACATTCATTGTTTATTGGGAATTATGATAATACTTTATTATGATGAGCAACTGCCCAAGTGTTCAATTTTTGATCAAAGTTCACGAATGAGATTATGCGCAGAATTTATGTTTTATTATCGAAATTTCGTTTTTTACTGACTTTTTCCGATAATAACAGGTTAAAGTTGAGTGAACAGATAATCATACTCTACTTTCTAACCAAATATTTCGGACATAAAATCACGTCATCTGATCAATCAGTTATACACCAACTTATCAAAATAACCATTCACTAAAACTTTCATGGGATACAGTTTACCAGTAAGCTAAATAATTCATAATTAAGTACATTTTGATTGGACACGATTTCATCTACGCAAATATGACTGACACATCGGCCCAATCGCGCTGATATACAACGTTAATAGGCGTCAAATAATTGTCATTGATGTTTTTGTGTTAATACTGATGACTGGTTGGGTGGTCTGTCAGTCACTAAATTACATGACACGAAGTGACAGTTGAGTTGCCTGATTAGGGAATGTTTTTACAAGTTAGGAGATCAGTTCAGTCAGTCAGTCAGTCAGTCAGTCAGTTAGTCAGTCAGTCAGTCAGTCAGTCAGTCAGTCAGTCAGTCAGTCAGTCAGTCAGTCAGTCAGTCAGTCAGTCAGTCAGTCAGTCAGTCAGTCAGTCAGTCAGTCAGTCAGTCAGTCAGTCAGTCAGTCAGTCAGTCAGTCAGTCAGTCAGTCAGTCAGTCAGTCAGTCAGTCAGTCAGTCAGTCAGTCAGTCAGTCAGTCAGTCAGTCAGTCAGTCAGTCAGTCAGTCAGTCAGTCAGTCAGTCAGTCAGTCAGTCAGTCAGTCAGTCAGTGTAGTCATCTCTAAAACTACTGTATGTACGGCAAATAAATGCACACATATTCGTACATAGAATACATTGACTTGTACAGGAAGCCGTACTGTTCGGTTCCATGTATACACTCCTTCATACTCTGTCTGATATAAATATATGTATGTAGTTCGGTTAACTATGTACACCATAATTGCCTAGATAATAATCTCACTGTACAAACCATGTATATGCAGGCATCCAAGTCAGTTAGTCAGGAAAGACTGACAAAAAATGACTGATTGATTGACTGACAGACTGACCGACTGATTAATTACTGAGTTGTTGAATGAACAACCGTAACTCAGTCTGACGGTCATGAAGTATGTCAGTTCTTCAGTCAGCATGCCAGCCAATCAGTCCATCAGTCTGTCGGTCAGTCAGTCAGTCAGTCATTCCGTCATTCAGTCAGTCAGTCAGTCAGTCAGTCAGTCAGTCAGTCAGTCAGTCAGTCAGTCAGTCAGTCACACATTCAGTGCCACGAACTCATAGCATTCCGATAGTCGGCAATGATTGTCTGTATTATTATCTACAACTATACAATACTGCACATCATGGCACAATACGAACAACGTACTAAACGCCCACTGGTCATTCCATATTTACATGTGCCATACTCTACTAGCGGACGAGCCATTTTCCCAAAGAGGGGGGAATTTTTTCAAAGACGGGGAATTAGTTGATTTTGAGGTTATATTACCTACACCTTGAGGAACAAATCCCTTTTTAGAACTGCCGAAGAGGGGGAAAATCACTTTTCCGTTCCTCCCTCATCCGCTATCGACACTTCATGAATGCCTTCATGGGTCATTTACTATGCTTTTGAACACACCGCCTCCACATGACGATCCTACCGTATGATTCACACACATCCAATGGAAATTCAAATCTTTTTCATAATAATTATTTTATTTAGTGAGTGAGTGAGTGAGTGAGTGAGTGAGTGAGTGAGTGAGTGAGTGAGTGAGTGAGTGAGTGAGTGAGTGAGTGAGTGAGTGAGTGAGTGAGTGAGTGAGTGAGTGAGTGAGTGAGTGAGTGAGTGAGTGAGTGAGTCGGTGAGTCAATGAGTCAGTGAGAGAGTCGGGCAGTGAGTCAGTGAGTGAGTGAGTCAATCAGTCAGTCAGGTCAGGTCCCTCCTAAATCATAGCTTTTTCTGGTTCGGAACGAAATATCCGGAACTCAATCCTGTTCCAATATGTTATATGCAAACGTTAGACATCGTACTTTGGAATTCCATGGCCCGCTCTGTCATTCCAGCAAATTGGCTAACCAGATACATACATATGTATGGTTGTGGTGTTCCATGTTACCGTGTGGTTGTATCCAAAATGTCATGAATGTTTGAACACATGTCATGTCCATATATTCACACTCATTGACATGATTCCATATGGTATGTCAACATTAGACATCAAATTGAATCTGTTATGCCAATCAATTTCACGCATGTTTTACTAGATTGCGCAATACGGTGATACAATAGTATTTTAATTGGAATGCACACCTCATGATTGGCAAAAAAAGTTGACATTAAAGTCAACAAAGAGATTGCAGAAATTCCAGATTTGGAAATCATGCAATTGATCAGTCGGTTACTGATTGATTCAACTTCTCGCTTGTTGCATCATTCAATCACCCCATAAAACATTACACCAACCAACAAACATTACATTAAACCCCACACCATATAGATGCTACTTCGTTGCACTTGTACAGGCTTCCACTTAGAGTCTGTTATATTACTATGACACCCTCAATATCTCATTTTCTACCATGTACGTGAAACACCATTGACACATTCTTTTATGATTTTCCGGGGTTTCACGCAACTTGGTACACAAACTTGTTCTGGTGGCACATAGTGGTTGATAGTAAAATCATGGTACATGATAGTAGTCCATTTTCGTATGAAACTCAGCTGACTGGATTGAATGGTGTGTCATGGTATGGTATAGTACTACGCGATATTACGATCCTGTAGTAGGGTGTTGAGAGTGAACCCATTATGTTCTCCTCAGGTTGATGTATGTTATACGATGTATACCATTCACGGCTGTGAAGTTAGTACAAATGTATGTGTAGGAGAGCTACATATGTAAATAGAAATAAAATTTCTTGCCCCGAAGTATTTTAGTAAAAATATGTTTTACTTTTACTTCAGGATTCAAATAATCACAGTGAACAGTTTTTTATTCGTTTCTATACTGGAAATATATTAGTCGTTAATTAGTATACTTTGTAAACGCGTATAGGAACCACATGTCGAAGTAATATTGTTTTAAGGTTACGTAAACATCCTTCCTGTTAATTTTTTCTTCAGGACTCCTACCATTCTCACAATGTTACAAGAAAACATCAGTTTCACTTTGAAAATACAGTATTATACTTGTCTTTGTCATTATTGTTTCATATTAACCCAATGCTGTCTTTCGATCATTATGACAAACTTTTTGGGGCCCATACTGCAACATGTTCCAGTTAGGGTACCCTGGCATATGGTACAAAGGCACTGACACATCCTGGTTCCTAGCTGTGATGGCATGACAAGTCTAATCATATGGCACATGGTGATGGCATACATACATGACGACTTCAATTGGCCGGCTAATCGTTGTTCGAACGGAAGGTCAGTTACTTCCGTCGATGTACCGAATGTTGGGAGGAACGTGGAATCTTGGTACTGAATGGTTCAAGTACGGTGGGATCGCCAAAATCCTGGAAGCGTAACCGGTGGTTAGGGTATGGTTTGTAGAAGCGAAGTTACATCACTTTATGTAGGGAACGGTGAGATGATATTGTAAAGTTTCCCGCAATCATGTTCCGTGACATTGATCAGACGTTCCTCATTTTGGTCAATCGGGCAAGTCCTACACATTATGTACAAAATATGCAACCAAGAAGCATCTGTTCAGGTTCGTATCCCATGCGCTGGACACCGCACTTGAGGTGTACGCGCACCAGTATGAAAATACATGGATGGATCACGAATGCAATGATGACACGCCTTGGCATCACCAGCTTTGATAATAAATCATTTGGATTCCTATATTTCCTTAGAAATGGAATTATTAACTATAAACTAAAATAATAATTCATTTCTGGACGTTAGTCAGTAATTCTTCGCATGATTGACCAATTTCACACCTTCCGACTAAAGTGTTCTGCCATTTCCGTACCATTCGCAACTTGAACTGGACAGGTACATATGTACCATCAGGACTAGGCACTGGTGGACGAGATAACCCTCCAAAAGAAGGGGAATTTCGTCAAAAAGGGGAGTAGAAAACTTCCGGACCATTTTGACAATACCTCGAGGAACAAACTCTACTTTTTTAAATACCAAAGAAAGGGGAATTCCACTTTTCCCTCTTTTTCTCGGCCGCTTGAGCAGGTACCATCATGGCTAGGTGTTAGAAAGCAGCCACGATTCAATGGACTCAGTCGAGCGTCTCCTGATCGAGCGTCAAGTTATCCATTGTATTGTAATCCACGGTAAAAACCTACGTTTACTCGCGTATTTATGCATACAACTGGCGGACGAGCTGAACTTTTGAAAGAAGGGGAATTTTGCTAAAGAGAGGGGAAATCGGCAGTTTTTAAACCATTATACTTACACCAATTTTCACAATTCGAAAATGCCAAAGAGAGGGGAATTTCATTTTTCCCACCCATTCTCGTTCGCCAATGATGCATACATGCTTTTATACGGTTTCCTGTCGGTAAATCTTGAATACCATTTACTGTAGGTAGAAAGCTTACGTGAGCTTGTTTTTTCATGATATAACTGTTAGGATTCAAAAAAAGTATCTGTGATTATGTTTCAAGTGTAACTGCAGTCATCCAGTGAAGTGTTGAAGATCAGAGTAAATAGTCTGAAACTTCTTTAGTAAAGTTTATTTTGGGGCAAAACAGGATTTCCGTTCAGCCTGTTTGCTTATTGAAAAATTTTATACACATACAGTGGCTCTATTGATTTATAAATAACTGAAGATATTATGTGAAGACCAAGTCACCTCAGCGTTATATTGACTCTGAAGCTTGTTTATATTAATCTTTTCTACAGCACTTATAAAAAATTGTGTCGCAGATTTTCGCACCCACTCATCTTGTTGACAAATATTTGCGATCTATACATTCCGTGCTGCATTACACTTGTGCCAGCAGATTTACAGTTATATGTATAAATCATAATACAAAGTTATTTTGAAGAAGTTATACATTTATTGATAAAAACTTGTGCTCCTAACCACTACTTCCGCCTATAAATACCCGAGTTTTTCTTGGCTTACTCAGTTATAAGGCACTAGTACCCAGCAGTGGACGAGAATGCAAAGGAAATCATGAAATTATTTATCTTCACCGCTTCAAACAAGGTGTTTTCTTCTCGTGTTGTTAAGTGAAACACCTTGAAACAATCTAAATCCTCTCTTTGGAACTTTGCCCTCCTTATTTGAACTATGACCTCACTCAATTAAGGCTCGCTTGTTGCGCCAATTCCTGGACTCAATGGCGGACGGGCCAATCCTCAAAAGGGAGATATAATTCTTCAAAAAGAGAGAGATGAACTGTTTTCAATCCATTTTAACTATTATAGCCAGTTTTCAAGAACAAAATGATATTTTTTGAAACTGCCAAAGAGGGGGGAATTCCACGTTTCCCTACCTCCCTCGTCCTCTAGTCTGCCCAGCACCTAGCCTACTACACTTCTGATGAGGCCGGATATCCGTCACTGGGATTTTTACGCACTCTCTAATGAATAATGCATGTTTTGGCCAGGCAGTCGTATTTTTTACTTTTGTTGCTCCGTTAAGGATAATCCGTTGCTGCCTGACATCGGACCAGCTAAACTTCCAAAGGGAGGAGAATTTCGTCAAAGAACGGGGAATCGGCTTGAATTACATAACTCCTTTTACCTACATACACCTCAAGGAACAAACGACATTTTTTAAAAGCGATAAAGAGGGGGTAATTCACTTTTCCCACCCCTTTTCTTCCCCACAGTGCCTGACATCTCTGCTTAACTTCTCGTGGACTAAAGGTGTTATGCACTCTTGTTCGTTTTTTTTACTTAATGAATTATTATAAAAAAAATCAATTTATTCGTCTTCCTTCAATTAGAACAAAGACATACGTATGTAAAGTACACTATGGATATTTGAACAGAACTTAACATGATTTGAGAGTTTCGCGAGTTTTATTCAAAACCTAAGTGATGCCGAAAATTTTATGGTTACATTACATGTATCCTAGCAAAACAGTCCTGCGGGTCTCCGAACAGTTCACCTATGGCAAGAAATGTAACAATTTGCTTTATAATGGTAATTTCGCAAGCTAAATAAGTGACAAGTAATTCGTTGCGAACAATCTTCCAAATAATTCACCATTGCCAACAGTTAAACAGTGTAACACATGTTAGTATTGTTCCATTCACGATGAATACCATGCATCAGGATTACCACCGAATTACTATTTGAGCACGAGTGGGGCTAATTGTCCCTCTCTGTAACGAGCGCACTAAAGCGCTAAATTGTTACAACAGACCGCATTGTTACAACTAATTTGTCCTCGTGAATACATGGTCAATTATTCATCGTACTATTTCCATGTTACAGGTACCATTCGCCGAGTTCATCAACTTTGACATTACCGATTACAACTACTTATATTGGAACAATGTGATTATTACTAACGACGCCCAGTTCAATTACAGTCAGTGAAGCGGCAACCATGTGAAGCGCGGAAAACAACAACAACAACAACAACAACAACAACAACAACAACAACAACAACAACAACAACAACAACAACAACAACAACAACAACAACAACAACAACAACAATAACGATGACTCTGTGGGAGTTAAAAGTGAAGCATCGTATCATGCCAAAAATGTTGTAAACTGTTTCCACGTCACGACGTCTAATATGCGCTACCGTTTACTGGGCGACGTCCTAACGTCGGCTGTACTCAAGGTCATTTGGTGTATGGCAATTGTTTTACAGCGAAATATCCTCCCAACTCAGGCATTTCAACATGGTGCTCCTATGGCTGCCTGCGATACCATGCTGCCTGATATGACATACTATGGTGAGTGAGTGAGTGAGTGAGTGAGTGAGTGAGTGAGTGAGTGAGTGATGAGTGAGTGAGTGAGTGAGTGAGTGAGTGAGTGAGTGAGTGAGTGAGTGAGTGAGTGAGTGAGTGAGTGAGTGAGTGAGTGAGTGAGTGAGTGAGTGAGTGAGTGAGTGAGTGAGTGAGTGAGTGAGTGAGTGAGTGAGTGAGTGAGTGAGTGAGTGAGTGAGTGAGTGAGTGAGTGAGTGAGTGAGTGAGTGAGTGAGTGAGTGAGTGAGTGAGTGAGTGAGTGAGTGAGTGAGTGAGTGAGTGAGTGAGTGAGTGAGTGAGTGAGTGAGTGAGTGAGTGAGTGAGTGAGTGAGTGAGTGAGTGAGTGAGTGAGTGAGTGAGTGAGTGAGTGAGTGAGTGAGTGAGTGAGTGAGTGAGTGAGTGAGTGAGTGAGTGAGTGAGTGAGTGAGTGAGTGAGTGAGTGAGTGAGTGAGTGAGTGAGTGAGTGAGTGAGTGAGTGAGTGAGTGAGTGAGTGAGTGAGTGAGTGAGTGAGTGAGTGAGTGAGTGAGTGAGTGAGTGAGTGAGTGAGTGAGTGAGTGAGTGAGTGAGTGAGTGAGTGAGTGAGTGAGTGAGTGAGTGAGTGAGTGAGTGAGTGAGTGAGTGAGTGAGTGAGTGAGTGAGTGAGTGAGTGAGTGAGTGAGTGAGTGAGTGAGTGAGTGAGTGAGTGAGTGAGTGAGTGAGTGAGTGAGTGTGTTGGTGAGTATAAGCATGAGTAAGTGGGGGATAGTATAAAGGTGAGTGAGTGAGTGAGTCAATTATTGCAGAAAGGTAACAGTCTTCTCTGCCGCTATTCACTGGCCAACAACGGCAGTCGTACGGTAACGGCCAATAACTACTTCATGCCTGATACTAATGACGAGGTGTTTGTTGATCCGTTCAACAATCCACGATCAACTAAACTCAAGTCAGTCAGTCAGTCAGGCAGTCAGTCAGTCAGTCAGTCAGTCAATTCTTTTATGTCCACACATCCTCAAACTCCTCATCTAATATGCAGCTTTGCTTATGAATACGGTCATGAATTTCAATTATACTCATTGTCAAGAAAGATTTATATAGTTATGCATTTGACAGACAAGAGTCATTGCTCTATGTATAAGACAGTCATGCCATGAACCCAGTAGGTTTGGATCACTGGAATGACCTCCCAAACCACTAGACTATTATCCCCAATTCAGGCACACCGGTGATGGACGCTACCAGTGTTCGTTCCAGCGCAAGAATCTCATGTTCCAGGAGCATGAACGCGTGTATTTTACTTACGGTACCATTACACAAGGTTGGACGAAAAGTAATGTTCATGAAACTTTGGGTGAATGAGTGAGTGAGTGAGTGAGTGAGTGAGTGACTGATTGGGTGCGGGTGAGTGCGTTATTGAGTGAGTGAGTGAGTGAATGAGTGGGTGAGTGAATGAGTGAGTAAGTGAGTGAGCGAGTGAGTGAGTGAGTGAGTTAGTCAGTGAGTGAGTGGGAACCATAACACAAGTTTGGAGGAAAAGTTTATAGTTTCTATGATCAAAGAATTTCTATTGGCTTTCAAAAACTTTGAGTGAGTGAGTGAATGAGTGAATGAGTGAGCGAGTGAGTTAGTGAGTAAATGAGTGAGTGAGTGAGTGAGTGAATGAGTGAATGAAAAGAAGTGGTTGACAGACAACTAACGATTGGTTCTGATTATTGCCGTAACCTTTCTTCCTTTTGCAGATGGTTGGATCGCCTCTATACGAAAGATCGACCTGGGACTGTATGGCGTCGACAGTCAGGTTGGTCGGATGACTCCATGTACGATTACCGAATAGATACGGCAGGAAATATGGAAATCTGAATTTCAAGTACTGAATATTGGCAAAATAAGTGTCAATATCCATTCTCATAGGATTAGGAGACTAAATTTTCTCGTCCCATATTTTGCATGGTCTCATTAAGGCAAGTGCAATGAGATCAGTGCAGGGCTCCGATTCTGGGTTTATCTGAAATCGCGCACAAAATAGTCTTTCTCCAACAAAAGCACCAATTTAAGTTTGTTCTACCAATCAATTACGAATGCTATATACAATTCTATTCACCAACTCAGCAGTCTCAATCAGTCATGCGAGGTTCGCGCTTTATTAGGATACTTGAGACTTTATTCAACTAAACCACGATTCTTTTTGCAGGTCCGACTGTGCAAGCATCCCAACCTGGCACTAGATTTGCCCAAAGCCATCGCTTCGGCCCAGAACACCGCCTCGTTACCGCAATCACCTCATTCTAGTCTCCTTGCTTCACTCGTCTTCATTCTACTGATCGGGTGGACCGCAACCCATAATTTCCCTCTAATTTATTCAGGAATTTTTCTATTTGCACTGATTACGTGAATTATCTGAATTTTGTGCGTTTCCAATTGATTGAGAGTCGGAAATAGAGTGCGCAGCAATATGATAAACTTTTTTTCAAATCAAATGTTCATTGAAACCGTTGGAAAAGATTCAATCCGCATTTAAATTCAGACTTGAAGGTGAAGTCGCGAATACTGCGGAAGCACTTCAGCAGAGGATGGTTCCAGATCTGTAACAGTCACTGGCATGATAATTTTACTCATAGAAAACAGGAGGAGGTGGAACGCCAAACTTCACCATTATTTGTATATTTCAATGAGCCGTTGAACAAAAGATATCCGTTTTATCAGAAGTGCAGCAGAACTTTGTGATTATAACACCGGAAGATTTTGACAATAGAATGAACGATGCTCTTCTCTTCGTGAAAAAAATACATGCTTTACTATTCCTGAAAATTTTGACATTGTATCTATTTTTTTATAGATTTTTCATAAAAATAAATGGAGTGCATGATAATGAATCATCAATACTTTTTTAGATTAGCAGAAAAACATCGATCATTCAAATGTGTTTATGCCCATTATTATATTTGTACAAATATCTGTATAATCTAGTATATTACACCATACCGAGAGCTTACTGAAATAGCCGATGATAATATGGCTGCGAGTTGAAACAAATAAATTAACATCGAATATCAGATTTGTGTTATCAGTACTTTTCCTTACGAAGTGGTTGTTCAAGTGCGCCAAAAGCAATTTTGAATTCAAATTGCGCGCCAAAAAATTTCTGAGTAGGCTTAGGTTTTGGCGCGCGTTCAAATATAGATGTGTAATAACGGGTTTATGTGAATAAACTTTAGTAAAAAGATACGTTGACTAAGCTATAACCTTCACTGTTGTTTCAAATTGAACTTGAAATCAAACATAATGGGTATTTCTAAACAATCAAATACCAGCGGTCGATATTAGGGTTAGTGTAATTCTTCTATAAATTTGCTTCGGGAGATGCGGTTAATGATAACTATTTGAAGAAATTAAATAATAAACAGTTAATTTTTTGTTTTTAATGTTTTTTTGCAGTTTTCTGACAATCATTTGAACAGTTTAGTCAAGAATAGAAAGCGTTTCAAGTCATGAAATTGAAATAACACAGAAAAGAAAAATAGTAAACATTTACACAAATCCAAAGATTAGCTGTTGAATTTGAATGTGTGGCGGATGAGCATTTGAAGAATTTAGGGGTAAAATATGCACTAAAACTTTATTTATCAACTTAAATTCTGGCTATTATTTCATTCTATAGTTTTTAAAATTCATTTTTATGTTATTCTATAGTGGTAATTAACAGAAACTTGAAAAATTTAATAATAAATCTATCCGATACTACGCTGCCTAAAATTTTACATTTTAGAGCAGTTTTGGAATTTTCTGCCCGCAATTCTTCGGTTTTTCAGCGCCCAGCCGGCGACCGTCTGTTTTACGGGCACCTTTTGCTGTTGATTGTTGTTGTTTTTTTGTGTTTTATTGCTTGTTTTATGCTATCTGAAGGCGTTTTTTTGTTTTTCTTATAACTTGTTTGAATTTACAGGTGACGTGGTCTTTGCCGAACCTAGCCAGCATACGTTCGAGTGCGATCGTGTCGGG
Source organism: Daptonema setosum (assembly GCA_964036265.1). Classification (NCBI taxonomy): domain Eukaryota; kingdom Metazoa; phylum Nematoda; class Chromadorea; order Monhysterida; family Xyalidae; genus Daptonema; species Daptonema setosum. The sequence goes on from OZ038442.1 coordinate 10,399,488, forward strand.
ACGCGTGTGTGATCGTGCGTCGACTCGATTACGTCTACAACCGATGACTGGATAACTTCGAACTCAGTTGGTTACGTTTATTCACGAGTGAGCTGCTCCAAGTTTAGTGAGAAGACCCGACTGACTAAAGTAGAGTAGACACTGCTTTTGACGGTAATCGCGACCCGTCGACCGGTCGACCCGTCGACCGAGATCGGTCGACCGGCCATTTGGAGGTTTTTAGGCTGCCTACATAGCTGGATAGGTTTAGAAGGCTAGGCATGAGCATCAAAATTAGGTTTCTGTGTAGGCTTAGGCTTAAGCTTAGGTTTTTGCGATAGGCTCGAGCGCTACGCGCCCGAGCCCATACAAAAACCTAAGCCTAAGCCTAAGCCTACACAGAAACCTAATTTTGATGCTCACACCTGCCAAACTGTTAGTATAGTGCTCCAGAATAACTTTTGTAAACTTAAGTCGGTGCTAGGAACTAAGCCGAAGCCGTACAAACAATATCAAAATTCTGGGTCGACGGGTCGCGATAGCCGGCTTTTGAATGCCATGTTAAACTTTTTCAAAGAAAAAAATGTCAATTAACGTTGGTGGTTAGTTAAGAAACATATTATTCAAGTCCTTTAAATATTAACGATCGGAGTCTATTGTTATAAAGTCTGGTCTCATTGGTTTTTTTCTGATTAAATCTATGGTGGTTATATGATTTGATACGAAAATAGGTGAATGACTGTATAGTTTCTCAACAAAAGTCAATCTTAGAAAAAAAATGCCTCAATATAAACAAAAAAATCTGATTCAGGCTCAGTCCGGTGCTGTGTGCAGTGATCTGTCTCTGGCGACCGGTGCAGTATCAGGTGATCGCTGGCGACACACGCTGATAGTCAGGTCACCCGGATAAATGATAGGTTGTAGTGGTGCATACTTGGAGTCTTCCGACCAACGGAAGACTCTGGGTGTGCGTCGTTTTGAAATTTTTGAAGGAACCCGGATGAATGGAAATGCTGTCAGTCATGTGTTTTTGCAAACACAATAACTGACACCTGTATCATACAGAGAAAGTATGATATCTTGAAAACAGCGGTGAATGATGCAGTTGAAAATAGTTGATTGTGTGCTGCCATGTTGCAGCACATGCCTATTTTCAGCTGTCATTGAATATGTAGAACCTTGGCTTCAGGAAGCTAGGTTGACATTTATAATAGTAAAAATTAGAATGGATCAAACAGCAACCGCAGGCGGTCAAGTCCTCGGTTAACGGGTTCTCTGCTCATGCATCCCTTCCCATTCAAGGAAAGTAGGAGGAGTCTAACCTAAATGATGTGGTGTAGGTAAATCTAATCGCATTTTGTCAACCAATTAAAATTCTCACATTTTTCTACAAGTTGAACGATAACTGACATCCCATTTCTTTCGACAAATGCAGATTCATTTGTCGAAATCTCGTAAGCATGAGCAGACCCCTGCGCGATAGCACTTGGAAGCTAGGCGAGGGTACACTTTTTTTGTTTTTGGCCCTATTCTAGTAATTGTAAGTTAGGTTTTCGGGAGGGGATTTTTTTGATGTTATCACTTTGATGGTACTTCATGGCCTCACTTTCTATTACTACTCGAAAGTGTGTTGGCTTCTTTCTCATCACTATATACAAAAAATCACTTGACATCTTATAGGTCATGCTTTTTTATTTAAGTTCAGGCGATGCGAAGATTTTTGGAGCAAAAATAAAACGCCCATCCCTACACTCGTCTACGCCGGAGAGGCACCCCAGGTTACACGCTAACCGCTGTCGGTGCCCAGGGAGTACTCGCGCTTTCCGCCTCAGTAAGACGCGCTTCTCAATATGATCCAGTGGGTACCTCAGGCTATGTCCTGTTGTAAATTTCATTCCATTTACCTCCTAATAATCGGGTTTTCTTCTGATAATACTGGAGAAATTGCTGAAATTGTGATGTTTTCAAATAAATTCAATTGTTGATGCATAAGGAGTCATTTCCTTTTTGTTGTCACAATTTCCTTAATGACTTACAGTATTATCAGGGGAAAATACGAGAATTTGGTTGTACTTGGGAAGGGGTTTACAAGGCGTAGCAGGATCTACGTTCTGTATGATCATTTCTTTCATACAATTTAATAACAAACTAAAAGTAGGTGAAAAGTAAATTGTGCCGCGTGGACAAGTGATATTTGTGCAGAACTACAAGATATGAATGTGGCTAGAGATTATCACTATCGTAATTTTTTCGTATTAAATTAGGTGCGGCACAGTTACCTTTTCTATTTACAGCGCATGAGGTGGGCGGCGGGACCTTGTGAGGGCGATGTGGATGGTGGGATTAAAAAAGAGTGGTCTTAGAAAAGAATTTTCTCATGTTTCGATACGTAAAGGCCTAATCTCACCAACATGTCTACCCAGTCACCACAGCTGTTTGCGACCGTAATCTGGCGCGTTTCGATGGGGTCCAGGTCGCTGTCGCAAACATTCAATGTAGAAGCGGCTGTACTCAGTATAGCCGCTCTCACACGCATAGTCGTGTCGAAGATAATGTAAAATAATAAAAAAAAAGATGTCAGGAATCCGGGTTCCCATGGCTAATTTGGTTCGTGGTAAAATCAATATAGTATTGATTTCATGCTGCTCGAAGTATGAGCGCTCTATGGAATTCAATGCCTATCTTCAATTGAGATTCGGATGGTGCATTGAATTAATTCATTTGGATCTGTGGTTTAAGTATGATGGTGGTACTATCATCGATCCTGGTGGCTTGACTTTGCGGATTCGGCTTAGTTTTATCCAGTATCGATTGTTGACTTTGTGTTTTTTTTTATCAGGACTGACTACTAATTTCGTGTAATTTTTGTTATTTGTGATCAGTTCTGTTGTTGCTTGTTCTTGATTAATTAGCAGGTTTCGACTCAGTCAGTGTTAAATCTTCCAAGTGAGTATTTGATTTTATTTAATTGTTAAGGACTTTTCGACTAACAAGTTCGATGGCGCACCGAATCG
>OZ038442.1:10402680-10472680 GCA_964036265.1 Daptonema setosum
TGCGACCAAGCAATTTGATCAATCTGAGCATCGTATTAGACACCTTCTTATGTTGCCTGACAGAAATCGTAGTCGAAGTTTTTGGCAACTTATAATATTAGTGAGTCAAATCCATTTTAATAAAAAAATTGCAAATAATTTTTTTGGAAAAAATTTTTTTTTGTGAAAAATTTGAAATTTTCATATTTAATATAAAACATAAGACATCTAATCGATGTAAAAAATTACGAGGAATATCATGATGTAGTTGAATTTTTTGTCAGACAACTAGGAAAAAAGTTATCCTGAAAAAATAGATTTTTGTGTTTTTCTACAAAAAAACTTCAACTTAATTTTTCACATGTTGCGACCAAACAATTTGATCAATCTGAGCATCGTATTAGACACCTTTATATGTTGCCTGACAGAAATCGTAGTCGAATGTTTTGGCAACTTAAATTGTTAGTATGGTAAATTCTTTTTCATAGAAAAAACCTGAAATTTTTTTTCTGAAAAATTTTGGTTTTTCATGAAAAAAATTAAATTTTTCATTTAAATGTAGAGCATAACATATCTATTCGATGTAGAAAATTACGAGGAACATCATGATGTAGTTGGATTTTTTTGTCAGAAAACTAGGAAAACATTTATCCTGAAAAAATAGTTTTTTGTGTTTTTCTGCAAAAAAACTTCAACTCAATTTTTCACATGTTGCGACCAAAAAATTTGACCAACCTGAGCATCGTATTAGACACCTTTACATGTTGCCTGACAGAAATCTTAGTCGAATTTTTTGGCAACTGAAATTCTTAGTATGGTAAAAAATCCATTTTAAGAGAAAAAACATGCAATTTATTTTCCGTGAAAATTTAGTTTTTCATGAAAAAAATCTAAAAAAAAATTTTCACTGTAGAACATCACCCTTCTATTCGATGTAGAAAACCACGAGGAACATCATGATGTACTTCAATTTTTTGTCAGACAACCAGAAAAAAAGTTATCCGAAGAAAACCGGTTTTTGACTTTTCGACAAAACATGAGCATGGGGGGTCTTTTCAAATGAGTACCCTGGCCTACAGGAATGCGCTAGAGGTCTGATATTTTGCACATCCACATCATTTTAGCTTAGGAACATTGCCTTATACTCGAATTTGTCCAGTTTTGACTTCGGGAAATTTATGTTCCAGACTGGTACCGAATTACACGGAATGGCTCTTAAATGTCTATGTTGAAGGCTGAAGCACAGTCGCACTTTGAAATAAGGCTGCTGTTTGTGACAAAGTGACGCTGACAATTCCGTTTAATGAATGCGAATGACGGCATGTGGAAGTGTGTAATTTATGTAGGTAGAGTCACAAATTTATTCGTAGAGTTGAGGTTGTAGTGATGAATGAACATTACATAAATGGCCCGTGCGTTATATATGGCAATAGATAGTAGAATAACGGGCATGAATTGAAATAAGATATGCATATATCGACTCTTCCCCTATTTTAGCGAGAAATAAAATACTTTACCATCTTCTCATCATAATCATTATCGCTATCGTCATGTACTATATTGTCCATTGCGGTCAGTTCATCATTTATGTACCATCTGTTACCGTCAGAATCTTCTTTCTTCTTGATTTTTACCATAATGCCGGTCACCGGATGTCGCGCTTTGAACAGTTTCACCTTCGGTCCACGTCCTCTCCGATCTTCACTGCGACTGTCGCTGCTGCATGGATTCACCGGTTCCGCGTTGGCTGGTTTCACCTCCTTCCCCGCCAAGTTGAGACCGCGATGTCCAATGGGCTCGAGACGTTGTACCTCAATGGGAGATTTGGACAGAACTGGTTTACTGCTACAGGGCACGATCACTGACGGCACTGATTTCTCTCTTTCTGACTCCTGCTTTGATTGACGGAGCCTACCCTCACGTCTCTTCTCTTTCTTATTATTCACTGACTGCTGCTTCTGATCTGGCTCATCTTTCTGCCGACTTTTTCCTGGTACATCTTTATTTACCGAGAAAACTTTGTCTGTTTCTTTCTGACTTCTATCCGAACACTGACCTTCTTCTTCTTTCTTCCTCCGCAAGTGATGACACTCGGCCTCTCCGTGTGTTCCCAGGCCATGAAGCGGGCAGAACTTCTTCTCCACGCGAGCGCTCCGTTTGTGCAGGCCCTTCAGCGCTTCAATTAGCTTCAGCTTCATTCCTTCGCTGCGGTCAGACATTTTCTGCAGGTGTTTCATAAATCCAATACGTTCTTGTTGCCATTGCAGACGTTCTTGTTGCAGTAATTTTCTCTCTTCACGCCATTCATTTTGCATGGAAAACATAAAATCCAGCATTTGTTGATTCATACTACGCTCACTGCCACGCATAAAAGTGGTTGAGTTGAGCTGTGCCCTTTGCATAGTGCGCAAGTTGGGTCTGATGATAACTGAGGGGGTGATGATGATCACGTAGATTTGGAGCGGATGCCAGTCACAAATTTATTCGTAGAGTTGAGGTTGTAGTGATGAATGAACATTACATAAATGGCCCGTGCGTTATATATGGCAATAGATAGTAGAATAACGGGCATGAATTGAAATAAGATATGCATATATCGACTGTAGTGTAATGCATGTAGGAAGTGCGACATTTATGTAGGAAGTGTGGAATTTATGTAGGTAGTGTAATGCATGTAGGAAGTGCGACATTTAAGTAGGAAGTGCGGAATTTATGTAGGAAAAGTGGAATTTATGTAATGTTTAGTGTTTACTACCCGGGACGAGAAACATCATCTTAATCATCCTTATTCTTTTAGTATGATATTAGAAAATCGTGTTCGCCAAATTAGTAAACAACTCTGGTTCCACAGATGGTTATGGAATCTGAAATTTTTCCCCACTCAATAAAATAAAGCCTTTTTCGTCCAGCCAAGCCAAACCGATCTAGATTCCCAGTTGAGGATGCAGGGACTAGCGAGTTCATTTTATCACTTTAACCTGCTTTCGTTCCTGTTTCAGGCAGTCCTATACTCGGTTGAATTACTCAGGATGGTGCAAACACAAATGCCCGTCGTACATGGAGTTGTGCTCTGCACGGTCCACACCAAAGATGTCACCATGGCGCTCACATAAGGTTGATTTTATGACAGAATTATTTAACTCGGTATTGTATGCGTGACTGCAGTGCTGGCACAGAGGGAAGCTAATCAGAAAATTTGAAATTAATTGAATCGAGTCAGAATGACGCTTTTCGAATCTGAAGTTATTTAAATTATTTCTTTCATTGCGTCACGCTGCTAAGTAGATGTTTCTCATTTGTATCACATTGAAAAATTATGTGTATTTCGTGTTTACCTTTGAATCTTTTTACATGTCTTCTAACACGACGCTTTTCGCCCATTCAGCCGCAAAAAGAAGCGGTTGAGTACTTTATTTTCAAGGCATCAGATATCAAAGAACTGACCGTCTGTGGCACCGACCAGTAACCGAGGCCGCCGTCCCGGACTGTCCGATCGCACCATTTTTTTCATCTTGACAGCAGGTCTGTTTTACCAGCTAATAATAATGGAATAATTAGTTTTTTTCTCACCATTTTATACTGCTTTGATTGAATAAATGCGTTATGGATGGTTGTTCAGTGTGGTATTTCTATGAAAATGTGGATGTTCGTCTCTCAGATTTTTACGTGTTTTGCATTACAATATGGAACTTTAGCCGAAAAATTTAAATGTGTCGCCTGCGCGGAAATACTACTCGCTGTAACCTTCACAAAAGGTGATGTTAGTTATCGTTAGCCAATGCTAGAAATAGCTGCTGCTTATGGTCTCTCTGCGTTCATGCAGTATGCACAATGTATGCTTGTCCGAAATAAGTATGTGTGTGGTTCTGTATGTGGAAATTTCTTTGAATTTCAGATCGTTTACGAATCGGGCTCAGCTGAATGGACAGCTGAAAGCATCAACTGGACGCGCGCGGCGTTCGGTTATCACTTCTCAGGTGGCACGGTTTTCGTAGGATTCAATAGGATAGGCAATTCTAGCAAGCAGGAACGCGGATCACATACTTTCTGTTTTGTTAAACTAATAACATTTGATGAACCGGTTCTGAAGTTGCTGAAGTTTTTGCCAAACCACTAATTCACTAGTTTTCTTGACAAATATCTGCTAAATTTCAGAATTCGTTTTGATGATCTTAAGAGGCGTAGAATTTCAGATTTTATCCTCTATCTATGCCTTCAAAATTGCTTATTGGCTCTTATTCTGTGTGACTGAAGAAAATCCTGATTGTAAATGATATGCCGCCTCTTCTGAAAGTAGTGAGTATAATCATCGGCTTATTATCAATCGTTATTTTCTGGTTATTATCATCGTTTTTTCACTTTTTTGCCCGTTGCAATTTATACATTGTTTACTGCTTTTTCTTCATTTAAAACAACTATCAATTCTAGTTTTTTTTAAAGTTTCTTCAAAACAAAAGAAAATGCTACTCGATTGCACAGAAAATAGTGGTAAACAATATTTCGCCAACAAAAATGTTTAATGAAGAAAGAAGAAAACGTGACCGCGATGCCAACTGAACGATAGCCAAGCTCAAGGTGAATGACGGATGATCGACTCGACTACGCTGTTGGCCGGGGTATGAGAACATCTTCTAATCTTTTAATTTAGCCAGTTAGGTCATTTATATTCTTTAAAACAATGTTCTAACCTCAATTATAAATGAATTATTTCGTGAACTGCAAGAGGTTTGAACTACTGTTTTTATAAAATATGTTTGACTCTTTTAGTTCAGTGTAGTTAGTTCAGTCAAGTCTTTCTCCAATCCATCGCTCTTTCTACACCGCTTGCTGCGTGCCTATCATCGAATTCTCATTGTCTAGTCTTTTTTCAGGTGGGTTTTCAACAATTTTTGTTTGGGTTTACGTTTTTCAATAAAAATACTTCTTTTGTCTTCGAATAATTTTCCTGGATAATCACTTAACGAAAAATTTTCCTACCCAAAAATTACCTTCGCAACAACAGCATTCAACAACCATCATCCAGTGGCATCACCTCATCAACAAGGGATGGGTCCAAACTTCAAACTATTAGTTCGTTTAGTATGGTCATGCAATGTCTCATTGCAGTACCAGAAGCACAAAATAAATAGCATTATGAAAACTAATATCAATTAAAGTAAGAGATTTTTTATTTTTGTAGAGGTTTTTTGGTTTTTATTTTTCAGTTTCACAACAAACGGAGATAGCTAGGATCTAATGGATGAGATTTAGACAGATCATTGTTAGTTTTTTATAAATCGCTCTGACACCGGTCGCCTCACCGTGATGCGACCGCTGATTGGGCGATAGCTATTTATTCTAATTTTAATTATAACATTTATGTTTGTATTATTGTGGTGTGCTTTACTTACTACTCTGTATTGTATACTTTTCTCAATACGGAAAACTTGTTATGAATGACTGACTTCGTTATTATTTATTTTCTCATGTTTATTTTTTATATTGATTTGTTTCTCTGTCACTCTTTATTGTTTATTATTATAAATTATTGATATTTTGTTGGTGCTGGGCCGCACATTGTTCCCGTCTTGGTTTTAGCTGGTATCTAAAATGTTCGAACTTTGTGTGCCACATCTATGATTTATTTATTTGGTTCGCGTTCCTGCTTCTAGACCTTTAAAAAAAGCTACTGACGACCAACCGACGCTTTGAAGCGGAAATTTGGCGGCCTCTTTAAGGTTGGTTGGGAGTGAGGCTGGTTTTCATATATTTTAACAGTTTGTTCACATCGTAGGTAAGAAAATTCGTACCAAATAACTGCATTTGCCTCTCTGGTTTTTCACAGTTTACTCAATTTAGTGCCAGACCAGAATTGCATCAATGAAAATGCTGTGCAGAATTCATCTTTCTGAATTTAGTGTTTGTTCAATAGTGTCCTCAAACAAAAATTCGGCAGTGTCCTCGAACAAACATTTGGCATTTAGCCGAATCTGTCATCTAAATATACTAAATATGTTCCCGCTATGTTTCCGCTAATTATGTTTTCGTAATTCGTAAACAAGACTTGATATTTGTCATTTTTTTCAGAATCACCACCGACGTCGTCCGTTCGATCATCTGCGGCCAGTCCAGTCCCTTCAATCTCATAATTATCAGTCACATTGCGAATAAAAAATATTGCAACCGTGTGTGTATTATTTGCTGACCAGCAGACGTACTTTCATAGTGGTCGTGGTCAGATGTATTGTGTATTATTATTATTATGTTATTTATTTGGGGACTGGACAATGATGACCGGCTACAACATCGATCAAAACACGTGATGGATGACGGGCTGTAGGGAGACGAGGCTGCCTGATCAAGCAGGTGTGTGTGGTTGGAAATATGGTGTAATTATGTTGTATTTTCGGGTTAGTTATCATCGGTGTGTGTTATGTAGTTATGTTGTAGTATAGTAAGTGTTATGGTGTGGTGGGGGTTTGTAGTCTGTAGATGAGATGAGTATAGTGCTTCGTAGGTTAGTTATTGTAGGGCCGGTGGTGTCGCGTAGTTATTGGTTTGTTGTAGGTAGTTGGTTTGACTTGGGGTTATTTGTATGTAGAGAAGTAGAGCAGGTGGTTGTAATTCGTTGCTGAGTAGTTACTAGTGCGCAGTTTAGAGCACTTCAATGTGTAGTTACTGGTGCGCAGTTAAGATGGTTGTAGTCTTTTGTTAGGTAGTTACTGATGCGTAGTTTAGGTGGTAGAAGTACTTTGTTGGGAGGTTGTATTTCATTGTTGGGTAGTTCCTGGTTCGGTTCGTATAAGATAGTTCTAGTGCTTCATTATGGCTGGTGCTTAGTTAAGGTGGCTGTAACCTGTTGAGTAGTTACTGGTGCGTAGTGAATTTGGTTGTCGTACTTTGTTGGGTAGTTACTGGTTCTCTGTTAGGTAGTTTAGGTGGTTGTAGTACTTCGTTGGGTAGTTCTTAGGGCGCAGTTTTAGTTATTAGTGCGCAGTTAACAGATGTTGAAGTTCGGATGGTTTTAGTTCTCTAGTGCGTTGTTCAGATGGTTTTAGTTGTTATGTAACTCTTGGTTGGTTGATGTTGCGTAGTTTAGGTAGTAATACTTCGTTGTAGTAGAACTTCGTTGGGTAGTTACTGGTGCGCAGTTCGAATGGTTGTAGTATTTTGTTGGGTAGTAAAGGAGGTTGTAGGAGCTAGTAGTACGTAGGCCATTTTCCCACTTCTTCGGCATTTTCAAGAAGATCTAACGTGAAATTTGTTGGGACTGCATTATCAATAAGTAACAGTTTTTCCCTAGGTATGCAAAATGGCCTACGTACTCTTAAACCTTGACTACCAAACGGAAGTATTGCATGGTTCAGTCAGTACTCACTCAGTATTATTTTATCAGAATAGTCATAGTTCAGTCCAGGGGTGGGCCGGGTTTTTTGGCACTTTGCAGGGGGTGGGGGGGGGGGGGGGGGTAGCCGACAGAAAATCCCATTTTACCCGACCTGTCCGAAAAGTGGGGGGGGGGTAAGGTCGGGTAGGGGGGGGGGGGTAGAAAAAAAATTCGCATAAAACGCTTTTTTTTGCTTGTTTTTGCTAAAAAATCTTCTATTATTTAGTATAAATATCACATATACCGGTTTTTTCAGGTTTTAACCAAGAAAATTAACCCAGAAAACGTGTTTCTTCGAAAAAAATTCTAACAGCCAGAAAATTTTGAAAAATGAGCCTCAAAATCGAGGTTTTGGGGCCGATTTTCTCAAAAATTTCGAGTAGGGGGGGGAGGGGGTAGGCGACCTTAAAATTTTTGTCTAGGGGGGAGGGGTAGGCTACCCGCCGACCCTGAAAAGTGGGGGGGGTAACCCCCCCCCCTGCGGCCCACCTCTGGTTCAGTCAGTATAGTTTGAATAGGGTATTCATGGTTAAGTTAATGTTGGTTAAGTTTATGTAACTCGATTGTGATAAGTCATGGTTCAGTCGGTATAATTTTGATAAGAGTAGTTATGGTTCAGTCAGTATTATTTTATCCGAATAGTCATGGTTCAACCAGTATAACTTGATCCGGATAGTCATGGTTCAGCCGGATAAATTTGATCAGAATAGTTTTTGTTCAGGCAGTATTAATTAATCAGAATGGTCATGGTTTATTGGTTCAGTCAATTTAGTTTTAATAGGATATTCATGGTTCAGTCGATGTAACTTGATTATGAAAGTCTGATTAGAGTAGTCATTGTTCAGCCAGTATAATTTGATCAGAATAGTCATGGTTCAGTCAGTATTATTTGATCAACTAGTTTGAATATGGTTCAGTCGATGTAACTTGATGGCTGAACCGAGTAGTCATGGTTCAGTCAGTATTATTTGATTTGATCAGAATAGTCAGTCTGATTATTGGATCAGAATAGTCATTGTTCAGTCAGTATATTTTGGTAAAAATAGTCATTGTTCAGTCAGTACTGTTTGATCAGTAATAGTCATGGATCTCGGATCTCGGTATAACTTGATGACTGAACCATGGGTTCAGTCAATTTTATTTGATCAGAATAGTCATTGTTCAGCCAGTATAATTTGATCAGAATAGTCATTGTTCAGCCAGTATAATTTGATCAGCAGAATAGTCATTGTTCAGCCAGTATAATTTGATCAGAGTAGTCATTGTTCAGCCAGTATAATTTGATCAGAATATTCATTATTCTGATGGTTCGGTCAGTATTATTTGATCAGAATAGTCATGGTTCAGTCAGTCCTATTCAAACTGTCACAGTATTACTGTCGGTTATAACTTGATGACTTAACCGAGTGGTCATGGGTTCCGTCAGCATTATTTGATCAGAATAGTCATTGTTCAGTCGGTATTATTTGATCAGAATAGTCATGGTTCATTGGTTCAGTCAGTATTGTTTGAATAGGATATTCATGGTTCAGTCGATGAAACTTGATTAGGATAGTCGTGGTTCAGTCGGTATAACTTGATGACTAAACCGATAAGTCAACGGTTCAGTCAGCATTATTTGATCAGAATAGTCATGGTTCAGTCAGTATAATTGGATCAGAATAGTCGCTTCAGTCAATATACTTGTTTCCATTCAGTTTGATTTGATGAGGACAGTCTTGGTTCACTGGTTCAGTCAGTATATTTAAGGATCATAACAATAGTCGTGGTTCTCTGTCATTGTTCACTGTTGTGTTGTTCCTTTTTCAGTCAGTATACGTTCACTGTTGTTTCTTTTTCAATCAGTATACATTTGATTAGGATAGTTCATAGTTAGGTTCACTGGTTCAGTCAGTATATATTTATCAGAATAATCCTTCTCACTGGGTTAGTCAGCATTATAGTTTATATTCACTGGTTCAGTCGGTATAATTTAATCAGAATAGTCATGGTTCAGTCAGAATAGTATGGCAGCCAGTATAATTGGATCAGAATATTCATCGTTCAGTCAATATTTTTTATTCAGAATACTAATGGTTCACTGGTTCAGTCAGTATAGTCTACTGACTCAGTCGATGTAACTTGATTGGGATTGTCATGGTTCAGTCAGTATTATTTCATCAGAATAGTCATGGTTATAGTAATGTTTCAGCCGAATAAATTTGATCAGAATAGTCGTGGTTCAGCCGTTATAATTTGATCTGAATAGTCATTGTTCAGTCAGGATCATTTGATCAGAATATTCATAATCATGGTTCAGTCATTATAGTTTGAATATGATATGCATGGTTCAGTCGATGTTGCTTTGGTCGATGTAACTTGACTGTGATAGTCATGGTTCAGTCAGTATTATTTTATCAGAATAATCATGGTTCAGTCAGTATAACTTGATCAGAATAGTTTTTGTTCAGGCAGTATTATTTGATCAGAATGGTCATGGTTCAGTTGATATAATTTGATCAGAATAGTAGTGGTTCAGTCAGTATAAATTGATCAGAATAGTCGTAGTACAGTTGTTATAATTTGATCAGAATAGTAATGGTTCACTACATCAGTCTGTATAATTTGATCGGAATAGTGGTGGTTTCAGTATAATTTAATCAGAATAGTCATGGTTCAGCCGGATATATTTGCTGAGAATATTCATGATTCAGTCAGGATAACTTGACGGGAGGAGGCGTTTTCAACTTTGGCTTTTTCAACTTCGGTCTTTTCAACTTTGAAATTTGAGTCGCGGCAGGGTGTTTTCAACTTTGGCTTTTTCAACTTTGGCTTTTTCAACTTCGGTCTTTTCAACTTTGGCTTTTTCAACTTTGGTCTTTTCATCTTTGGCTTTTTCAACTTCGGTATTTTCAACTTCAAAAAAACTGGGGAGGGTGTTTTCAACTCTGGCTTTTTCAACTTTGGCTTTTTCAACTTTGGCTTTTTCAACTTTGGCTTTTTCAACTTCGGTCTTTTCAACTTTGACATTATTTTTCGCGAGCAGGTGTTTTCAACTTCGGTCTTTTCAACTTTGCGGTAAACGCATTAAACTTTTAACCTAAGATTTCGCTTTTCGCTTCGAAGATAAAAGTTAAATCGAAGATTTATCGTTTACTCACAAAGTTTGACGGCACTGTTATCACCATCTTTATTGAACGGTATAGGGTAAACGGGTGAAAGTTTTAACAAACCAATGAAACTTATGAACACATCATTTATTTCATTAAATTTATCAACAACATAAAACCAAACTAATATTTATGTGCATGTTTCAACAAGTTAAGATTGTACAATTAGATATCATCAGATTACATTCAGTCTCAAACCTTCGACGCAAGGATAGTGTAATAAGAAGTTCAACAGGCTACAAAGAAAAAACACTTAATTCAAGAAAGAAACCTAATACACCGAAATTAAAATTTTTGAGCCGTGTGTGTGTTTAATAACTCACTCACTCACTCATTCACTCACTAGTCACTCACATGCATGCAAGCATATTCAATGAAAATCTATCTAAACATCCATAATTAGTGGTACAGGGTTAGGCACACATAATAATATATGCATTCAAAGTTAAAAACACCGAAGTTGAAAAAGCCAGAGTTGAAAACACCTGCCCCAGAATTTCTAGGACATTTTTTTAAAGTTGAAAAAACCGAAGTTGAAAAAGCCAAAGTTGAAAAAGCCAAAGTTGAAAAAGCCAGAGTTGAAAACACCCTCCCCAGTTTTTTTGAAGTTGAAAAGACCGAAGTTGAAAAAGCCAAAGTTGAAAAGACCGAAGTTGAAAAAGCCAAAGTTGAAAAAGCCAGAGTTGAAAACACCCTCCCCAGTTTTTTTTGAAGTTGAAAAGACCGAAGTTGAAAAAGCCAAAGTTGAAAACGCCTCCTCCCAACTTGACAGGGATAGTCGTGGTTCAGTGAGTATAATTTGAGGAGAATGATCATGGTCCAGTCAGTATAATTTGATTGAGAAAAATATCATGGTTCAGGTTCAATCAGTACAATTTGATGTCAATCAGTACAATTTGATGAAAATAGTCTATCGGAAAAGTCAGGGTTCAGTCAGTGTAATTTGATCAGCATGGTCATTTTTCAGTCTTTATTGTTTGGTCTGAATAGTCATTTGAACAATATGATCTCTTCTCGCTGTGTCAGTCAGATAGATCAGAATAGCCAAAATTCACTGGTTCAGAACAGCCAATATTCACTGGTTCGGTCAGTATAACTTGATCAGAATAGCCATGGTTCAGTCAGAATAATTTAATTTGATCAAAATAGTCATGGTTCGTGCAGTATAGTTTAAATAGGATATTCATGGTTCAGTCGGTATAATTTGATGAGAGTAGTCAGTATTATTTGATCAGAATAAATATGGTTTAGTCAGTATAACTTAATCCGGATAGGAATGGTTCAGCCGGACAAATTTGATCAGAATAGTTATTACTATCGGACAAATTTGATCAGAATAGTGATTGTTCAGTCAATACTATTTGATCAGAATAGTCAATACTATTTGATCAGATTAGTTATGGTTCAGTCACTGGTTCAGTCTCATATTTCAGTCTTCAGTCGATGTCACTTGATTGGGATAGTCATGGTTGAGTAAGCATTAATTGATCAGAATAGTCATGGTTCAGTTAGTATAACTTGATCCGGAGAGTCATGGTTCAGCAGAGTAAATTTGATCAGAATAGTCATGGTTCACTGATTCAGTCAGTGTACTTTGAATAGGATATTCATGGTTTAGTCGATGTAATTTGATTAGGATAGTCATGGTTCAGCCAGTATAATTTGATCAGAATAGTCATTGTTCAGTAAAATTTGATCGGAATAGTCCTGGTTCAGTCGGTATTGTTTGATCAGAATAGTCCTGGTTCACTAGTTCAGACAGGTATAACTTGGATCCGGATAGTCATGGTTCAGTCAGTTATTAGATCAGAATAGTCATGGTTCACTGGTTCAGTCAGTATAACTTGATAAGAATAGTCATGATTCGGTTCAGTCAGTATTATTTGATCAATCATGGTTCGGTCATTATACAGGGTGTCCCAGCGAGGTGTGGTCATTGAATTTTTTGAATAACTTTTGAAAAGTTTTTATTTGGTTCATTATTGCGTGTTTTACGGCCGATCCAGCACCATGCCTGCTTACGTTCTTAACGCGACCGCATTTTAGAGATTTCAGTATAATTTGATGAGAATTGAGAGTAGTCATGTTTCAGTCAGTATACTTTGATGTTTCAATCACCCCAAATGGTTTAGAAACGGTAAAAAAGTCAGTATAATTCGATTGGGATATTCATGGTTCAGTCAGTATAATAAATTGATTAATATCAGAATACAGAACAATCATGGTTCACTGGTTCAGAGAATAGTCATGGCTCACTGGTTCAGTCAATATAAATGATCAGCATAGTCATGGTTCACTGTTTCAGTCAGTATAATTTAATGAGAGTAGTCTTGGTTCACTGTTTCATTCAGTATAATTTGATGTCTCATCAAATTATACGGACAGAAACAGTGAACAGTCGTTTCTGTCAGTATAATCTGAGAATAGTCATGGTTCAAGTATAATTTGATGAGAATAGTCATGTCATGGTTCAAGTATAATTTGATCAGAATAGTCACTGTTCAAGTATAATTTGATCAGAATAGTCATGGTTCACTGGTTCAGTCAATATAAATTGATCAGCTGGTTCAGTCAATATAAATTGATCAGCATAGTCATGGTTCAGTCAGTATAATTTGTATTAATGGTTGAGAATAGTCATGGTTCAGTCAGTATAATTTGTATTAATGGTTGAGAATAGTCATGGTTCAGTCAGTATAATTTGTATTAATGGTTGAGAATAGTCATGGTTCAGTCAGTATAATTTGTAGTAATGGTTCGTCAGTATACTTTGTAGTAATGGTTCAGTTCAGTAAGTATAGTTTGATCAGTGATGGTTCAGTAAGTATAATTTGATCAGAATAGTCATGATTCAGTCAGTATAATTTGATGAGAATAGTCATGGTTTAGTCGGGAATAGTATTGGTTCAGTTCATTCAGTATGAATTAATGAGAATAGTCGTGGTTCAGTCAGTATGATTTATTGAGAATAGTCGTGGTTCATTCAGTCAGTATAATTTGATGAGAATAGTCATGGTTCAGTCAGTATAATTAGATGAGAATAGTCTTGATTCAGTCAGGTATATGAGAATAGTCTTGATTCAGTCAGGTATAAGTATAATTTAGTATAATTTAATGAGAATAGTCAAGGTTCAGATGAGAATGGTCCATGGTTGGTTCAGTCAGTATAATTTGATTGTTCAGTCAGTATAAGTTCAGTTCAGTCAGTATAATTTAATGAGAATAGTCATGGTTCAGTCAGTATAATTTGATGAGAATAGTCATGGTTCAGTCAGTATAATTTGATGGGAATAGTATTGGTTCAGTTCAGTCAGTATAATTTGATGAGAAAAGTCATGGCTCAGTCATAATCTGGGTTCAGTTCAGTCAGTATAATTTGATGAGAATAGTCATGGCTCAGTCATAATCTGGGTTCAGTTCAGTCAGTATAATTTGATGAGAATAGTCATGGCTCTTATAATTTAAATTGTCGTTGATTCACATTTTATTTTTTTCTGTGATTCACATTTTACTATAATAGTTTGATTTCTGTGATACTGTTTTTTTTCTTTCAGTTCTGCCAGCCCCGTCATGGTCAACAGCGTCATATGCTGCGTAATGCTCACAGGTTGGGAGGAGTGACGTCGCTGTTTTTATTGTCAACTGTTCATAACATCAACATTCGGCCCGTCATTTATCCATTACTCAACCAAACTATCCGCTTATCTTATCCATCCTCACTCAACCACCCATTCGTCCTGCCCACTCAACCGCCCGCCCATTCGTACCTACTGTCCATGTCCACTCAACCGCCCATTCGTACCTACTGTCCACTAAATCACTCATTCCATCCTGTCCAGTCACTCACTCAACCACCCATTCGTCCTGTCCACTCACTCAGCCACCCATTCATCCCGTCCGCTCACTCACCCATTCATCCTGTCCACTCGCTCAACCACCCATTCGTCCTGTCCACTCACTCACTCAACCACCCATTCATCCTGTCCACTCACTCACCACCCGTTCATCCTGTCCACTCAACCACCCATTCATTCTGTCCACTCACTCACCCAAACACCCATTCATCCTGTCCACCCATTCAACCACCCATTCATCCTGTCCACTCATTCAACCACCCATTCATCCTGTCCACTCACTCACCCAAACACCCATTCATCCTGTCCACTCACTCAACCACCCATTCATCCTGTCCACTCACTCAACCACCCATTCATCCTGTCCACTCCCTCAACCACCCATTCATCCTGTCCGATCCCTCAACCACCCATTCATCCTGTCCACTCCCTCAACCACCCATTCATCCTGTCCACTCCCTCAACCCAACCACCCATTCATCCTGTCCACTCACTTACTCAACCACCCATTCCTGTCCACTCACTCACTCAACCACCCATTCATCCTGTCCACTCACTCACTCAACCACCCATTCATCCTGTCCACTCAATAACTCAACCACCCATTCATCCTGTCCACTCACTCACTCAACCACCCATTCATCCTGTCCACTCACTCACTCAACCACCCATTCATCCTGTCCACTCACTCACTCAACCACCCATTCATCCTGTCCACTCACTCACTCAACCACCCATTCATCCTGTCCACTCGCTCACTCAACCACCCATTCATCCTGTCCACTCACTCACTCAACCGCCCATTCATTCTTTCCACTCACTCAACCACCCATTCATCCTGTCCACTCACTCACTCAACCACCCATTCATCCTGTCCACTCAACCACCCATTCATCCTGTCCACTCACTCAACCACCCATTCATCCTGTCCACTCACTCACTCAACCACCCATTCATCCTGTCCACTCACTCACTCAACCACCCATTCATCCTGTCCACTCACTCACTCAACCACCCATTCATCCTGTCCACTCACTCACTCAACCACCCATTCAACCACCCATACATCCTGTCCACTCACTCAACCACCCATTCATCCTGTCCACTCACTGAACCACCCATTCATCCTGTTCACTCACTCACTCAACCACCCATTCATTCTGTCCACTCACTCACTCAACCACCCATTCATCCTGTCCACTCACTCAACCACCCATTCATCCTGTCCACTCACTTACTCAACCACCCATTCATCCTGTCCACTCACTCACTCAACCACCCATTCATCCTGTCCACTCACTCACTCAACCACCCATTCATCCTGTCCACTCAATAACTCAACCACCCATTCATCCTGTCCACTCACTCACTCAACCACCCATTCGTCCTGTCCACTCACTCACTCAACCGCCCATTCATCCTTTCCACTCACTCAACCACCCATTCATCCTGTCCACTCACTCACTCAACCACCCATTCATCCTGTCCACTCACTCACTCAACCACCCATTCATCCTGTCCACTCACTCAACCACCCATTCATCCTGTCCACTCACTCACTCAACCACCCATTCATCCTGTCCACTCACTCAATCAAACATCCATTCATCCTGTCCACTCACTCACTCAACCACCCATTCATCCTGTCCACTCACTCAGTCAACCACCCATTCATCCTGTCCACTCACTCACTCAACCACCCATTCATCCTGTCCACTCACTCACTCAACCACCCATTCATTCTGTCCACTCCTCACTCAACCACCCATTCATCCTGTCCATTCACTAACTCAACCACCCATTTATCCTGTCCATTCACTCACTCAACAACCCATTCATCCTGTCCACTCACTTTTTATCCTCACTCAACCCCGTTTATCTTTATCTTATCCATCGTTTATCTTTATCTTATCTTTATCTTATCCATCTCACTTACTCGAACACACTCTCGTGCTCAGTAGCGGTGAAATATTTTTCATGCACGAAACGGGGCGGGGTCGGCAAGTAACGACTCCCGTGCTCCTGTGCTCACTACGGCAGTGGCTGAATGGTTTCGGCAAGTAACGACTAATGTTCTTAATTTCGCACCAATCGGGGCGGGCAAGTAACGAACGACTTCTGTAATCTGTGGCCGTTTGTTAATGTAGTGGCGACGATTTTCATGCGTGAATCGTTTCGGCAAGTAACGAGAATTGTGCTTGCTTACGGTAATGGCAAAAATTTTCATGCACGAAACGGGGTCGGCAAGTAACGACCCCCGTGCTTTACGCTCCTGTGCTCACTACGGTAGTGGCAGTAAAGACTCATGTGCTTAATGTAGTGGCGACGAACTTCTTGCACTAATCGTTTTTTTTGCATGCACTAGTGCAAGTAACGACTCGGGAATACATTAAATTGTCCCCACTGCATCAATTAGCACGGTGCTCCGTCCCCACTGCATAGTCGTAGCAATGTGCTGATTGATGCAGTGGGGAAAATTTTATGTATTCCCATGTACTCTGGATAGCGCCCAAAGATACTCCATGCACGAAACGGGGTCGGCAAGTAACGACTCTCGTGCTTAATGTTTGTTACTTGCAAAAAATACCATTTTCGGGAAGTAACTACTATAATAGTGATGTTGGACCTTTCGAAACGGAATCAGCACACTGCAAATTTTAATAGGATATACACTGACAGAAGTATAATCGCATCTTTTGTAAAAGATTGATGAAAATAAATAATCTCTAAATCACAATTCGGCCAGTATCATGAACTGATCTGCTCGCTGTCGCAGTCTGGTGTGGTGCAGTTCATGTCTGCGCTGCAGTTGTCTTCGTCGTCGCCAGTCCACGCGCAGTCGTTGCCAAGTGCCCAGACAGCAGTTCAGCAAAAACTCACTGCCCAGTTGCTTAGCCAGAGCGTATTGGTATCTGAAACAATTCGTTCAAAAGTACATTCGTTTCATCGTGGATCAAAGAGTTTGCCGTCTTCAGATGGCCAATCATTTGAGCTAAAGGGCTGCCTGGGATTCAAGTGAAAAGTTGTGGTGTACATCAAATGTAAGAGAAGATGATGCACAATAGTCGGCTGTCCGACTCAACTCAACTTAACAGCTGTATGCTATAGCATGCAATCATCATGTTCAGTGTAGGTGTTACCAGGGGTGGGCCGGGTTTTTTGGCACTTTGCAGGGGGTGGGGGGGGGGGGGGGGTAGCCGACAGGAAATCCCATTTTACCCGACCTGTCCGAAAAGTGGGGGGGGGGGTAAGGTCGGGTAGGGGGGGGGGTAGAAAAAAAATTTTTTCGCATAAAACGCTTGTTTTTTGCTTGTTTTTGCTAAAAAATCTTCTATTATATGGTATAAACATCACATATACCGGTTTTTTCAGGTTTTAACCAAAAAAATTAACCCAGAAAACGTGTTTCTTCGAAAAAAAAATTCTTACAGCCAGAAAATTTTGAAAATGAGCCTCAAAATCGAGGTTTTGAGGCCGATTTTCTCAAAAATTTCGAGTAGGGGGGGGGGAGGGGGTAGGCGACCTAAATTTTTGTCTAGGGGGGAGGGGTAGGCTACCCGCCGACCCTGAAAAGTGGGGGGGGGGGGGTAAACCCCCCTACCCCCCCCCCCCCCCCCTGCGGCCCACCTCTGGGTGTTACACTGGGTTGGACACGTTAACGTGTCATTTTTTCACTTGAATCTCCAGAAGCTCTTTAGTAGCTAACCTGATGTGCAATCATTTGAGCAAGTAGCCTAACCTGACGATGAGTGAAGCCATCCACACCTGGCCATGATGTGACTGACTGAGTGCGATGAACAGCCAACACCGGGCCACGAGTACCGGGTCACCCAGTGTCATCGCCAGCTGCAGTTGCTTCAGCGAACACTGCCGTGACAGTATGGCCTGAAAATAATGCAAAATTTCATTCTACAATTGCTTCAATTCAAATTTCATTCTACAATTGCTTCATTCAAATTTCATTCTACAATTGCTTCAATTCAAATTTCATTCTACAATTGCTTCATTCAAATTTCATTCTACAATTGCTTCAATTCAAATTTCATTCTACAATTGCTTCATTCAACAATTCCTGCTCACTACTGTGATCACAGAAACGCATCCTGATCTGATGCATCTTTTTTTCAACAGTTCCACAGAGAAGAAAAGAATGGAAGACGAAATAATAAAGAAAACGACAAAAAATAAAGAGAACCCGGTAAAACGAAAACCAACAAAAGTGAGATCGTATTCGGCCAGTGAGGCGAAGGCACCACCCAGCGTGGACAACCACCAGAGCACCTTGTCCATGTTCAACGATTGACGGAGTTGTTGCAAGAAAAGACGATTGCTGAAGTAAGACAAAAAACATAATAACTTTAAATATTATATTTAATGTAGTAATTGTGTTAATTTATTATAAAAGTGTATATTTAATGTAGTAATTGTGTATTGTATCAAGGGTAAACATACATGTTTTATAACGAAATGATTTTACAGCAAACTGCGTCATTACATAAATCCATCTCAATCATTGGATGAAAATTTTCTACCTTATATAATCGATACCGTATGCATCGGGATTCCGCAGTCGCAGGCCGATCAAGTTCTGAAGATTGCTGCTACCGTAACCCGATATCCAAAACTTTCTAAGTACGGCCGAATATCTGCAAAGATCATGATATAAATCCAGCGTTCGGTATAACTTGCATTCCGACAAATGTCGGACGGACAGTAAGGTCCAAGTTTTAATGTCGGACGGACAGTAAGGTCCAAGTTTTTACAGTCATGTGTCTTGGAAAACGGAAAGTGGAGATAAGCATCGCTCAATAAGAGTCAACAATTTAGATAAAAATAATCAACAATTTAGATAAAAATAATAACTTTTGGGTAAAATGTTTTGTCAATAGAGAAAAATCAAGATTCTTTTCATCTTTGGTATCAAACTACCACACCAGATGCCAGGGTGGCCTGCATGAATGAAATGACGATCACGTAAAACAGTACCTGAGGTGATGCATGATGGCACAGAAATGGTAGGAATCGGTGACGTATCTGCGATTCAGATGCCGTCGAGGCTGCAGGTTAGAACAGCACCGTAAACGTCGTGGATGGTGGTCGATGGTGTCGACGGTATAGACGTGGATGATGTGAAGGTACTGGCCTGAAAACAAGAAAACGAGAAGGGGGAAGTGAATTCCCCCTCCTCTTTGGTGGTTCAAAAAATTAGATTATGTTCATCACGGTGTAGGTAATTGTTCGAATAAGTACCTTGAACCTTGGGTGTCAGAAACCAGCCATCTGCGTAGGTTATAATGATCAGGCTCGGTTGGTCATTGGAAGGGGCATCCATTCTGAAAAAAACCCATCATTTTCAAATGATTAGGAGACAAAATTTGAAAATTTTCAGCGAATTTGATATTGTTCAGTATGTCTGTGAAACCGCAATGCATATAAAACTCTTTAAAGACTTCTACTGATCAAAGCAAATGTTATGCAATATTCGATATTGAAAGGTTAACAATTGAAGGTTAGTTATGGATGAAATTTATAATCGTTTTCGCAGCCCCAATCATTGAGGGCTTGGATGAGCATCAACCAAATTATGAAAGAATATGATCGACCCCAGTTATTATATAAAATATAACTTTCATTCGATGATCTTTAACGTAAATGACCAAATTAAATTTAACTAAAAACCGTAACGTAACAACTATACACTCTAGAGAGCAAGCATACAGGGTGGGCCAAAAAAAACCATACGATTTTGAACGTTAATAACTCGAGCTATGAACAACCGATTCAATCGTTCTTGTTTTCATTTGAAAGCCAATATTTTAACTTAAAACCCCTCTGATTTTAGTCATGTTTTATAGAGTTGTCCTCAAGTTACAGAAGAAACCCTCAAAAATCGTGTTTTTGGACGAGAAAAACCGAAATTTTGTGGTTTAGCAAAATGTTCCTTTTGGGCCACGAATTTCTGAATTTGAAAAGTTCAATAAAGGAAATTGAGTTTGCTGAGCTCAATTCCAACTTGGAAACTTTGGAATACCATATTTGAGTGCTTGGACAAAAAAATCATGTCGAATGTCATAGCCGCCATTGACAAATTTAACCCTGAGCTTGAGCTTTGGTGGTTCAGGAAAATGGTCAAATCGAGTGTACCATTCATTTATCTTCGATCAACAAGGTTTAACTAGTTGTTATTTGATGCATTTCATTCATTCATAAACTTAAATACTCCGTTTACAGTTTTTTGAACCCAATTGCGCATGCATTTCGATGACTTTTTCGCTATAAATACACGATTTTTCAAAGTTTCTTCTGTAACTTCCGGGCAACTCCATAAAACACAACTAAAACTAGAGGGATTCTAAGTTGAAATATTGGCTTTCAAATGAGAGCAAAAACGATTGAATCGGTTGTTTATAGATCAAGTTATAAACGTTCAAAATCGTATGGTTTTTTTTGGCCCACCCTGTATATTGAGCAACTAGAACGCGCAATCGAGTAACATACAAACATCAAACAATGAAATAAAAGGCACCACAAGGAGCAGCATGAGCTCAATTTACAACAGCATAAAAATGTAGAAGAATATAAAATTCAAACAAAAAAATTTCGCCAATAAGTGGCCAATCACAACGGTATCTTCAGTTTCTTCAACGTCCATGCAAAATACTTGGGCAACGGGGCATGGATGATCGCGTTTTTACCGTCGTTCACTTGAGGCAACACCACCTGTGAAATCCGTATAATCAGACTACAATAACAACAACTGTAACAACAACAACCAAAACAACAACAACCACAACAATAACAACAACAACAACAACAAACCCGACTCGAATGCATGTACATGGGCAGATCGCGGGCACGCTGAGCGCGGACACCGATCGCGTCCAGAATAGAGGATGGAAGACGCTGTAGATGTGAGTGAGTGAGGGAGTGAGCGAATGAGATTCGTTTCTCTAGTCAAATAAAATGAAATGGCTATCAACACAAGTACAACTGCGGAAACCGATGGGTGAATGAATAAATAAGTGGGCGAGTGAGTGAGTGAGCCACAAATCTAGTGAATGAATAAATGAGTGGGCGAGTGAGTGAGTCAGCCACATATCTAAATACGAGCAACCGTACTTGATGTTTCCACTCGGCATATTCAGAGAACTTGTGATCGCCAACGATCGGACAAGACAGGCCCAGACCCAAATGACTGCGAATCTGGTGTTTGAAGCCTGAAATGCGAAATGGATGAATAGCAACATCATGACCAGTATCTACAAAAAACATCATCAACAACAATTACTAGAAAACAACCACAACAACAACTTAATCGACAACAACAATAACCAGAAAATAACCACAACAACAACAACAACAACAACAACAACAACAACAACAAATACAACCCAAAACAAAAACGACTGCAAAAACAAACAGACAAATAACGAACCGGTTTTGGCGGTGCATTGAACGAACGCACAATGGCGGGCCCTGCCCAGTACCTGGAAGTACGTTCATAACCGTAATGATGAGTGAGGAAGTGAGTAAATTGGTAAACTATTGAATGAGTGAGTGAGTGAGTGAATTACGATTTTACAAGTATGTTCTTATGACTGAGTAAGGTAATGAGTAACTCATTGAGTGAGCCAGTGAGTCAACCAACTTTATAATTAGTAATTGCCGGGAACACGCCGTTCGGCCGGCGGGTCGAGTCTTTCGGATTCACCGCATTGGCGCCGACAGCCGGCACAATCTGTGAGTAAGTGAGTGAGTTAATGAGTGAGTGAGTGAGTGAGTGAGGGAGGGAGGGAAGGAGTGAGTGAGTGAATAGTGTACTCATTCATTTAGGTTGGACAGAAATAACTTGATTTTAAAACTAGTTATCGGCTTCTGCAGAAATCTTACTTCATCATTTTATTTAATTATCGAAAACACATTGAATCATCTCGTCAGCCAACTTTGTATCTCTTCTTGCGACTGTTGGACAGAAAGAAGGCCTTCTCGACCAGCGGAATGCGAATCTGCGCCTCGGTGGCGTCGGGCACGTTTCTGGTGAGGCAGAGGTACTCCTTGACCACTTGACGATCGTGGTACAGTTGTGCCACCTGGTGAGCCATCGATGACGAACTGAAAGATGGATGAAAATAGTGAACCACAATAAAAAGTAAAGTAATTATGATAATAAAAATAATAATGATAATAACAAATACAAAATCACTAACAACATCAGCAGCTACAAGAATTAACAACAGAAAAATAACAACAACCGCAAGAACCAACTACAACAACAACAAAAACAACAACAACAGCAACAACAACAACAACAACAACAACAACCATAACATCAGCAACCACCACCACCAACACCAACACCAACAACAGCAACAACAACAACAACCACAACATCAGCAACCACCACCACCACCACCAACACCAACAACAACAGCCAACAACCACAACAACAACAAAAATCAACGACAAAACGAGACCAACGTGGCGAAGAGTGTGACCCCAGTGACATGACGATCCAATCGATTGCAGAGCAACAGTTTCTCCGCCTTCGGTGCCAACAGTTGTCTCAATGGTTCCAGTAGCGTTGTCAGCGAGTATTTCCTGCCGCCACCACCAGTTGACGACAGACCATGTGGTTTGTTGATACCGATTATGTTGCCTGAAACAGGACATTTTCTGTGAGAGATTTATTCACTCATTTACCGACTCACCGATTCACTCTTTTACTCCCTCACTTATTTTCTCACACACACACCCACTCGCTTACTCACTCACTGACTCACTCCCTCTTTTATTGTCTTGCTCACACACCCACTCATTCATTCATTCACTCACTCACTCACTTACTCACGCACTCACTCACTCACTCACTCACTCACTCACTCACTCACTCACCCACTCACTCACTCACTCACTCACTCACTCACTCACTCACTCACTCACTCACTCACTCACTCACCCACCCACTCACTCACTCACTTCCGTAAAACTTTTACCAAATATATGATTTCATAGTCGATGAGACACTGAACCATTGAACGACACTCAGACACGACACTGAAATAGTATAACTTCACCACTTACCATCATTATAAAGCACATTCTGTGCCAAGTACAGGATGGCATCATCGGGCGTCATCTTGTGGTCGTCCACCTTGGGCACCCGACTCCACAGTTCATGAAGTGCCATCAACGAACCATCGCGATCGGCGGCTTTAATATAAAACTTTCAATAAAAAATCAAGTTTATTCAATTGTTATGCCATAATAGTAAAGTTGGATACCAAGTCACAAATATAGTCAAATAACGGTCACCCCCATATTTACGTATGACGATCACTTTTCTTAGGCAAAAAGGAGGGTGGTGGTAAAAATACCCACTCTATGAAAAATATACCATCAAAAGAATTGACTCGTCACTCGAATTTGGCTGTAACAAAAGTAAAAACTGGTGTCTTACGGTGTTGGTGAATCGACATCAAAAACTGTCAATTCTCGTTCGATACGAAAACGCCCTCATTTTGGAAGGGTTAAGGGTTAACTGGCAATGGTCAACACCAACCAGCAACAACAACAACAACAACAATAAACAACAACAACAATAAACAACAACAACAACGATGACAACAACAACAACAACAACAACAACAACAACAACAACAACAACAACACCAACACCAACATTAATGACAACAACAACGACAGCAACAACAACGATGACAACAACAAAAACAACAACAACAACAACATCCCTACCATCAACCAACCAGCAAGCCTTTTCAGGTATTCCCGGCTGGTATCCTGTGTCGGATTCAACACAAATCCGACTGGTAGTCCATCTCTCTCCCTCTCATCCTTGGGAACTCGCCAGTCAACAACTCCCACTTCCTCAATGCTGATCTCCTCCTCCTCCTCACGTAGCTGATCTTCCTCTTCAAAATCTCGTGGTGTCGTCGTGGATGTGATGATACGACGTCGAGGATGATTTTCCTATAATATATAAACATTTCATTCAGTTGTCAAAATGGTATCTGAAAACATGTTCGATTTAGATTCGAGTTTCCAAAAAGGTGTCTCAAATCTTGAAATAGTTGTCAAAAAAATATCTCACATCTCAGAGAGTTTTGAGAAATTTACGTCAAACTATTGTCAAAAAGGTATCTCAATTGGCTGTCGAAGAATTATCTCAATTAGCTGTCAAACAGGTAGGTATCTCACTTTGCAAAGATATGGTAAAATAACCCAGTTAAAACAACATTGACAATAACAACAAAAACAACGACAACAACAGCAACATCAGCAATTTACAAAAAAATGAATCTCAATACTATAAAGTTAATTACCTCAGAATCTTGGTACATCACGTCAGCTTTTTCTATCTCCCTTTGAACATCCGCGTCCACAGCCAGGTTATTCAAATGTTTGCTTGTTCCCTTCTTTTCTTTCAAATGTGGTGTCGGCTGTCTGGCAACAGTCGTCAATTGTTGTTGTTGTTGTCGTGGTCGTGGTCGTTGTTGTTGTTGTTGTTTTTGCTGTTGTTGTTTTTGATGTTGTTGTTGTAATTGTTGTTGTTGTTGTTGTTGTTGTTCATTTTGTTGTTGTTGATGGTGCTCCTCTAAACTATCGCCGTCATCTTCCGCATTCTCCGAACGCCGTTCGGAAACTGTCAACGAATTCGGTCGATTATTGTTTCCGACTGTCCGCTTATGTCGCACATTCCTCTCCATGCCTTCCACGTTGCGTGGATTAGGATTATCCCTTCGTCGTTGACCAAATCTCCCAATATCATCACCCGAAGTCGGCGGCTTATCCGTCCATCGCGACTTGACTTTCCCACCGAAATACTGCTGTTCGATGGGACAATCGGGCAGCAAATCAGGTATGTCCGCGGCACTTGGTGACGATCTTCGATGGTGATCTTCGGACATGGATGAAATTTCGGATGTGGCCGATTCATCCCGTTCCAACTGCTGCAGATCGCGATATCGGTTCCGCATCGTCGACCGTACGGATCGGATCGGATTCTGTCGGATAAATCGCGGATCATCGATTTGAGCTTCCGGTTCCGATTGCAGATCCGTTAGATTCACTGAAACGTTTCCCAGGTGATCCGAGTTTTGACGTTCCACATCCCAAGAGGAGTTTTCCTCACCAGTACGTGGGATGGTATCTCCGAACCTCGAATCCGATTCCGTGGTATCAGCAGTTGGCTGGCCGAAATTCTGTTGCCGAAGCGCGCGAGGGTCCGTACTCCCAGATTCTGATCTCGGATACTGAGGTTGATCCGAATACGAGTTATCTGGATGTAAATTCCTGGCCATCGTACCACGTCGAGTCAGACTGCGTCTGCGAATCGTGCGCGGGTCGAAGGTTACCGTGGTTTCCCCAGAAGTACCATCATTGGGATATCTAATGTTGTTGTCGTTGTTGTTGTTATTTTTGTTGTTGTATTTGTTTCTGTTGTGATCCTCCAGCTGATGCATATCTTGATCACGGTTGTTATCTGTCTGGCTGCCTTTACCAAAGTATTGTTCATCAAACAGATTCGGCGTATCTGGACGTCGGTGGTGGCGATCGGCCAACTGCGAATCGGTCATGCGATCGCCGAAGTACTGACGGTCAAACTCGGAGACCGTGGCAGACGTACCATCGGTAGATTCAGTGGGTGATGACGATCGATGGATGGTGTCGGTCTGGAATAAAGTTGCAATGTTGTTGCAAAAAAACGATGGATGGAACATTTTGGTCTTGAACAAAATTGCAATTGTCTGAAAAAAAATTATAACACGAAAAAATATCATAAAATTCGTATGTTGTTTCTGCCAGCAAAAATGTCTGATAATGAAAAATCACTAGCCTTAACTCAACTCGGTTGACACCATAGTTAAACACAGTATAGCATGAGGTGATGATGATTGATGTGCGTGTGAACTCTGATTGTTTGATGTTTCATCATCAGACATTTTGGGCGATATTTTCGCTGGCAGAAATAACATACCGAGCTAATTTAGCACTGGTTGAATTAAAGACTATCCTGCATTTCGAAATATTAGTAGCAAACAGAAACCGAGATAATCTCAATCTAATACGAACCTGACTGATTGTTGTGGTGGTGCCATCTCCCCGTGACTCGACCTTGTAATGCACCACACCGAACAAGTCATCCTCTTCATCTTTCGGGTCGCGCGACATTTTTCTGTAATCACATATGGTTCATGGATAATCCACAATGACCAAACGACGAAACTTCTGCCGCGAATTGGCTTGAAAAAAGAGTAATACTTAAAAGTTTCCTACACAACATCAAAACCAGAACATTATATCTCTGAATTTTTCTATAAGATTCTAAAAGGTTAAGATTGTCGTACATAATGTACTGTTTATACGAGACATCAGAAGATCTGTCTATCGCGGAGTTAACCGTCTGACTGAATCATGCATTCATAAATTCCAATTATGCCAAAACCATCGGCAGTCTTTCATTTTTTTCATCAGAATTCAAACAGTGACAGTGGACATGTGACAAGAATACATCAAAGTGGAGAACAATTTTATACCGGCATAACAAAACAATAAGAATAACAATAATGTACACAAATATAACAGAGATCACAATTTAACATATCCAAAATTCAACCAAATAAGAAATTGGATCACCGAGCGCACATACGGTAAATAGCTTCCTCAAATGATAAGGAAACTAAATTTGAAAATCCGCCATTATTATTACCTTACACACACTTTTCTATACGCAATAAAATCAGTGAATGAGACTCCCATAATCCCGGCAAACAAACGCACATAAAATAGTAGACAAAATTCACTGAATAATATGGCGCACATTCGAATTTAGTCTCTTAACCAATTGAGAATGCTATTAGCAATAGCATTCTCAAAAACCAAGCATTTTTAACGATTGTTACGGTAATACGGTTCTTAAAAAATTTATACTCATACAAACGAAATAACTTTTTAAAGTTCATCCCGTCGACACGCGTCGAACATCCTGCATATACGCACTCAGCTTGGCATCCAGCTCTGTGGCCATCTGAAAATAAATATGGAGGTCACTTGAGGTCAGACCAAACATCATTACATGTTACATGATGTTGAATTATGATCAAGAATTATGTTGCATCACAACATTCACACCGTTTCTGCTATTGGTGAAGAAATTCTTAACGCTTGACAGTCGAGATTGATATTATTATACTATTGATAATAGGTTTTCCACTATTATTATACTATTAATAATCAGTTTTTACACTATTATTATACTATTAATAAGACGTTTTCCACTATTATTTTACTATTAATAATAGGTTTTACCACTATTTTCTAATTCCAACCTTGACGGCGTTGGGATCGGCGTCGATGTGGGCGAGTTGGATGAGTTGGTCGGCGATTGTGTACGGCAGCCAGACGGCACAACGCGCGGCCGGCAACAGTTTGGTTTGCTGCAAACATCATTATGAAGAAAGGGAGGGAAAAAATTTTCACTCTTTGATGGTGCCAAAAAGAAAAGTTCTGTTAATCAAGTACTGTAGGCGAATTGGATTCGAAACTCAGGGACAGGTTTATTCACACCATAATGACAACGAAAAATTCCAAGTCGTGAAATAACGGACATTCCGAAATTGCAATCACGAAGACGAAACTGAATGAATGGAAACTGCCGATTCCTCCGTTTTTTTGAATAAATTCCCCTCCCTCTAGAGTGTTGGTTTGTCCGCCAATGAACGGAAGAAAGGACAGAAACCCACTAAAAACCTGAAGCTGAATCCCACGAGCGGACGAGAAGTGGGTAAACAGTGGCATTCCTCCCTCTTTGGCGTTTTGAAAAAGCAGAATTTGTTTCTGAGGTATATGTAGGTAAAATGGCCTCAAAACTGTCAATTCCCCCCTCTTTGATGAAAATCCCCTCCCTTTGAAGGTCTGGCTCGTCGGCCACTGCCTGAATCCTAACCGGACTGCAGCCGAGTTTGCCCGCCGGATCGCCCTGTCTGACGGCGTCCACGTAGTCCATCAACAGTTTAATGGCATCGGCAACTTGACCGAATTCAGCCAGACAACGGATTAGCTCGGGTGTGTCCTTGGCCTGAAAAATACGGCAAAAGAAAAATGAGCAAATAAAAAACTGTACACGACATTCATTTGTGAGCCAAGAACTCAATTATTGGAGGAAAATGTACAAATTCTGAACATAATCCCGTTGGGAACTCTACGAAATAAAATTGTCAATAAATCAAAACTCAATGTTTCACATCCAATACAATCGTAGGTCTGTGAAAACATTTAACGAAAATTAGACCAAAAAAAGGTATGAACTCTAGTTAATAAAATACCTTAGATTATAAGTTAGAACCATAATACGATTTCGAATAATTGGAGTTCAATAAAATACCTTAGATTGAAAGTTCGAACCTTAAATTAATTTCGAACACTTGGAGTTCAATAAAATACCAACCTTGTGCATATCAGTCAGCCATACGGGCAGCGGGTGTTGCATGGCGAGACAGTGGCACGTTACGGTGGCATACATGCTCGCAACCGCGTCACTCTGCGACAGTTGCAACAGGTAGCACTGCAGCAGACGCCATGCAAATGAAGACGGACTGAAATGATGCATCAATGTCTAAGAACCAATAAAACGCGACACAGAGACCAACAGAACCAGACACAGTTTTTACATAATAACATAAAATTTATCGTCTAACCTTGGAATTCGTGAACTATCGCTGCTAACCTAACGGTGCTAACTCTGCTATAGCAGCCACATTGGTGTTTGTATTCAACTTTCCTCAGAGAAGTTCCAAGGAGGACTACAAGCCTTGTCTACCTTTGCATTTAATTCCAAACTAACGACCGCCAACTGTATACTCGGCATTACTATCAACGACAAAAGCCGAAAATGCAAAAAAAATTGAAGACTGCTCAATACGCACAGGCAACGGTATTGATCCTACTACTCACCCCCGGTGGGTGCAGCCTAGCTGACGGAGAGTCTATGACGATCACTGACCCCGGATAATTCAAATAACCAACACAACAACAACAACAACAACAACAACAACGACAACCAACTATTTGTGGTCGACTTTGACGAGTGGCACCTGTGGATGCGCACTCGTGTCCGTGTACATCTTGTTGCCATCACACAACACCCTCACGTCATCGATCACGATCGTGTCGTTACGGGCGAGTGCCACGGCACGGATGCACAATCTGAATACATTTCGGTATTTCATCATAACAAACAGAAGCAATTTCAATTTGGTTACTGCTGTGAAAGCGGTTACAAAAGTCGTGTGAACCAACTTTTGCAGCACATCCTGTGTGAGCTGTAGATGACTGGGCGTGAGATGATGGTCAACGGCCAGCGACAGTGTGAAAGCGCAGTCGAATTGGTCAATGGCACATAGTGAACCAACCTGCAACATCTTTTAGTTTGGTATGAGAAATACAAGTTTAAAAAATTTGATCAGTTTTAATTATAAAAACCACACCACACGGAGTGAAAAAATTCAACAAAACAGCGTCTCCTGGTCTCCATAACCAATCGCAGCGAATAAAAAGATCCATGTGGGAATCGTACTTTAGTAATCAGTTATATCAAATGACAACATAATTTCAAAAGATACAGGTTTTATTTTAAGTATAATTTTTCTCAAAAACACCCAAGTCTACGTGGATTTATTTTCCGATTTGACATAATTATCTTTACAACGAGAATATCATTACACGTAAAACGACAACCAACCACTCGTTGTACGTGATCGTGCAAGAGATCGCGATTGTTGATCTGGTTGAGCACAGAGCTGAGCGTGAAAACGTTGGTCCGGTCATCTGGAAGAACAGAATGGCATAATCTGATATTAATTTATCGCTGCTCACTGGCGCACAGTCCAATTCTCCAAAGAAAAAGCATTTTTTTCGAAAAGAGGATAAAAAATTCAAGACCATTTTACGTTCATCGGCCAGTGTCGCTGCTCTGAATCTCATTAGAGCCACTAAGAAAATGACCGAATGGTCAAGAAAAATTCAGAAAAAAATTGACGCCCACGTTTGTTGGATATGAGTTTGAGCGCGGCCTCGGCGAGCAGCCACTGAATTCGAAGTTCGGCCATCTCCAGCGTGACCACCATCGGTTCGTACACGTCTGGTTCGGTCTCCATCTAAAGATGCAATCTTTGACCATTTCTACCCATACTCAACAAACTCATCTTGTGAGTATATAAAACAGCAACAATCGAACAACAACAGCCACAACAACTCATCCGAAACAACAACAATGGAATATTGGTTTCGGTAATAATAAGCAGCACTGTTGAAAGATCAGATCAAAGCAACAACAACAACAACAACAACAACAACAGCAACAACAACAACAACAACAACAACAACACCAACAACAACAATAACAACAACAACAAGCGTACCTTGGTCTCATAAGCCGTATTATTAAACGCCAGCCATCGATGTGATGGATCGACGGTGGAGAGCAGCTGGAGACACGTGGAGAACGCGTTGCGCACAGCCCTCAACATGGACTCCGTCTGCGCGCACTCGATCGACAGACGCTGCGCCCATTCGCATAGGGTGAATGCCGCTGAACAAACGATTAGGAATTGACATAATTAAGAAAAATTATTATTGTGAAATCATGGACATTTTCAGGCACAAACAACGTTTCAGGCAACAACAACAACAACACTAACCACAACCACAACAACAACAACAACAACAATAACAACCACAACAACAACAACAACAACAACAATAACAACAACAACAACAATAACAACCACAACAACAACAACAATAACAACCACAACAACAACAACAACAACAACAATAACAACAACAACAACAACAACTTACCCCTGGCACGTTTATCACGTCTCAAATGGAACGCATATAGCACATGATAATAGTTGACCACGTCACCACTTAACGTCTTGCCCACGTCACAGGTTCGTGCGCGTGATTCCAGCACTCGAGATGCCTGCAAAATAACACCACCAATATCACTAATGAAAACATAACATCAATTTAGCACAAAAAATTATTCGTGAAAAAACGTATCAAAGAGCACAACTTTAATTGAAAGTAAGTCTGAAATCTAAATTAAACAGTTACAGCATGCAACGAGCAATTCACATATTTTTGTACACTGATGCATATTTGGCGCCAAATTCAAATATTCAAAAAAACCTCATTCTCCAGATCGGCGTACTGCAGCTGGACGATGACGACGATCTGCTGGCGATCGGCCAGATCGGTCAACAGCTTCCGAAGACTGTTCATCTTGAAGTTGTCATCGGGCTGCTTTAGTACGCTGGCCAACGCCGACTCGTACTGACCAAGCAGACACTGGTGCTTGAACACGATCATCAGTAGGTTGGCCTGACAATACATTATCCATATCTTTATCAAAAATGTCGCCAAGCGTTGGGTGGTTAGGTCACCGGACTCGAAATACGGAGGTTCCAGGTTCGAAAGCTTAACTGCGTTTTTGGGATTTCTTCCTAACTGTAGCCAACGCAGCAAACTAAACCATACCACCAGAATGGTGGTTTCGTAGTGGCCAGATAACGTTGAATAAAAAGTCGGGCAATGGCAGAAACTCCAAAGCAGCGCGTCAGTGTCTGATTCTCAAGCCAGGTTTCGAACCAGGACCACCAGTTTTCTAAGCTGGCGCCCTAAGCACTAAACTAGAAAAACGAAAAAAGTTACAAAATAAAATTTTTTGACAGGCGTATATCAATTATCCACCAACTCTCTGTGGCAGTTTCTCCGGACATCTCTCGAGGGCATGTACGGCCACCCGAATGGCGTATTCGGACGAGTCGGCCTCTTCGAACGCACCAATCACCTGTAAATACAGAAAATAAGACGTACAAAAATCACTGCAACTCAATACAGTGGTATACCTGTTGATGATAGAAACGTGTTATATGAAAGTAAACAATTTGTTCGCAAAAATTGGATTAAACCCGGATTGGTCACTTTCACTAGCTTGTCGAAAAATAAAACTTTGGTCTTTGGCACACGAGTGTCATTAAAACAAAATATTAAAAGAAAAAACGACTACCTATTTTTATTAGGTAACCCTGTATCGACCAACCTTGATGTAATACTCGGCCGTCAGATGTGCCACCGATCGATTCTGTATATTGGTGAACAGGTGCTGGATGAGGGTGGCATCGCCCTCTGTTACACCCGAGGCCACCGACAGGAATGTTTCGTGAGCCTGACCATAGAAAAAGTATGTTTGAAAAAATCGAGAGAAAAATACTGACTTTGTTTTTAATCAACCTGCATAATTTCAATTTCAATACATAACATAAGGGTAGAATTTCCTCATGCTAGTGGGGCGAGAGATACTACACTATGCTTATGAAAGTCCATTAATAAAACAGTTTTCATGGGGAAATCGAAAATCCCACCTATAGCCAACTTCTTCACATTGAATACCCTCACCTGCTCAAAACTCCTGGTCTAAGCCATGGCATGTATATACTTCATGGCATTTCTCCAAAATAGCAGTTTTGATGTTATTTCACATACACAGTAAAGAACCGAATACTACAATTTGTTCCGTTCCTCTCTCGTCCACTAGTCATTGTATTACACGGCCATTTTTTTCACTATATTTGTGATTTGGTATCTAACCTTGCTTTTGTGGCATTATAAGTAAATAAATTACATTGAATGACCTCACCTGCTCAAAACTGTGCATCCTGGTCAACGCCATGGCATGCATGTACTTCATGGAATTGCTCGTCACGGGCGTATACGGCATCAACAGTCGGCAGTACTGGTACAGCGCCTCGTCATGATGCTGGTCGAGCAGGTACTGTGCCAGATGTGCCGTTTGTGTATGGGGCCAGATGGCACCCTTCAGGACACCGATGTAGGGCACAATCACCGAGCCCCAGATCAGCGCGCGATCCGGTTGACCGCCTGCAGGAAAAGAGATGAATGAAATTTATTATCGGGCAGGTCATCAAGGAACTAGCGGACGAGAAGGGGTTGGGGGAAAGTGGAATTCCCCCCTCTATGGCCGGTTTCAAAAATGATACGTTGTTCTTCAAGGTGAAGGTAAAATAGCCTAATTTCTGTCAATTCCCCCTCTTTTGAGAAATTCCGCTCCCTTTGGAGGATTTACTCGTCTGCCAATGCATCAATTCCCCCCCCCCCCTTTTTAGCGGTCTTAGAAAGTTGAATTTGTTCCTCACGACGGTGTTGTTGGTAAAATAGCCAAAAAACGGATGAATCCCCATTCCCCATTCTTTGGAGAAATTCCCCTCCCTTTCAAAGTTGGCTAGTCAAAACCAACAAAACGTTGTTTGACTCACCCGACTGCAGCATGCAGGCGCACATCAGCGATCGGAGGGTCGTGGCCAGCCGCTGACCTTCGTCGGTCAGGATGGAGAACCTGGGTAATTGATCGAATCACTATTACAAATCAATTGTTGAAATGAAAATGATAAAATCAGTATGAATTATGGTATAAAATAGGAATAAACGAACAAAGTTTTTTTCAATGTTGGGTTACCTCACTCGGATCAAGACTGCGCCGGCTCCCAATCACGAATGGTGCTCTTGCCATAGGCATATCATGGAATAAAGTTCCAAGTCCCTCCATCGGATGATCAAGGCATACTCTTTAGCGGCCATCAGCCAGTACTAGGCCGGCCAGGCGGTTTCAAAGTCTAACACCTTGACCACTTGATCAGCGAGCCGACGAAGAAGTAGAAGAACAGTAGAACCAACAGCGCCTGCTTGGTGGAGCACGGCTGGCGATCCACCGCGAAGTTAACAGATCGGCTGGCTATATAGAGCACTTGTAGTGTGGGCGTCAGTAACCGGACGCACTCTTCATACACCGAAGACTTCTGCAATATACAATTAAAATAATAAAATACGTAGAGAGCGATCGCCGATCGGAACCGATACTATCTTATGAAATTGATTATAGAGAAAACTTTAGATATGGTGAACGAATTGAACAGCCTATCCTATGTGAATGACAATTTTTTCCTCGGATCTTTGGATAGAATACATTAAACCTTGAACAGAATTAAAATTGCAACGTAATTGCATAAATGCACAGAAAGAGAAAAATTTAACACTTTACAAAAAAACGTTTTATCGAGAAGTTAACTGACAATTAACTTGTAACTTGGGTTGGGCGACCATCATTTCACTATATTTGTGATTTAGTATCCAACTTTGCTACTCTGGCAAAACAATTGCATAAAGTTGAACTTTGACATTTGTATATTTAGAATTCATTTCCTGGCACCAACCTTTGAGCGATCAAGATGGGCAGTGGCCAACACGACCAAATGGCAAGCATCGATCAGCTGCCGAATGCAGTCAGATACGGCGGCACACAGGGCACCCGTGCCCAGACCTGATGCCAGACACGACGAATACTGATCGCGTGCCACTATAATACCGGACCAGTAAATGTTGTGAAATAAATTTTTCATAAGAAAACTGTGAATTTCTGTGGATATCAGTAAACACGAAGCGAAATCATGATGAGTTTTCCACATTCATTAGAAGGTAAGAAAGAATTGGAAGACAGCGAAACATGTTTTATTGGTATTGAACTCACCGACATCACCCATCATTTCCTCATAAATCTCATCATACTGTTCCCCGGTCGACTCCACGCACGCACTCAGGATCTGAGCGTATTTACGCAGGTTGATCGCAGTGGTGTTGGTCACAAACGTGTCCAGCTGACCCAGATATCTGAACATGGTAAAAATATCAGGCAAAGTAACGTTACAAACACTAATGGTTATTTTATTCTCAACTCATTTGGTGCCAGTTTAGACATTTTGAACCTAATGTTCCGCACTGTAATCGTGTGTTGTAATATTTGGGGAAACTTTGTTACACGCGACTTAGAACTAAACTTGACGAATAACTTTTTTACAAAAAGTAAACGAAAAAACCGACCCGTCCGCCTCCAATTTCCTCCTGGCACGTTCCACATGATCGTGGATCTGATTGGCTGTCAAGGGCAGGTCCGGTACTTCAATGGTGTCGACCATGGCCAGGTCCTGGGCACGCAGACCCAGCTCATTCAGCACGTCGTGGCATGGCACAAACAGCTCCAGTTGTTTCTGCAATCCGGTTTATATTGGAATTTTTCAAGTTCCAGTTAACTGATCATACGAATAAACTGCTAAATTGCTTATTAGCCTGCTGCTTCTTTTCAATACGAAAACCACCATTCCGATCTGGTATTCAGTGGGCCTTGTTGACTTCAGTAACAAAAAGTTTCCAATAAAATTATGTTTAACTAAAACATCATATAGCAAAATAAATACAATACATCACATTGCTAATTTTTTCTTTTATTATTGATTATTAAGGTACCAACAGTGAGCACGACGCCGTACATCTCCATCGGCTGGCAGTGCAGCAGCGCCAACGGTTGACTCGATGCCTGCAAATACACGTCCACTTAAATTTTCATTGGCGAAATAGATAGCACTGAAACCAGAAGACTTCAAAACGTTACAAAAAGTTTCAACAAGACTTGCACTCGACAATAAAAGCACCTCAGCAACCATAACCCACACCCAAAAACCTTCATATCAATGCACTGGCCGACGAGCGAACCCTCCAAACAAGGGTGGCAATTTCATCAAATAGGGGGGAGTTTACACCCTTCACGCCCTTTTACCTACACGTTATGGAACAAATTCTACTCTCTGAAAAAAGTCAAAGAAGGGGAATTCCACTTTTCCCACCCTTCTCGTCCGCTAGTGTATCAATGCCATGCTAACAGAATATTGGCAGACAAGCAAAACCTCCAAAGGGAAGGGAATTTCGTTAAATAGGGGGGAATTCCACTTTTCCCACCTTTCTCGCCCGCTAGTGTATCAATGCCATGCTAACCTGATGCAGCTGCACGCACGACGACCAGAGCTGTCGCCAGCACTTGCTCAACTGACTCGTCAACGTACCGCCCTGTGCGTTCACCTGCTCTTGTGCGTACTGTACCACGTACAGACGTAGGTGCTCTGCCAGTGCCGTCACGTCGCCAAAGGCGATCGGCGGTTGTTTCACCAAGATCACCTGCGAAAATCACCAAGATCATGTATTTGTAATGATGTTTTGAATATGTAAGATGTTGATGTCTTCGACGAATACCCTTGGATTTCGAACATTCTCAGCCAGGGATAGCTAGGATACCATAGCCACAAAACTCCAAACGCTCACCATGTTCAGTGAAAATCCTGATCTGTCGATCTCTAAACATATTGCTTTCGTTCTACTGAACAAACGTCTCCAACAAATAATATAGAGATATTAGATTTCAAGCCAGTTTTAACCAACGTGAACAACTGCGGAAAGGGCACAAAAAATTATCAGAACAGGAATAATAAAATGAGACGTGTAACCTTGATGGCCCTCAGCACGGTGTCATAGCTGAATCGCTGTTGTGTGAGTATGGCATTGAGGTACAGCTCGCACACCTGCTCGTCCGTCTTGGCACTGCTTTCGTCGGGTTCGGCGATCGCCTCCGACCGATGCACCATCTTCCACGGATCGATCCGACCACCATCGATCATGCTGAAACCTTGTTGTTGTTAAGGTTGTTGTTGTTGTTGTCATTGTTGTTGTTATAAACGATAAATGTTGAAGTTGTTGTTGTAAGGTTTTTGATGTTGATGTTGTTAGGGTTGTTGTTATTGTTGCTAATGTTGTTGTTGATGTTGTTGCCGCTGCTGTTGTTCGTGTTGCTGCTGATGTCGCTGTTCTTTTTTGTTGTGTTAGCAGCTAGAGTGGCTTGATAACTAAATAAATTTTGTTTTCAATTTGATGATGAACCGAACCTGATGGCCGCATGGAACACATGGGTGCGATTCTGACGATCCGCACTCAGCAGCCACAAATGCGAATCGGTGAACGAGAAGTCGATGCA
This sequence comes from Daptonema setosum, assembly GCA_964036265.1. Classification (NCBI taxonomy): domain Eukaryota; kingdom Metazoa; phylum Nematoda; class Chromadorea; order Monhysterida; family Xyalidae; genus Daptonema; species Daptonema setosum. Next base: position 10,439,983 of record OZ038442.1, read on the forward strand.
CGTGTGATCGGGTGGTGTGGAGGTGGCGGCGAAACACGATACGTTGGTGCATTCCGGTGTCGGCACCAGCAACAGGATCTGCAAACGAATTCACAGTTAATCAGACATCCGTTTAGAATTTCGCTTTCAAAAACTGTTAAAATTCTATTTTTTATCTGACGGTTAGTTTAACACCAGAAAATTGATACACTCGCCAAGCCAAACATTGATAGGTTTTTCTTTTTCTGTTTCTAAGTTAGAAAGCTCACCCCTTTATACTTTTGTGTTTTTTCATGTCTTTTTAAATAGCGCGCCATTTTCCAAACCCGTTAACATAACTTCCTTCCACGAGAACGACAAATATACCGTTCAGTGAGGGAGAACCACCTTCTTACGTTATCGAAGCGCCCTGTGAGCCAACGATCAGACGAACCCGACGTTAATTAATTACACACAGGGGCGGGCCGCGGGGGGGGGGGGGGGGTTGGGGTGGGTTACCCCCCCCCCTTTTTCGGGGTCGGCGGGTAGCCTACCCCTCCCCCCCTAGACAAAAATTTAGGTCGCCTACCCCCCCCCCCCCTACTCGAAATTTTTGAGAGAATCGGCCTCAAAACCTCGATTTTAAGGCTCATTTTTCAAAAATTTTTGGCTGTGAGAATTTTTTTTCGAACAAACACGTTTACTGGGTCAATTTTTTGGTTAAAACCTGAAAAAAACGGTACATGTGATGTTTATACCCTATAATAGAAGATTTTATAGCAAAAACGAACAAAAAACGAAGCTTTTTTGCGAAAAAATATTTTCCTACCCCTCCCCCCCCCTACCTGACCTTACCCCCGCCCCCCACTTTTCGGACAGAGCGGGTAGGACGGGGTTTTCGGTCGGCTACCCCCCCCCCCCCACCCCCTGCAAAACGCCAAAAAACCCGGCCCACCCCTGATTACACAAAACTAAGCATTTACTCTAAACTCTTTTTTTATCACACATGAATCTGCTGTGTTTTTACACAGAAACTATGATTTCTAAAACGAAGTTCAGTTCCTCATCGGCTTCATATTACTTCAACTTTTATTCAGTTTTCGCACCATAATGGCAACGTGGAAAACCGAGTCACAAAGTGAAATAACGGTCATTTCTAATAATTACGGCTGAATAGAATTACAGCTAGCCTAGAAACCTTACAATAGGTTCCCAATCAATTCCAAAAGCACTAACCTTTGACTGACAGGCATTGGTGAGCATGACGCCCACGATCAGCAGGTCACCCAGTACGTTGACTTTGATGGTGGCCGACTTGAACACGGTTTCCTCATATTGCGGCAGGTAGGATCGGACGAACGACGAGTGTGCAAAGTCACGATTCTGAAACCAGGACATTCTATACTGTTTATTGAGCTGAATGGCAAGAAAAAAGCCAGTCTTTCAAATGTCCAGTGAGAAAATTTGAACACGCGCCAAACAGTTTGAAACTCGAATTGCGCGCCAAAAATTTCTCTGAGTAACAAAACAATGAAACTTAGATAAACTATACCTTGGCACTCCAAATGCTGAACTTGGCATGTGCCGTCACCATCATCAACATGGGACCATGTGCCCCAACGTGCCACTTGACGGCCAAAGCTGCTTCGATGTCCGGCTGATCAGCCGATTCCGATACCGAACCTGCAGATGAGGATATAAATGTTTCTACTGAGTTGAATTTACATTGAATCAACAACTATTTTTATCACCAAAGAACCATTTCTGTAAACCTTTCACTTTTACTATAAATTGGGAAAAGGTTTAATCACCAAGGTCAGTCGTGAAACTAACCAGTAAGCACGCGAGGAAAGCCATTGAAAATACGACGCATTATGGAGGTGGGCTTGATGAGCTGATAGGTGATCTGACTGCTTTCTGTAACAAACACACAAAGATGATCTCTCCTATTCATGAAGCAACGTTTGTATTCTATCATTCTGATTATTTCCTAAAGCCTAAGTTTTTTTATTCACACTCCAGACAATACAGCATTTACAACAAAAACAACTGAAAAGATGCGAATGACTTTTATCATGCTCTTTGAACGTAAAAAAATAAACAGTTTTGTAAATTTGGAAACAATTTTCAAAAAAAATTGCATCTTTTTCGGCATAACTTTTTTTCTGAGTACAAATATTAACCAGCGGCCAGTGTCTGTCCGAACGGCGGCAGTGTGATGATCAGAACGGATGCATCGGCGAATGTTAAGGCGAAGATGGATCGTAGACTCGCGTCCAGACAGCCGGCCGATCGTAGAATCGGTACATTCGCCTGCGGGCCACCGTTGATCGCGGCGTGGGTGGAGTCGTTCACCTGAAGTCGATCGAGCTTGGTCACTAGCGGACGAGAAGGGGTGGGAAAAGTGGAATTCCCCCTTTTTGGCGGTTTCCAAAAATAGAATTTGTTCCCGAAGGTGTAGGTTATATAACCTGAAAACTGCCAATTCCCCAGTCTTTGATGAAATTAATCTCTTTTTGGACGTTTAGCTCATCCGCCAGTGAGCTTGGATATATTTTAAAATGGTACTGAAACTTTTTCATTGCTGAAGCTAAAAGCCCATATCGAAACTATGTCAGTGTCAGAATCAGAATGACATTTTCGTAGTGGACAGAGAAATTGAATAAACTGACGGGCAGAAGTGGCGGAAACCGCAAAGCAACCCGTCAGGTGTTGTTTCTCAAGTCAGATTTCGTACCAGAACCGCCAGTTTCCGAGGCTGGCGCCCCACGTACTAGTCTAGGCAGGCGACGTTATAGCTTGGTAAAAATTTCTCGCTACTGGGAAATTTTCTTATTTTTGCCAAAAAAGAAGGGCATATAGGCAAAAAATATCAAGATCTCCAATGATTGAATATATAAACCTACCAATTGCGGCATTGCAGCATTGATGAAATGTGCCAAAACCGATGAAACAGTGGAGCCATCTGTTTTGATTGGTGAGATTGGCCGCTGTAGTCGGCTGGATCGTTGCTGCAAATAACAACAATAAAATTATTAATTTATGATTTTAACTCAGTTATATCAAATCTGGAACACTGAAACCGTCGCCATTTCACCGTCACCTGCATTTGTTTGGTTAGTTTTCATGACGTTTTTTTTCCAAATCGCGATCGCAAACTCTAATTCTGTGAAACTTTCCATGTCATTCTACTACATTATCATCTGCACTTGATGACGACAACAATTCTGTAGCTTTTTTTTACAAAAACAACCAACAAAAAGCTTCAGTTTCTTAGAAATTAAATTAATCTTTACAGACTTTCAACAGCCATTAGAAAGAAAGAACTGAATGAAGATACCCTGAACGACCAACCCGTCGACCGAGTTCCTGCTGTTCACGTATCAGCGTAGTTGGCTGACAAAGAGCAAATGAGTAGACGTAGTGTAGCGTGCTCACGAGTACGTGCACGTGATCGCGCGATAGATGCACTGATGTACCAGGCAGTACAGATGATTGACCTTCAGAAGAAGTTGATTGATTGTTTGGCGATTCAAATGGTTTTTTAATTGAAGTATAGCCACTTAAAATGACAAGCTATACTATGCCTCTATGCATATCATTTACCGTATTCTTTATTCATAAAATTTACCATTTGGATTTTGGCTGGTTTGGAAACTTTGGAACTACATGATCACTCTTACATGTTACATGCTAACTAAAATTACCATTAACCACAATCACAATTTTATTGATTTTTTTTCGGTGATTCGAATTTAATATGTGATTTAAATTAAAGAATATCCACTTGAGGTAACAAGTTATACGGTACTGTTCGGTCTTTCTTTATGCATATCGTATGGATGGATATTGCTGGCATTGGCTACATACCGAATATTGAAAGTACATGATACCTCTTTACAATAAAACAAATTAAACTTTACACTTTCATAAACTTACCGAACTGGATGGATACAGAGGCTTCAGTTAGATCGAGGTCCAGTGAATGTTCGGACATGTGCAGGTCACTGCCAGAGGAGCGCCTGGAAATTAGCGAGAAAACTTTTGAAACGCAGAACCAGAAAAATTCAGTTGAGACTGGAAAGAACGCATTGATCGATTCACGTTCAGTGACTCACTCCTTCACCCACTTATTCAATCACATCACTCACTCACTCAGTAATTCACTCACTTACTCACTCGTTCACCCACTCTTTCATTCACGTATTCACTCACTCACCCACTCATTAATTCACTCACTCACTAACTCACGTATTCAGTGACTCTCTGATGTATTCAGTCACTCACTCACTCACTAATACTATGAAGTATGCAAAATAACAGTATAATAATGAGAAAATGTAATAAGTACCCTCCGTTTGGCTATATATCACCACCCACCAACCATAACAGGAACCGATTGCGCACCGCCGGAATCTGATGCTGCTCGACCGGGTAGCAGAAACTGTCGGCATAGTCAGGCACTTCAACGTCGGTGAGCGAACCGAGTTGGGCATCTGGAATGGAAAGCAGTAATGTTTATATAAACGTAACGTATGTATGAGTCGTATTCTAATTAAATTGATTTCATGTTACGGAGTCAGCAAAGAAACTGATTGGATGGCAGTGGTTTCGGCGCTTTATCGCCTCAAAACAAGCCATGACGCATCAGCAAACCTACGTCTACTACTACTAAGATCACAGCCACGTCAACGTGAATACAGGACTATAGGAGCCGTTCGGTGATTTCAAGTATTTCAGATCTAGTAACCGAGATCTAAGTGAGGTTTAGACCGTGTAGATTCAGGGGTCTTAAAATTATAGATAAGTCAGCCCGATTACATCGGCCAGACAAGTCAGCCAGATAAGTCAGTCAATTACAAAAGAAATAAACAGTTGTCAACTGTCAGTTGAGAACCAGTAACCGAGATATAAGTGAGGTTTAGACCGTTTAGACTCAGGTGTCTTAAAACTATAGATAACCAGCCCGAATTGATTAAATTACACAAGAAGTGAAAACAGTTGACGAATGGACTAACCGCTCGCTATCTTGACGCAGGTCCGTTGACGGGCATAAAACTGCGGGTGAGAGATGCTCGAGTACATTCTGCACCTGAAATCATATAAATTAGTGCATAATATATTGTTAAAACCTGATTAATATTATTTTGTAATTATTTTTTAACTCGAAACCACCGATTGATCCAATTCTAATTTTCAAAATTCAGGATGCGGACAGTTGTCCGAATTTACGTTTGTCCGAAAAGTCGGAAGAATACAAAGTCAGTTGTCCGAAAATTATACACGAAGTTTACAGGGGAAACGTCCGATCGAATCAATGCACGTTTTAGCAATAAGCTTCCAGTGAGTGAGTGAGTGAGTGAGTGAGTGAGTGAGTGAGTGAGTGAGTGAGTGAGTGAGTGAGTGAGTGAGTGAGTGAGTGAGTGAGTGAGTGAGTGAGTGAGTGAGTGAGTGAGTGAGTGAGTGAGTGAGTGAGTGAGTGAGTGAGTGAGTGAGTGAGTGAGTGAGTGAGTGAGTGAGTGAGTGAGTGAGTGAGTGAGTGAGTGAGTGAGTGAGTGAGTGAGTGAGTGAGTGAGTGAGTGAGTGAGTGAGTGAGTGAGTGAGTGAGTGAGTGAGTGAGTGAGTGAGTGAGTGAGTGAGTGAGTGAGTGAGTGAGTGAGTGAGTGAGTGAGTGAGTGAGTGAGTGAGTGAGTGAGTGAGTGAGTGAGTGAGTGAGTGAGTGAGTGAGTGAGTCAGTGAGTGAGTCAGTGAATCAGTGAGTGAGTCAGTGAGTCAGTGAATGAGTGAGTGAGTGAGTGAATGAGTGAGTGAGTGAGTGAGTGAGTGAATGAGTCTGGTGTGTTTACGATCCAGCTATATTTCTCCGAAATATGAGAGCACAATCCAATGTTGCAAGATGTGTGAACGATAGCGTTTCTTATGGAATATCAACAGTTAGATGTCCAGTGTAGTCACGATGTTAGATTTGAGAACGTGACTTGAAGCTTCTGAGGCCAGGTTCTTTCGAACAAGTCCAACTAGCAAAAAAGTTGTCCCCAAACATCGAAAACGTGCCACACAATAACAAAATGTGTCTTTACGCTCCGAATAGCAAAAATTATCTTATGAACCCGAGATGCGTTCCGAGCCGTTCATGGTGAACCGGAAAATTTCAAATAAGATTTGTGGTTTGTGCAAGACTTGCTTTCCCTTAAACTAACCGAAAATCATCTTCACCGAAAGTCAGCTAACTGCGCATTTCAATTTCGGGAGATCAAATTCGGTGAGTTGATTTTTAGTGAGTTCAAATTCACTGATTTGATTTTTGGTGATTTCAAATTCAGTGATTTGATTTTCGGTGAGCTCAAATTCAGTGAATTGATGTTCGGTGAGTTCAAATTCAGTGATTTGATTTTCGGTGAGTTCAAGTTCAGTGATTTGATTTTCGGTATGTTCAAATTTGGTGATTTGATTTTCGGTGAGTTCAGATTCGGTTGGTTCATTTTGGGTGTGTTGAATTTCGGAGATCAGTTTCAGTGAGTTCGAACTCAATGAGATGATTTGCGGTGAGTCGACTTGCGGGGAAATAATATTCGTGCTTTCAAATTCGGGGAGATAAAAGTCGGCAAGTTGGTTTTCGGGTTGAAAATTTTCGGTGGATTTAATATAACCACTATGATCGCGTTGTATTGCGTACTCAACACGTCACATATCAAGTTTAGTGACGATTGCCACGCGGGCACACATTTGCAGTATGTTTACCGAATGCCCTCGTATTGAATCCCCCATACAGGGGGGCCCGAAATTCAGGGTGGTCCGGATAAATACGGCTTGAAAACCATTCGACAGTGAACCCTTATATTTCGAATTTGGTGCCTGTAAATTAGTCTAGGGTTGTTTTTAATTGTGTTTTTATTATTCTCCCATTTTTGACTAGAAATCAGTGTTTTTTCATTGATATTTCACGTCTTTCAACGAAAATAGAATTATTGAGTACATATGTAGTGTGCACAAGCATTATGAACATATTTAACTCTGAAAGGTTAGATTTTAATTAAGACACTTTCGTCTTATAAAAACGCAGGCGGACGAGTCAATCCCTCAAGGGGAGTGTAATTTCTTCAAACATTGCGGTAACTCGCCGTTTCATACTTTTACCTGCTATACTAAAACAAATTTTACTTTCAGAAACTTCCAAAGAGGGGGGAATTCCACTTTGCCGCTCCTCCCTCGTCCGCTAGTGTATGAAGCCTTGTGGTCTCGAATGAACACGTTTATTTAGCACACCGTGTAAAGTAGTACAATTGTGGTGTAATGTTATGCCGTTGCATTATTCAGACAAACGCGTGTGGCGTAAAAACAGACATAAAGCTTCTGGAACCATCTGGAAATTCCCATAGGTTTCCTGGAACTCACATGATTTCAGAAACAAATACTACATATATAAACATGAACAATGAATGTCGGTGTCTTCAGCCTTCGGGTCAGTGGTTTCATTTCACAAGTTTGAATTAGAAATCCTAATCTGTTCTCTGTGTAAGGTTTACTAGAACTTCTTTACTAAAGCCATCAAGGCACACTAATACCACATCATAATGGTGTTTTCGTAATAAACGAAGAAAAAATAAAAATTTTAAATATAAAAAAACCTTGCTTGATTTCATGTAGCGTTACTGTATAAACCTCGCATTCCATAACCCGAGATATGTAACCGCCATTTCGACAAGTTATAGTATCATACTGAGAACTTTGTGATTCGATACCATGCTGCATGGAAGACGTCATCCATGTGAATGTCCCTCGTTCCTAGCTACATGTAGCTAATTATACAGTTCCATAAGTGCCACAACAACGGTTGAATGTGCCATAAACGTAGCATGTTGTACCATCTGTATCGTATGTACATGAACCGAAGTATGCCTCTCATAAACTGACATGCCTAGTAGTACGAAGTATGTACATGTACTGTATGCATGTACTGTATCAGGTACATGTGCTTTCCTGTCCAGAAGTTAGCACAGCTCCCAACTTACTGATAAAACTAGAACGTTTATCCATCGATTTTTCGTAATCTTCCATACTGTAGTCATATGACGTTATTCTACCGAAGTATTCTAGAAAACATCTGACAACTGTGTTACCTAGAAAAAAAACTGAAAATTGAAAAGTTGCAAAATACAAAATAGTAGAAGAAAAAATTTGAAAACATTTCTGAAGACGACTACAGTGTATAAAACTCTGAAACTGGTTATAAGATTTGACTGTTTGAAGAACGTTATTTGACGAAAGCATAATGTTTCTAGAATATCGTATCCTGCTCCCGATAGCCAGTCAACCGTTTCGAAGTTTTAGCGGACGAGGGAAGAACGGAAATATGGAATTCCCCCTTCTTTGGCAGTTCAGAATAGTAAAATTTGTTTTTAAGATGTATTTAAGATGGACTACAAAATGGCAATTCCCCCTCTTTGAGGAAATTCCCCACCCTTTGAACGACTGGCTCGTCTACCAGTGTTTTGAAGTTGAGCACTGTTTTGCGGAACTTAAGTCAAAATTTTGCAACCGGATGTATTTTGAAAAACCTACAAAAAAGCCATGATTTGAAGAGAACAAGTGCACACAAGCCGTTGCACTTGAATTGCATTGCACGGTTGTATACAAATTTCCCATTAATTTTTTTTCAATATAATTTTTTATATTAAAGTATATATAAGTAGTTGGCTCATAAATTTTCAGGAGAAAATTCTACAAAATGTCACCACCGAAAAATAAATTGATCGTCAAAAAGTTGATAGAGCCGGAGAACATTGAACCGGTCACGAAGATTGAATCGTATGACCGAGGAGAACAGTATTGGAGTCAGGTTGGTATATAAATATCATACAAATGTAGAACCTTGTGAAAACATCAGGCAACTGAATTTGACAACGCGCCTTGTTCGAAGTTCGGAAAGTTTCCCAATCAATGGAGAGTGTTATATGAAATTTGTCTTAGTTGCCTTTGTCAGGCATCACCTTCTATCATACAATTCAATGAGGTAATGTCTGAGAAAGCCAGAACGTCGATTCTTCATTAGGAGGCCGAAACGGACCATATTGCAGGTAACACCGGATGTCGATGGTATGCTCGGCGGATTCGCCCATTTGTCCGATCCAGATATTACGGAATCACATGCGTTTCTGGATAAAGTCAAGAATTTGGTTAGTTGCATGCTTCGAAAAATAATACATTATAAGCTATTCAGGAATTCTGGTTACTCAGAAAATTTTGGGCGCGCGTTCAAAATTGAAAAACGTAATTCGTGTGCACAAAGAAAAATACATGTAAAAGAGTGAAATTAAAAAAATTAATCGGTAAGAAAGTCTGGATGAGCTCTAACTGAAAGTTTTATTAGTTCACCTGCCAGGCGAAAAGCTTACAAACTGCATTCCAGATGTTCCCATATTCCAGTGCGGTACGTCGTTCGGGTACGCCCTGGACTGCGGTGCGGGTATTGGACGGGTAACCCGAGATGTGCTCATACCGTACTTTGATAGAGTCGATATGGTCGATGTCACATCCACATTCATTGAACAGAGCGCTGATTACATCGGTTGGTTGTGACGTGAGTGAGTCAGAGAGTGAATGAGTGAGTGAGTGAGTGAGCGAGTGAGTGAGTGAGTGAATGAGTGAGTGAGTGAGTGAATGGGAGAGTGAGTGAGTCAGTGAGGGAGTGGATGAATGAGGGAGTGAGTGAGCAAGTGAGTGGGTGAGTGAGTAAGGGAGTGAGTGAGTGAGAGGGTGACTGAGTGAGTCAGTCAGTGAATTAGTGAGTGAGTGAGTGAGTGAGTGAGTGGGTGAATGAGGGAGTGAGTGATCAAGTGAGTGGGTGAGTGAGTAAGGGAGTGAGTGAGTGAGAGGGTGACTGAGTCAGTCAGTGAATTAGTGAGTAAGTGTGTCAACCGACAAATATTCAAGGTTCCGAGCTGAACGCGCTTGTCGGCGAGAAATTTGTCTGCGGTCTGCAAGACTTTTACCCGACCACAAATCGTTATGACGTCATATGGGTGCAGTTCGTCTGCGGTAACATTAGAGACGTCGACTTTGTGAACTTTCTGCGCAGATGTCGGGTGAGTCGATTCTGCTAAGGTTCAACAAGAAGTTTGCCAATTGGTGGTATAAAATGTGTACAACCTTCGAACGACTACGACATGTAAGACCACAACAAAAAAAGTGAAAACCCCACTGTTCATTATTTTTGGTTAAATTAGTTTTATTAGTCGTTGTCACACTGGTGATCCTGGTCCGACAACTGGCTGTCTTGAGACACAATTGCTTAGGGGTTCTGCCATTGCCTGTACGTTTGTTCCACATTTCTGGCCACCACGAAAAAAACCATTCTGACATTAAGCTGGCTAGAATACCAATATCTTGTTAAAAATAAACCTTGGAATAGAAATACATTCATTTGCCGATATATAGATGACATTCTAGCTATTAATATTGATTTTGACAGCCACTATTTGAACATTTATCCGACTGAACTACAGCTTAACAAGCAAGTTGTGGTTCTAAATAAAATAAGTTATCTCGATATCGAATTTAACACAGTAACTTCTCGAACCAACATTTACAATAAAACAGATGTATTCAATTTCAATGTTAATCGAGCGTTTCAGGCTTCCACGTGTGTTCACAAAAAACTCATTCGAGGTGTTATTATCGGTCAAATCCTTCGATTTTGTAGAATAATCAGTACTTTCGAAGAATTCAAAATTGCTTCGAAAACTTATATCAAACAATTGTTAAAAAGCGGCCACAATGGAGAAACCGTTTTTACCAGTATTACAAAATTCTGCCACAAATACGACCAAAAACTTTGGAAATATAAGCTGTTAGATCGTAAGCTAATAGTGAAAAAATATTTGCTTGAAATCGGTAAGTTCATTACGGTTAATACTAACAGTTCGTAATTATATTCATCAGTACAAAATAACAACATCAGGTTAACTCAACACATCGATTTTTCGATAAGCGTGCATACCGCACTAAAACAATGCATTCACTATTCAATGCACACCTAAATTAAGTATTGTGTCATTTTATATTACGTGTATATTATCACAATATTATTTGTATATTATATGTGTGTCACTAGAGTAAGGTATAGGGTATGACTGAAAGGAAGTTTAGGAGTTTCATGGCAACGTCGGTAGACTACTGACGATGGCGGAGCCGAGTTGCCGGAAGCTAACGTGTCTAGTTTCTTTAAATCCGCCGAAACACTTTACTTCCAACTAATAATTCTCTAAATTTTGCTCGGTATGACTGTAATCTCATAGTTCACTCTCTCTTTATTACTACCGCAAGTTTTTCTCGAGTCGATGGTCGCCCGACCGGGCGCGCTGATCGAGAAAACTTGCTTTGTTTCTGACTTACGTTATTAATATCCACCTTATTATCTGTTTTTGCAATTTATGCAACGTTTTTATACTTCGTTCATTCTACTTCATTCCAGGTTCTCTGGTTTGAAGCGTTTACCAACTCTATTCCGAGCTACTGCTTCTGCTTGGTTCATAGAGCGTTTACTTACTCCACACTGGACTCTGTTCAGTCCCTGGAGCGTTACCTTACTCTTAACTTAGCTTCGGCTAGGTTGAGAGCGTTTACCTTCTCTATACTGGACTCTGTTCAGTCCCTGGAGCGTTTACCTTCTCCATACTGGACTCTGTTCAGTCCCTGGAGCGTTAACTTAACTCTTTACTTAGCTTTGGCTGAGTCTAGAGCGTCAACTCATTTTGAAATGAAATCTGTTTAATTCACATCAAAAACTTCGTCCGTCTGTTTGGATAAATTATATTTTATAATTCTGATAATGGTGTTCAATCGATAACCAACCAACTTAACCTTCCTCTCTACAACTCGGATTTTGGCAACTTGTTTATAAAAATGTTTTTAGTTTTCGTCTAAACATAAACGGTGTACTTAACTCTTGCTTTAATAAAAAGTCAGTCTTAAACTACATTATACATGAATCTGAATTATTGTTTTTAAAATTATTTCACTTTGGAACTCGCTTTAACACACTGGTCGCGTTCTGCCTCACCCATTATTAGGTTTGTCTTATATAATCATGTCTCAAACCTTGGCTAGGTTGTCAATAAACAACACCTCTTGTTATTCATAAAGTGTCTCACACCACTCATATTTTTCTTCCCGAGGCAGAACAGAACTATGTATTGAAAAGCGACAAAAACTTTCAAATCTACCAGACAGTACAAGCTCCGACTGGCAATGCAGGTATAGTCATGATCCCATGTACTCAACGTAGATGCACTACATGCCAACATGTAAGTGACGAGCGGACGGTTCTTGATCAAACTACTGGGAATAGATATGTAAGTGATTGTACAAAAACCGCAACATGCACAGATAGAAACGTTATTTACTTAGTTGAATGCAAAAAATGTGCCATCCAATACGTTGGTGAAACAACACAAATGGCTAAAACAAGATTCATGCAGCATAGATACAACGTGAAAAACAAAAAATGTAACACGTTCATGGTTCAACATTTCAATAACAATGGTCACTCATATATGGATTTGAGCTTTCGAATAATAGATTTTGCAGTTTCCACTGATCCTAAAGCCATTAAAGCTGAATTACGCGATAGAGAACGCAATTGGATTCTGAGACTAAATACTTGTCATCCATTGGGTCTCAATGATAATCTGAAAGGATTAGGCAATATCAGTCAGTGGCAAACAAACACGATTACTCCTGACAAAATGTTACCATACTTTACAACTCGTATAAGTAATAAGCGAACCAAGAAACGAAGAAAACGACGTCGTAGCAAAATATGTCGAACTGATCTCATTCAACAGATTGATCAATTACTTTCTAATTGTAACCGAAAGGCCATATATCCGTGTCTTCGAGCAGCAAGTAAGAAAACATTGGTATACGCAATGAAAATATTACAAGAAACAGAAATTGATACCAGAATCAAACTACTTATAACTGGATACTACTGCACTACTGCATATGGTCAAAACTATAAAACGCTCGACAAAAAGAAACCGGTAGATCGCATAATCATGGACTACAACAGCAACAGTTTACAAAAATTGTATCTCGAATCATACTTAAACAAGTCACACATACAAAATATGCTAACAGGTAATGCAACACGTGAATTAATTGTTCGTGCAGAAATTGTTTACAAATACAAAACCTCAATTGGAAGACAATTGTTTAATTATAATTCGTTTCTGCGTAACACCACGTTCGAAGAAATGGTATCGATTGCTAACAGTACATGCAACTGCAACAAATACGAAGCTTACGTTAATGACACAGTCAAACATGTTGTCACTGCCGACATGAACATTCTTCAAAACAAAAAACATACTGAACTCATGACCTTCGGTACAAATTACAGATTAGACTCACCATACATAACAGAACTCGATTACGAAAATATAATCGCTAAATTAACAGAATACGCCGAAAAAATTACAACACGCCACAAAATACAAAATAAAAAAGCCATCATTGCTCAATACAGAGTAAACATGAGTAATTACATGAAATCAAAACTACAAATAGTTAAGGAAATCACAATTAACAATAAAATAAAAATGATAAAAGATAATCCCGTCTACAGTAATTTTGTTTGCACACCAGTTGACAAAGCAGCTAATAATTTCGCTTTCACATGCAAAAAGTTTTATGTTCAAAGTTTACTTTCAGAAATGGGCCTTCATCCATTCAGTCTCTCAAGCAATACTACTTACATTCGTTATAATAAACCACTCGTTGAACTCTTTAAATCACATGAATCATACATCAAATCACTGCTTTCTGTTGATGCAAATCAAATTAAGGAAAACATCCCAATCCTTTATGGTATACCTAAACTACACAAAAATCCCGTTAAATTTCGTTTCATTGCTGGAGCATCATGTACAAGTATTTCACAAATAGCGGTCATGTTACACAAAATTTTGAAACATTTAAAATCACATTTCCAAAAGTACTGCGGTGTTACACAAAGTCGCACTGGCTATTTGACATACATCTCCATTGATAACAGTATTGACGTCATTGAAAAAATGAAGCGTAGTAATGTTGTAATCGAAAGCGTAGCTACCTATGATTTCAGCACCTTATATACTAAACTACAACACAAATGTATCATGAAAAGTATAACAAGTTTAGTCGACCTACTGTTCACGAACCACGGCAAACAATTTATATGCATCCCTACCAGTGAATACGGTGCTTGCTTTTATACTAATGACAATACCGTAACTAACAATCGTTTACTGTTCACAAAACAAGAGATAATAAACATGACTAAATTTGTGATCGATGAAAGCTATGTTAGAATAGGTGAAAATGTATTTAAACAAGTAGCGGGTATTCCGATGGGTACTAATTCATCACCATTACTATGTGACCTAACATTAAGCTGGCTAGAATACCAATATCTTGTTAAAAATAAACCTTGGAATAGAAATACATTCATTTGCCGATATATAGATGACATTCTAGCTATTAATATTGATTTTGACAGCCACTATTTGAACATTTATCCGACTTAACTACAGCTTAACAAGCAAGTTGTGGTTCTAAATAAAATAAGTTATCTCGATATCGAATTTAACACAGTAACTTCTCGAACCAACATTTACAATAAAACAGATGTATTCAATTTCAATGTTAATCGAGCGTTTCAGGCTTCCACGTGTGTTCACAAAAAACTCATTCGAGGTGTTATTATCGGTCAAATCCTTCGATTTTGTAGAATAATCAGTACTTTCGAAGAATTCAAAATTGCTTCGAAAACTTATATCAAACAATTGTTAAAAAGCGGCCACAATGGAGAAACCGTTTTTACCAGTATTACAAAATTCTGCCACAAATACGACCAAAAACTTTGGAAATATAAGCTGTTAGATCGTAAGCTAATAGTGAAAAAATATTTGCTTGAAATCGGTAAGTTCATTACGGTTAATACTAACAGTTCGTAATTATATTCATCAGTACAAAATAACAACATCAGGTTAACTCAACACATCGATTTTTCGATAAGCGTGCATACCGCACTAAAACAATGCATTCACTATTCAATGCACACCTAAATTAAGTATTGTGTCATTTTATATTACGTGTATATTATCACAATATTATTTGTATATTATATGTGTGTCACTAGAGTAAGGTATAGGGTATGACTGAAAGGAAGTTTAGGAGTTTCATGGCAACGTCGGTAGACTACTGACGATGGCGGAGCCGAGTTGCCGGAAGCTAACGTGTCTAGTTTCTTTAAATCCGCCGAAACACGTTACTTCCAACTAATAATTCTCTAAATTTTGCTCGGTATGACTGTAATCTCATAGTTCACTCTCTCTTTATGGTACATACAAGTGCGCCTTGTTGGCTTCAGTAATGTTAGTAAAGTCAGTAATGTTAGAATAGTAAAGCTTCAGTAAGTTCCAGTAAAAAAATACAAGCTCGGCAAATTCAAACACTGAATCCACAATACTATTTTCATTTCAAATGTATAAAAAAAACGTCCAAGCTCCGCACTGTTAACCCTGAAGTCAATTTATTAATTTCATTTCAGACGGCACTCCGCGTCAATGGCTGTATCATCATCAAAGACAACGTATGTCGTCAAAATCAGGCGGTATTCCATGATGATGATCATTCGTGGACCCGAACCAACGACGAGTACAAGGCCAGATTCGAAGAGGCCGGGTGTCGGCTGATACTGGAAGATGTCCAGAAGCACTGGCCGCATTTCGTGTACCCCGTTTATATGTACGCCCTACAATAATAAAGCATATCCAGAGGTTTATGTTACTCGGTAATTTTCTGGCGCGCAGTTTGAATTTACATCAAGTTTTGGCGCGCATTCAAAATTTCGGAAAAAAAC
Source organism: Daptonema setosum (assembly GCA_964036265.1). NCBI lineage: Eukaryota > Metazoa > Nematoda > Chromadorea > Monhysterida > Xyalidae > Daptonema > Daptonema setosum. The sequence goes on from OZ038442.1 coordinate 10,455,845, forward strand.
CTGTTTACATTTTGCCGAATTCATCGAGTTCGTGGTACTTCGAGTTCAAGAAAACAAATTTCAGTAACAGGATAACCTGAGCAAGCCATGGTATTTATGTATGTGTTTTGAACATGAAGCTTATCCGAAGTTCCTATTGTAAACCAATATCTAATCACTTTGTAATGAACTTCATGCAAGGTAAAACACAAACGAAGATAACTAGAATCTGTTTTGAAAATGCGCCGAAACTTTCCATATTCCTGGGGGAAGAGTAACCCGGTCCATCTTTAACATGAGATGGTATTAAAACAATATTCAAGGAGATGGAAGTTAATTTCATGCTGTTTTCATTCCGCACAGATATTACCAATTCAGTACTTCATTTGTGGAATTGTTTTTTGTATTTTTCATTACCTGAAATGTTCTCTGAGAACGATTATCTTATACCCGTGGTGCTTCTTGATGAATTTCGCATTTTATTTCACTTGCCACTCACATATTCTACTTCTTTATTGATATTATTTAATATTAATAAAATTTGACGGTTGACTTATTATTTATCATGTTTCTCACGTTAATTTTTATAGTTAAAATTATTATTTTCTATGTACCTCACGTTTATTTATTTGTTGTGTTACATAATCATCGATGTGTATCCGAAGATTCAGAGTTCCATCGCAAAAAACTTTTCTGGGTTATTTCATGCCTATTTTCAGACGATTTTGCTCAAATTAAACCCGTACGTGCTTTCTGTTAAACAAATGACTTTAAAGATAAAAACCAGCTGTTTTTATTCAATCGTTTTCGACTTTTGTTATAAAAAAAACAATTTCCGAAACCAATTCAGTAGAATTCACTGGCAGAATTTTGCATTTTTGCTCAAATATCAGTCAAGCGGATACCGAAAACTGTAAATGTTACGAAAAAATCACGAAATTCAGTAGTATGAACACTCTAATCAATAACCAGATTATATTTGCATCAGAATACAAACAGGGGTTCGGGGTTGGTGTGCCTTCTCATCGTGCAAGGGCGAAATGTTACACCGTTTCCCCTCGGATAGGGAATTTTCCAGTTCTCACGTTCAGAATTTTTTGAAACCGCCAAAATCGTGTTATGACAAAAAAAACCACAAACAACGATGTAACATTTTCCCAATACAAATCAAAATTGACCAAATGTACAACAGATGAATTTTGTAAGGAAATTATATAGGTAGTCGTGAACACATGCCTTAGAGAACATTTCCCTTGTGAAAAGTATTCTCACACATAATCTGCGATTTTGAGCCGGGTCGCAGACATCAGAATCACGGAACATGTTTACTAAGCGATCATATTGTTCGTCATGAATTCAGGATCAAACCACATTTAGCACTCTTAACTGATTAGGAGACCCAACAAAGAATACGCTCTATTGTTGTGTAACCCTGTTTAATAAAATATAGAAGAATAACATTTTTGTCAGAAAATCGTTTTGGTATTCCTGATCATTCCTAATGCGGAATCATGAATAATCTTTATTGAGAAAGTGCATTTCTGTGGCCGCAAATTCGATTTCAGTCTCACAATCATTTAAGATTACTGTACTACTACAAGGTGAAACATCATTGAAAACGGGGGTGGAAGTGGGAGAAAGCCCTATCATCTGTAAAGGTGAAGGCATTAAGTAATATTGTGATCTGCATATAGGGCGGTGGCCGAATGAGAAATCAGTACAACAGCTCTCAATAAATGATAAACGGGAGAAATGTTACAGACGCTACTAATGTTGCAGAAACTAGGAAAGTTAGAATCTGAAATCTGTAAACTTTGCGCCATTTCTTACAAAAGAAGCGCCTGCAACCAACACGATTTCCATACGAATTACTAAATCCAATTGAACTCTATAAACAGGTAAAGTAATCAATGCCCTAATTAATCATATCAAACCAACGACGGTGTAAAGCTAGTAGGTGTAGGGAACATACTCGCCAAAAGAATTTCATTTGGAGCAAAAAATTGCCCTTTCATAAATTTAGGATTTACAAACAATAAAAGCCTGCAAATATATATATAGCTCTCGGTGGGTGAACAAATTTCAGTCTAGAAAAAAACTCTAAATTAGTGATGCCACATTCGACGAATAAATACTGAACAAGCAAACTGTATATAGCTGAACATTATTGAAAAAATAAATTAAAACAGATGAAGAGAAAAAATAAGTACAGGGTGTTTTTCAAACAGGGGGAACAGCACACGCACACCTGAATGCAGGGTAACCTAAACATATACAAACGTCAATATTTCAGTGCAGAAACATCATCATCAATAATGTTATGGTCCCGCAAATCAAGCTAGATACAGAATGGTAAACCTTTTCTTCGAAACGCTAGACTGCTAGTCAAGTTAAATAAAACAAAATTACAAGTATTCTTGCTACTAAACTTTCGTACTATACGTCATTTTTGAAGAACTTGTAAGCCGCTCTGGGCCCGAATGTTTTCGTACAAGCGCATAGAAGAAAAGGTTTACGCATAACAACAAAGTAAAACCTTTCTACGTATATAGGATTATGGTACAGTACAATGCAGCATAGCAGCAAATAAAACGGTCGGTTTGAAAGTCGGAGAATAATCAATTCCATGAAACAAAGTAATGGTCCATGGAAGAATTGTGTTTTGTGGACTTAGTTTCCAGAGAAAATTTATAATCAGACCTTCGGTTAGAAATAAATAACGGATCGGATCGTCTTGCATAACTGAAGTATTATTATAATAACTCAGTACTTTCGGGAAGACGATTATAAACCCAGACTATTCCTACTTATTACTAGTAAAGAGCGGCGGAAATTGAACAAAATATTAAACTTTTATACACGGATTTTTAATTATAAGAGCTATTCACGGCAAACGGATAAACTACCATTTTGCAAATAAAATTGTGCATTATCAAGTATCATGTCTGAAAATATTAGGACATTCTTCTACACAAAATTAAAAACTTAATCAAACTTGAATACTGAACGCACGTTAATGAATAAATTAAATTTATAATTTTTTCAAGATGTGATGTGAATGGGGGATTTGCAGAGCTCGGATACAGGGTGTGTGACATGAGAATACACAATAAATAAATAAAGCAAACAATATATATATTAATCTTCAATAGAATCTACAATTGATCTGTGGTGTAAAACAGTTTAATCAGTCGATTAGTAAGGTATAAGTATACACAATCAGGATTATCACACATCAAATTTCTGACTACCAAATCTCGTTGGGGGACGCGCCATTCACAGAACAGAAACTGAGTGAAAAGAAAAGAAAATTTTATAATAAAATTAGCATTTTTTCAAATAAAAGTTTGTTGCATACAATAACATAAATAAAAAATAAAAATATAGAACAACATTCGTATAGAGAGCGAAATTTAGAGAAAAAACCGGCCGATTGGAAAGCGAGCCCAAAACCACATAAATATAAAAATCTGAAAAAATACAAGAATTAAATGCCGCAATTTTTTTCGGATGAAAATTCAGTCGCTATTCAGAATCCGGAAATTTCGACCAAGAAAACATATATTTGTCGAACTTAATGGTGAAGAAGAAAAAAAATCATTTTATGAAAAACGACCGATTTTCTGGTTTTGCAATAACAGTGTTTTTTGGTCAAGTGTCAAACGGGGGTAGCAACAACCGTATTATTGGCACTACGTGAATAAACATCAATTTTCGTGTTGTGACGTATTTCGTAAAACAAGTATTGGGATTTGTATTGTGATTTTTTGAGTCAAAAATTATTTTGAAACACACACCTGGGCTTTTGTGAAAAGGATAGGAAACCATATAATGTTGTATAAATATGTTATGTAATGTGAGCGCAGGGAATATCAATCTTGTACGTTACCATCTAACAGCAATAGAAATTCCCCTGAAATTTCTATTTTCAGAAAAAAAATTCTAATTATTCATAAAACTTTTGCCAACAAGAAACCTGACAGGGGAATTCGTATAACAAATATACACAATACATTCATCGTCGCTGAACCAAAAAACATTTCATGACAGAAATTTTAGGAAATACGTTAGCGACAGAAACGGTAATATAAATTTTCGGATAGAATTTCCGAATGACTACTTTTTGTTGAATTTCAGCAGACTTTTCAACTTTGAGCTGGACTTGCCGTCGCAGTGTTCGCCGTGTTGGGACAGCCGAGAGTCGCTGCCTTTGGATGGACTCAGCAGTACCTGGAATTGATAAATAATGAATCATAGAAGTATAACTTGTGTAGGGTGCTTTCAGAGTAAAAAGGAAAGTAAAAAATAAAGTAAAGTCTGTAAACCTATTGGCCGGAAATTCAATTTTGTTCCCGAAAAAGTATTTTCGGTCAATAGGTTTACAGATTTTACTTTCCGTTTTACTCCCCTTTTTACTTTCCGTTTTTCTCTGAAAGCACCCGTAATGAATTTTATAACTTACAAAAAGGTGACGGGAATTTATAATAACTGAATCAGCAACCTTTGTCAGCTTTTTAAAACTCTGACTTCGTGTAATCTTTGCCAACGAGAAAAGTTTGCCACCCTGAATCAAGACAAGTTTGAAAAAAATTCTTGTCACACCCGAAAGGGGAACAACATGCATTTGACGAAACCTATCGGCCACTCAAAAATTGTAAAATGAGTGAACAACACAAATGGTCTTAGTGTGTCTGTGATTGTGCTATGCCATGAAGTCATCAGCAAGGAAAACATCCTAGAATCAGAATAATGATATTAAAATATAAAATTTGTTGGCTTCAAAAAATTCTGACAGAAGAAAAATTCTTCCAACCTGCGGAGTCGTCGGTGAATCACGTGCCGTGGCCGTGGATGGTGTGGCTATAGACGTCTTGGGTGTCGGCGTCCGTTTACTGCCACCACTGCTGTCCGACTGTGAATCGCCGCCCGATGGGTCGACGACGGTCGTCGGCAGTACCGTGGGTCGGATCGCATGACCCGATCCAGAGCTGCAAATATTACAGCATGTTCTCTAATGATTTAGGAGGAGATCATTTTTGAAAAACTTGAATGTAAGTAAGAGTTTGGGCGGCCATGTCCCGTCATTGTCGTTCAAGAAATAATAAATGAAAATGTTTGCGAGAAAGGATGGCGTTTCGTCCCTCAATCGAGACGCCTGGATTGGTGGGACTCTTCAAATCAAAGTTCGCGTGAACAAATCATTTAAATCAAACAAAGGTCAGTGTTTGGAACACAGTGATGGAGCGGAGCAGGTTACGAATGCCTTTTGATACGAAGAATCCATGAAAAATATGAATCCATCACCATATCTCCAAACTTAGGAATGCAGAAATGATTACTGTACGGTTCCAATGGTGTCCCATTCAAACATTCACTCTGAAATCTCCTAAAACGACAACCAACGATCGTGTATCATCATTGGTGAGTCCGTGATCGAGCGTGAATGTGGGTCGCACCATCGGCGGCTGATGGATCGGCGGACTGACATGATCGCTGGACGTCGTACTGCGATGCATGCCTGATACACTCTGACTATGTGCTACTGTTACAGGCACACCCAGCGAACCTGGTAAAGGTAATAAAATAAAATGTAATGCAACAGTTTCGATCATGAAAAATAAAACTTATTTTATCTTGCTAACTTGTTGAAATTAAAATCACCTACTACACGTTTGCACTTGATGTCGAAGTTTGCACTTTCCACACTTCCTTCCTACTTTGTCGGATAAGTTTTATCTCTTATGTTGAGATGAAAGGTTATAACAACAATAATATTTGTAAATCCATCTTGTTCATTCATACATGTTCCCTTTCCTGCACATAAATTTTATACCAACGTATCATCAACTACATACTACATACATCTATATTTGATATCAAAATGTATTCATCTTCATATTGGCATAAGTATCATGAGAGACAATGAAAAAAGCCTGTACTATACCTACTACCCAGCGAACCTGACCCTGATGTCGGTGATGCCAGATGCGGGTTCATTCGAGAGACTGAACGGACCTGCTGCATGGCCGCTGAAATGGAACATGTTGTGAAAAACTTTCCATTCTGCAGAAATAGGAATGGTATGAATTTCTGTCGAGAACGAGAATGGAAAACTGCTCCAGGTACATATCTGAGACATTTACGAAGTATAAAGAATGTTGATCATCAGTTTGATTGGCAATGTGGTCTATGTAATTGCATAAAGCAGTTTCCCATTTTCGATCTCGACTATATCATTCTACTGGTCATGTTGATCAGACAGGTTGTACCACCAATGTATGCTTAATCGACCAGTTTGACGTCGTAGACGATTTCAGAAATGAACTCATCCAATCAACAGGACCACGACCAATTGCAAAGACAAAAAAATTGTGTGTCACATATCGGATCGGTAGGTAGGCATATATGAATAACTTATCGCATTTAATTAGAGATATTCTCGGAGTAATTATTAACACATGGGTGTTGCTGGGCTGTATGGCTGAACAGTAATTGAAGGTGCCGAACAGAACTTCAGGGTTCAGGTGGTATTTACATACAATCCCATTTGCATCTGCATCTTCACGAGAATGCAGTAAGCTGATTGAAAGTCGGGGAAAACAATATTTATGAAAATATAAATATAAAAACAGAGCAACAAAGATATATAGCAGCGAGTGGACAATAGGCAAAAAAACAAGTGACCGGTAAACGAGCAAATAATATTGTACAATGGATCGTTGTTGATGATTATTAGGCATGTACCATCTTTAAGCTCATTCATACATATCCAACCGTTCATATTTAAGAGTAAATGAGGACCCGCTTTCATCAACTGGTAACATAATATCCTGTCAGTATCCACAAAATTTCATTCGGCCATTCAAAACAAAAGATACCATACCCCAAGCATGATTCCAACAGCAGCGATATTGGTGGGAGCTACTATGGTCAATGGACTTGCCGTACGTCACCCAAGCGTGCGGCGCAATACACTGCAATGCGTGCCGCACGAGTATGAAACGCTTTACACCATTGGTGCGCTATGGGTTCGTATACACATAGAAAGAGTATTTTACAAATCCCTCCACACCAAGGCACACGCTTGAATTGACCGCGGTGTGCATTAGCATGAGTAAGAGCGCGGTACGCTGCGCATCTACGTCCATGTGGGTGCGGCGCGCTCCGCACTTTTATCAAGGTGAGTGCGGTACGATCCGCACCCATGTCCATAATCACCCGCACCAATACCACCACTGTGAGTCGCCCGGACACCATCCACCGTACCTGCACTGGTCATGGAACGACTATCATCGAACAGCAGCAGATCAGCCTGCGATGGTGCCTGTGCCAGATGGGCATTCGAGCCGTGATGTGCGGCAGCCACCGCCGCGGCACGGAAACCGGCCACCGAACCGGGTTGATGCATGCCTAAACAGGCCGACCGTAGGGTAGGGGAAGGAAGAGTTCTAGAGAAATAGAAGGAAAATCTCCATTTTGTTGAAGATAAGAATGGTTTTTGTTTTCGACTTACCAATGAGAGGAGGAAAATCTTTGCTTTTTCAGACATGATAACAGTTTGGGTGATTAGTCAAGATTTGCGTCCTGTACTGTATTTCCGAAGGAGATGGATTAGAGCGGATACTCTGTGCTTGTTTTGATTGAGGGGAAGGCGAAAATTGACCGATTGGATGCCAGGTCAATGGACACAAGTGATGGAAAAACGAAATGGTGATGGAACATAAAAGAGACAAGGCAAGTGGAGTTTCTTGTTTTCAAGGAAGGTCATTCACATGATGACATCTGAATGAATCTTGAATCAGTAGAACTAGGTAATAGGTCACCAACAACGATGTATTGCGAATGGGTGAACATGTAGCGGTGGCAGGCGTAGGCGAAAAGCAACAAGATCGTCAGTAAACATCAATTCAGAAAACGGTAATTTGAAAAACTTCAACAAAAAGAATCTGAAAGATTATATACTGACAAGACATGCATCACAGAACAGCACAAAGAGAATCAAAATTGCTGGGCATGCATGTCATATGCTCAGGACCGGTTGCGGTGCGTACAGCACGCGATAAGCGATACCCGTACACGCATCGGCTCGGGTGCTCTTCTATGCACCTCACCCTTCAATGCATTTAACACCCGGTGCATAGGACACAGTACACGCATTGGCTTGGGGTGCTCTACGCACCGCACCCATAATATTTCAGACTATTACTCAATGCACAATACACGCATTGGCTTGAGGTGCACTACGCACCGCACCCATAGTATTTCAGGTTTGTTAGTAAGGAGCAAACGCACTCGAGTGATTAGTAGGAGATGTTGCAAGGTTGACCACGGCACACGAGGAGCGCTTTCGCTTCATAGCCATACCCAGCTGATCGGCAAATGATGACCAGTCAAAGTAGTTGACGCTGTCCATGTACTCGGTGATCGTCGGCAGTAGTTGGGCACCTGAACATTGGCGGCACGATACTACCGTAACCCATACCATTACCACGGACACTCGTAAATCAACTGAACTCGGGTAATATCGCGAATACCGTAATCTTTCTGTACATGCTGCACCGGCGGACGAGCCAATCCTCCGAAAGTCCGAAGGGAGGGGAATTTCGTCAAATAGGGGGGAATGGGCAGTTTTCAGGCCATTTTACCTACACCTTACGAAACAAATTAAATTTTTTTGAAAAAACGTCAAAGAAGGGGGAAGTCCACGTCCACTTTTCCCACCCTTCTCGTCCGCTAGTTACATGGTGTGAGACGGATACTAAGAAATTTGTCGTTTGGGTAGTTACCGTAACATAGTTTCCTACGGAGCTTCCTAATCCTAATAATCGGGAGAAATATTCATCCATAGAACTTTCATAAATTTTCCACTATAAGCCTTACCGGATTCGCAATATTAACTGAATTGGATTACAACATTCACAGCTGAAGTTGAAGAAGCTGAATTTGAACATGGGCCTGTTTTCGACACTCGACGGATTGTGCAGCCACATACTAAAAAACGAGTTTTTACGAAAAGCTATACAACTTACACCCATGCAAACTCAATCTCATAATCAAATGTGAACGCTTTAACTGACTTACTACAATAGTTTGTCATAACTGATAGTTTACCACGGAAGTTTCCTAAGAGAGGACCTACAAAGCACACATTATCGAAATCGCATTCATCTTACTTGTGCAAACTTTCAGCAAGAAGCCATTTCAGTGTCATTAAGAACAATTTTGAGGAAATAATTCACTAGTAAAAAAACGTCTAATAGACCTTCTTGCCGAAAATCATGTTTCGTTCAAAATTAAAATCACTATCCGAAAATCAAGTTTCGTTCAAAATCAAAATCAAATTACAATTCCATTCCAATCAAACTGAATAAAACTATCTAACTAAATCTCCTAACTTAAGTAGGACTGACTTCGTGACCAAAAACAGCAGCAATTTAGCAACAATGCAATAAGATGATGATATGAAACGAATGTGACAAATCAACGGGAAAAAGCGTGGACATGTCGATGAAAGTTTCGTCTGATTATAAAACCGACGAAAACTTAACCGACAATAGGAACGCAACCAATCGTTGTTGTTGACCACCCTGTACTACGTTCTTGATTATGATAATTGGAAATTAGCAGCTGTAAACAACGAAAAGCATGCAGTTGAAAAAAGTATGAGAGACTTGAATAGCAGTTATGAGACGAGGAGAAAACCAAGAAACAAAGGTTAACAAAGAAAACTAAACATCAACTCAGCACAAGTTGAATTTCAGTTAAACAAGTATAACTACTCAGCAAGAGCACTCACACGACACACCAAGATACAACAAACGATAAACAACTAGTTTATCATAACAAGTTGAACATTTGGAAACATAAATGTGAGAATGATAGATCTTCAACGATGAATGACCGTCATTATCGGTTTCTAAATATTAGACACACTGGGAATCAAACCGAGGGAATACAGATGGAATATTAAACACACAGAAGGAATATTATACACAGGAGGATTTATATTTAGAAAGGATTTATTTCATTAACCACAGCACAGCAACACCCGTGCGATGATTACTCATTTCGACTTATCATTTGAAATAAAACGCGATTGCAAGCTTGTTATTGCACTTGTTATGCGAAAATAAAGCAAACAAAAAAATTGTGTTGAAAAAAATCTTTCTTAAAGCAGATCTGACCATGTTTTGTTATTAAAAACGGTCATTGTCAATTGCGATTTCAATATGAAAAATGGTCAAACTTTCCAGATCGAGAAAACTTTCAAAACGTTCACAATTTTTTCAGATAATATGTAAAATTATGAATTTCCGTAATAAATTTGTCATTTAGATACTTACACTTCCGAAAACTGACCGCCTTACATCAAACATGACCAGATCAAAAACGGACATGGCCACGGGCCATATTCCATGCGCGCATTGTCGCACGCACGCACCCCAACCTGCCGTCTGACCACCGGGATACGGCGGCTGTTGCTGGCAGCATCGGCACGGACTCGTCAACAGCGCCTTATTGCAAGCGATCGAGGGTGGTGACTGCGGGTGGTTAATAATGCCATTACGCGGTGGCGGTTGTTGGTTGTTACACATGCCAGTATTAAGCGCACCCGTCAGCAGCGGCAGTTGCTGCGAATGGAGGCGCAGTCCCGACGCAATGGACATCGGTCGTCGCAGTGTCGTCGGGTCGGCCGTATGCAGGGCGCAGAGATTGTAATTACAGCACGAAGGTGGTAGAAAACTCGTCGGCACACCGACATCGTAGTCCAACGGACCACCACCGTTACTCAGCAAAGATTTCCGCTTCGCCGCAGTGGTTAGTACCTTTTTAGTAAGTGAGTTGTTGGTAGTAGCTTTGGGGTTAGGCAGAACAGAGGAGGAAGCGCAAGCCGTCGCCACAGGGATTAGCCGCTGCTTGTGACTGCCATTACTACTGCTGTTCGTGCTACTGTGGTTGTTGTTGTTGTTGAGACAATGGTTAATGTTGTTGTTGTGGTTGTATTGATTGAGGATGAGCAAGTGGCGCTCATCCAGACCGTGCTGTTTGAGCAGCTCACCTACGGATCCGACGTTGACCAGGGCGAAGCCGCAGAGGGACTCGATCTGCGACCACCGGCTGTTGGCCTCTGATAACGCCTTCAGACACTGCTCCATCTCCGTACTGAAATGGTGAGGAAGATTTGTGAAAAGAAATAATATTTGTAATTTTATAGAAAATAACGAAAAAATTAATGAGAAATATGATATAATGTACAGTAAATAATACACTACAGATCATAGCTAAGTCCATGTTAAGGCGTGACCAAATTTCAAAGAAAATAGCAAGCGTGATTCACTGATTACTATGACGGTGTTTCACGGACCGAGTGACTCAGAGTCCATAACATACCTTACCTCTATTACCAGTGTCATCAAAGTATAATTAAAATTTTTAAAACGACCGCTGGTGATCAGAATAGCGTATATATTATATCTAACAATTTACTGCAGTCAAAAAGGTTCTCAACGCAAAGTTTGTGATCAAACAGTTTCTAGAATTCTAAACATCTATTTTGTTCCGCAATCAAATAAAATTTAAAATTTGTTCGACGAACAGTACACCCGTATCACCACGATAAATTGATCAGATCAGATCCTAATTACGAAAAAATATACCGTCATTTTTCATTCGGTCTTATATGCCATTTGAACGACGTAGAAATCGAATTTTAGTACACTAGTTTAGCGAAATACTGTGAGTGTTTTAATGTTCAGCTTCAGTTCACGACACTTGAGTCAACTTTTAAGATAAAATAGACCACAAGTTTTTCGTAGACATGATAATATAAAACCAGGCTGCCAGTTAACCGTATAGTGGCAATACGACTGTCCAACTCCTCCGTACTGGACGAGGTGCCGACCGCCAGTTTGAACGAGTTGATCACGGTCGCCTGCTTGCGCTTCAGCTTCTCCACCTGAACTTATTTTCTCAAAAAATATTATTTCTTTAATAAATTTTTTTCTATTTATACCTTCTCGAAAATCTCCTTCAAAAATGATTTTGTTGTTTATCCAAAAAGTAATCTATCACCGAAGTAATACAGTGGAAAAAAACCCTTGACAGAGTTTTTTCATCTTGGTTGTGAGGGGTTGACAAATACAATCACTATCGCTCATTTGCTAAACTCAATTTCCTATTTTCTCAGATATATCCTTCACTTCCGGGATACGATTATTTTTTCATGCTCAGATATCGTCTGTACGCACCTGTTTATAACACAACAAAATTCGTGTTTACCACCCAATTCATGAACATCAAAGTTCAGAGAAAATACAGATCTATTTTTCCGGTTGTCCCATCCTTCAGATTGCGGTGGTCTGTCATCATTAATGCAAACATCAACAACCAACCAAGTCGATGGCTTCACGCATCCGCTGTCTACCCGTGACAATGCGATTAGTGATCGAGTTCATCTCATTATCGCACGTTTTCTTAAGGAGCGGTTGGAGCGCCAACGGAGCGCCCATCGTGCTGCCCTGCTCCAGACGCTGCTCCGCCTCGTAAAGTTGCATTCGGAGCTATAAATTTCAATTTATAGGGTTGGTACAAAAATAGGATTTTTTACAACGCTGGTCAAATATCTGTGATAACATCACCATAGAGAAGCATTTTATTGGCAGTGTTTGGTATCCAGTATCGGATCGGTAACTTCGGACCGCCCTGAATCACTCGAGTCAAGCAATGGAAAAAAACTACGTTTGGCATAATGATGTTATATAATCCCTTTAAACGAATCTTTGTACTGTACAATCCCTTTTTTAGTATGCTTGTAAAGCAAAACAGATAAAGTATGAAAATATGAGCACGAATATTTAACATTTCGTTAAATGAACAAAAAAATATAAAAAAGCCAACCATCTGAATCTCCTCGTGCTTCTCCTGCTGCTCACAGGTCGCCTCGCTGCGAATATCGTCTTGCTTCTTCTTCTCTTCTTGCAGCCTTAATATAGAACATAACACTTTTGAAAATTAGAAAATGAATTGAAAATTGGTTAGAATAAGAAGATAAATGGATTTATAGCTATGATAGAATAGGAAAAAATTACGTTCGTACGAAAGAACCGAATACGGGAAGAAAGTAAAGAAACCGCACCCGTTTGTCTAACATTTTACGTAGTAATTAAATGACTTATCTAATCAGTTATTCCAAAAGGAGAAGAAAACAATAACCCACTAACGAGACTTGAATGTCGTGGTATTGATCCTCGATCTCCTGTAATACGGCCATCTGCTTCTCCAATGACTCCTTCTCCATCAGCGCTTTCTTCTTCTGTTTGGAGTAGAAGGCGACCAGTCCAATAATGGAGGCGAGCAACGTTGACACCAGATAATCCTTCCACACCGAATTGTCTGAGAATAATAATAAAAAATAACAACATAATAAAAATAGAAAATTTCAAAGTCAGCAAAAATTGGGCGAGCGGAAAAATTTTTCTTTTTTGAGTTCGAGAAAGGAAAAACCCCGATTTCTTGTCAGCAATTTCAAATTTAAAAAAGTTAATCCTATTCAATTCTTATAAAATTTCAGAAAACTTAAGAAAGCCAATTTTTCCATGCCCATCATACCCTATAATTTCCCCGTAGATTAAGTAAACTCGTTCCCAATTTTTCGCGTTCGATTCCTCAGGTTTAGTGTGCAAAGATGATGTATGTGTCGTATACTAAAATCGGTAACTTAACTCAATACCAAATCCGACGATTTAGTGCAAAACATAAGGCACCAATTCCCTTAATAATAAAATAAGTCAAAGACGTAAAAACAACAATAAAATAAAACGTACGAATGCGATATCCGAATAGGACAACGTCCATGGCCTTGAGCTGCAGCTTGTGCCTGTGGACGGGGTTGTGGACGCCAAGAACTGTGGACATGAACGATGAGTTGATCACGGCCAGCCTGAAATGTATAAATTTAATGAAGTAAATAAATGAACTTAAGTACAGCAAATAATTATCAAGCCAGACAGAACAACAAAGTATTTTATACCCACTTTTCTATTCCAGAAGCACATGTCTTTACAATAGAACTTCACATTTTGATTTGAAGAATCTGGATTACGTTTTGTTTTCAAATTTGTATGTCTGATTCTGTGAGTTCTTTTATTTTAACTTTTACTACGTTTACTTAAAAAATTCATCTGATCGATATGTTCTACATGTGCGTTACGTGATTGGAATCGTACTAGCACGTTCCAAAAAAGGCCTAAAATATCATAACCAATTAAGGAACAGTGCCAAAACACATACATGAACATGACCATGACTTTGTGAAAACATAAATACTGATCGATCGGTGAGCTGGACAAACAAATCATCATCACAGTCACACCACAACAAACAACCCACCGAAACAGTATGTCTCCATCCAATGCTAGTCTGTAAGAGCTCAATAAAACACCTGGGAATCATTAAGAATAGACTTGACCAAAAACACTGAAACTTTCTACAAGTAACAGAAGTTGCAATTAAAACAATTAATTTCTATTCTCGTCTGGCGCGTGCTCCAATGCATCATCATAGAGCACCAGCAATAGTTTTTAACGTCACATGCTCACGACAGCAACAACAACAACAACAACAACAACAACAACAACAACAACCACAACTACAACAACAACAACAACAACATCAACAACATCTGCAACAAACCTCGGCAGCGCCTGTCCATCGATGGCATTCTTCTGGAAGGCCTCGATGTACTGCGGCAGCTCGACACCCTCGACCAGCCACTGCAGCGTGTCGTCAACCGTCCAATTTCGTTCTGAATTGAATTGATGTTTTATAATCGATCATTTTATGGAAATTTGTAAAAAAAACCGAAAATTGGAGGAAATTCAGCCAAAATTATTTGTGCATGTGAGTAAGTTGATTCATGTCAGGGTATTTTTGTGGGGTCAGAGTTGGTAGCAGATTACAGGTCACCTTGAGACGACTCACACGAATATCATTCTTATATGACACCGCAAGCATACAAAATCGTTTTCTACGAAAACACCATTCTTTATTGAGGTGTCCTGCCCTGTTCTCTTCAGATGAAGAAGTCCCAGCCAGTAAAATAAACTTCTCTCGTATTTGAATGCTGAAGTCACCAACCGACAGACTCAATCCAGTGCTGCCACAGATCATCAACGGTGATGTGCTCATCGTCGTTGGCGTGGAAGGCCGTCTGGCGTCGGTTGATGCGCTCCTGCTCATCATCACCAATCTCGATCTCTTCCAGCACAAACTGAAATAATTTAATTATTCAAAAATCCAAACTAAAAATAAATTTCGATAAATGAATTCGGGTAAACCCCGCATGTTTTTCTACGCAAAATTCGCCATTTCCATAAAGATAACGGTCTTCATTCAGGACGCCCCGGGAAGACAAGCCAAGGCAGTCGAAAGTTGCCGATCGATTTAGTCAGTTTCGTACACTGGCTAGTGGCTTCAAGAACTACCGAAGAAAGAATAGAATTTAATATAGATAGCCATAGGATTTATTGAAGAAGTATATGAGGTGAACTGGTTCTGTAAAGCCGGGACAATCTTGAGTCGGATTTGTGGATGTGGACTACTCAATAATTACAGAAAAGTTGCTACAATGGGACAAAAAGAAACGAGAGAATAGTTCGATGTTAAATTCTTCTCCCCGACAAGTTACATGCTGAATCCAACAGAAAAAATATCTTACGCGAGTGAGAAGAAACTAAAAATAAGAACAATATACAATAGGTTAAAACTGAGAAAAATACTAATTTTATCGAGAGAAAAACACTGTATTAATCCTAAAATAAACTCCGAATCAAAACGTTCTTCTTGTTTCTTGAGGAAACTTCTGTTTAAAATTTATCAAAACTCAACGATTTTCATTCAAGTTATGCGCGGATGAATTAGTTATCCGAGTCTACACTTTAGCACTGTATATCGATCCGGATAAATTCGTTATCCGAGACCGAGGATGAACTTAATATCCAGCTCGAAAAAATCATTTAGCCATCTCTGTAGACTATATAATGTAGTGCTCAAGATCACAAAAAAATTTACTCGGAAAACTTTTTTTTCACGTTGGATGAAAAATTTATCTAGGAATATCCGTCATCAAATTGACCAACATCCTTCGTTTCGGACAGATCAATGGAGCCTGACTGATCGTCATCCATTGCGTGATGCAGCTGTGTAATCGATTCGAACCCGACGATGTCCGCCTTTTTCAGTTCTGAAAATAAAGGCAAACTTTACGTTACTTACATGATGGTCAACAAACAAACACACATGTACCTAAAATACCAGGAAAGCGAAACAAAGCAAGGTGTAAAGTAAAGTGCTTGCATCACTCGCCGTCGCCACATTAGTTCTATATTCTTTTTTAAATACATTGTAAGCTGCAGTAATTTTATCACATTTCCTTTTTGATCTTGATCTAACTCTTTCTAGTTGATTCCATGTAAATGGTAGTTCCTAATTTGTGAAACCGATTATATGCGAGCCACTTAAATTAACACTTAATTACCGAGTTTTCTCTATTTTGTGTGCTTGATGCTAATTATAATCGATGATACAAATAAAATAAATAATAATAATAATCCAATAACTGAACAAAATCTCACTCAGCCTTTCGAACTCCACCAACCATTCGAAGACCAACCATCATAGTTCTTTTGAGCGTGAACGACCGACAGGTGGGGCAGCAGGACTATAAGTAAAACCAGCCAGACACCAGCTGAACATCGCCAGAGATTCCTCGACGATGTCCATCTCTTATCTTTCAGAAGATCGTGTTTCGAGGAAAACTTATCGGCCGATTCCGTTGCGCTGACGTTGCGGTTCCAGTTG
>OZ038442.1:10475180-10480860 GCA_964036265.1 Daptonema setosum
GTTTCACTGACTGACTGGCTTACTGACTGACTGACCGAATTACTGACTGAACAACTGACTGACTGACTGACAGACTGAATTACTGACTTAACAATTGGCTGACTGAATGAGCAAGTGAGTGAGTGGTGAGACAGTGACTGCGTGAATGAGTGATCAATTGAACAAATGAGTAAGTGAATGAATACATGAAAGACTGAGTGATTAAGTGATAACTGAGTAAGCTGTTTATAGGGTGAGTGAGTTAGTGATTGAGTGAGGAATGAGTAAGTGAGTGAATGAGTGAGTGATTGAGTGACTGAGTGAGTGAGTGACTTATTGAGTGACTGAGTGACAGAGTGACTGAGTGGGTGATCGGGTGAGTAGGCGAGTGACTGAGTGTGTGTGTGAGTAAGTGAGTGAATGAATGAGTGCGTGAGTTGCAAAGCGTAAAAGGTTAGTATAAAATAAAATTATTCCTATTCACAATAAAATTTAATTTGAATACCGTAATATTTTTTAGTTACGGTAAAATGTTAAAAGTGTAAATGTAATCACATTTCTTAACACCTCTCAACTTTCTTGTTCTTGTTCGTTTGTTTTATGATTGAAATTGTGCTGCTCTTCAAATAATGTTATGAATCAAATTTATGTTATAAATCAAAATTATGTTATATGTCAATAGTAAGTATATTTTTAACGCCTGAATCACGTGAAACTGGTTCAGTATCATCGTGAAGGGTGTTTCAATTTTCAAAGAAGCAGAGAAATTCTGTATGTTGAAAGTGTTTCATGTTGGTTTTTTTCAACAAAAACGGGTTGACTGACTCTGTGACCGACAGCCATTATTTTCCGATTAGTTGGCGACTGACAACAGGGACAGACTTCAGACTAGACGCATTGAAGTGAATGTGCGAGTTTCTAATATGTAGACACCATGACAGGGATGACAAACTATACTGGCGGACGAGTGAAAACTCCAAAGGGAGGGGAATTTCGTCAAAGAGCGGGGAATCCGCAGTTTTCAGGCCATTTTACGTACACCTTAGGGAACAAACTTTACTTTTTGAAATTGCCAAAGAGGGGGGAATTCCACCTTTTCGTTCTTCCCTCATCCGCCAGTGTGATCACAATCTCCTTAATAAAATCCATATGTAGCTTGGTCAGGGTTACTTGTTATCAAAAGTTATTTTCATGCATCCGTTCCCACATAAACAATGAATTGGACGCAGTATGTCAACCAAACATCGTGTGAAAAAGGTTTTTTCTCGACATATTTATGCGATTTCAATTCGAAGTGCGCGTCAAAACTCCTCTGAGTAACAAGAAATCACGGTTAGGATGTGTTATATTTATGGTTAACTGGTGCTGCCACGGCCGCGAATGAACAACGGTGGTTCTTATCACCGGTTCTGTAGGGGTGTTCATCAACGGTGTTGCCGACAGGACTGAATACAAGAAACACGGTATAAAATAAATATGCACTTCACCGGTTGATTAGGCACCACTAGCGGACGAGAAGGGGTGGGAAAAGTGGAATTCCCCCTCTTTGGCAGTTTCAAAAAGTATAATTTGTTCCTTAAGGTGTAGGTAAAATGTTCTAATTTCGTCCAATTCCCCCCTCTTTGGAAAAATTCCCCTCCCTTTGGAGGATTAACTGGTCCGCCAGTGTTAGGCACTGGCGTGGCGGACGAGCTAATTTTTGCAAAGGGAGGGGAATCTGGTCAAAGAGAAGGAATCGGCATTTCTGACCATTTTATCTACATCAAGGAACAAACTCTACTTTTTGAAACCGCCAAAGAAGTCGTCCGCCAATGCCGGTTGGTTAGGAGAAGGAATTTGAATACACGCCACATTTTCAATCTTCGTAAGACTTTTTCCAAGCATGAGCAGACGGAGGCAATGAATGGGATCGGTGGAAATTCCTGTTATCTGCCAAAATAGGCTATACCGAGACCGACTATGTATGTAATCAAATATCACTCCTAGTCTGCGACCTGCACCTGCGATGGTCTTTATAAATGATAATATAAAATAGCCTCATTCCTACTAAAACTTCATGCAATGGCTTTGTGTGATCATATAATAAACTTTGTAAAGAGCGTGAAGACCGTGATATAGCTTTCATTAAGAAGGCATCTGAAGCAGGAACAGTAACATACAAAAAGTAGAAGTAGAAGTGTTTCGTGATTCCATTTCAATGGCATTTTCCTTTAAATGTATGGCTAATTCTAACTTGAAACAAGTTGGGCGCTTTAGTTTCAGTATCCGAACCAAATGAGAACGATATATATTGTTTTAATCAGAATAAGCTCCGCGAAATAAAATCTGAAGAAAACGATGTCAGCAAAAATCTGACCCACTGTTAATAGTGATGGTGGTATACTTGTATTTGTGGTGTAGGTCGTACATATGTACACATTTATGCACGCCTTATCAGTTCATCCGTCAGCGGACGAAAAACTGAGGAAAATGGAGGAAATTCCTCCTTTCTGACGATGAGAAAAAGAGCTCGCGCTTTTCCAAAAGCATGACAGATAAAACAGAAACTGCTTTCAGTAAAATTGCTTCCAGTTAGAAGTAGTTTCTTTTCCTTCGATTCTGATTCCAGTATTGTGTTCACGTGCCATCAGGCATATTCGACTTCAACTGATAACACAGGGGCCGCCAAACGAACCATTACCGGGGCCTAGATTAAATCACGGAAGGGAAGTTTACCTAACTTGTCAGTGTCAATCCAAAAGACAACATAAAAGTAAGACCTGATTACATACATTATTCAAACGCGTCCGGTGGCTATAAAGTTGCAGAATCAACTTTAAGGTGACGTGTGTAAGTAGGAAACAAATATGGGATAAAACAGCCAAACCTCCAGGATAGTTTCCTATGTTGACATTGAGCCACAAACTTGTAAAGCCCGTATGTTGTTTCTGCAAGCAAGAATATTGCCCA
This sequence comes from Daptonema setosum, assembly GCA_964036265.1. Lineage (NCBI taxonomy): Eukaryota > Metazoa > Nematoda > Chromadorea > Monhysterida > Xyalidae > Daptonema > Daptonema setosum. The sequence continues at coordinate 10,478,109 of OZ038442.1, forward strand.
GAACGTCTAATAATGAAACATCATACAAATACAATCAGTGTTAACACGCACATCAATGATCATCACCCCATGCCATGTATACTGTGTTAAGCTATGGTGTCAACCAAGTTGAGTTGGGGCTAGTGATGTTTCATTATCACACGTTTTGGACAATATTTTGCTTGCAGAAACAACATACGGGTTTCAAGTTACACCACTGGAACCAAGTGATAAATTGTTTATTATGGTTTAGGTAACGTATAGTTGGATAGGTCTTTAGTAATTATCCATACAGTATGTACAGGGTGTCCCACTTAAAAGTTCGGTTTTGTTTTCGGCATAACTTTTGCAGTGTTGAACGGAATTCGAAAATTTAAGAATCATTCGAAAGACAATTCTTGAAATTTTTGTTTGCTTAAAAGAAAATTGAATTTGGATATTTTTACCGGTAGTTACGCAATTTTTACGAACACACCTAATTTCGACATTGAAAAAAATCCGCTTTTACCAAAATTTAAATTCATATTTTAATTAGAAAATGTTTTCAAACTTAATTTTTCTGCTTATCTTCTCTTGATTGTAAACCAAAGAACATGAATTGTTGTTGTTCGCCAATGTTTTTCGACATTTCTTGCTGCATTTGCGCAAAAAATGTTGATTCTCAGTGCAAACAGTCAATAAGTGCTTTCATTTGGTTTTTAAAATGGTTCATTAGGTTTTATAAAAATATGAGAAGATTATTTGAGATTTTCTTACTAAGTATGACTAGTCTGACATGCAGAAAAACGTTATAAGTTAAGTTTATTTATAAAATATGAAGAAAAAGTAGAGGAAAAAACCTCCCTTTTCGCTAAAATGGGGTGCTTTCGTATAACTGCATAAATAACGACAGAAATGTCCGAATTTAATTTCGTTTGCAGCAAACAAAATTTTCAAGAATTGTATTTCGAATGACGCTAAAAATTTTGAAATCCGTTAAACACTGCAAAAGTTAGACCAAAAACAAAACCGGACTTTTAAGTGGGACACCCTGTACATTATAAGTAATAAAAATCACAAAAAGCTATAACTATTACCAAAAATATATGTAAATTATGTAATGAAAACTTGCAAAATTAGTTCTTAGACTACCGAATCAACATCGATTGCATGATTTCTTGCACATCAGATGCATGTAATTCGGGTTGGAGTGGCATTCCCCTTTTCTCGCCCAATCCGCACAGTATTGACCGCTGTCCGCACAGTTCGAACGAGCTGCAGTGAGTGAGTGAGCGAGTGAGTGAGTGAGTGAGTGAGGAGAGTGAGTGAGTGAGTGAGTGAGTGAGTGAGTGAGTGAGTGAGTGAGTGAGTGAGTGAGTGAGTGAGTGAGTGAGTGAGTGAGGCAGTGAGTGAGTGAGTGAGTTAGCGAGTGAGTGAGTGAGTGAGTGAGTGAGTGTGAGTGAGTGAGTGAGTGAGTGAGTGAGTGAGTGAGTGAGTGAGTGAGTGATGTGAGTGAGTGAGTGAGGTGAGTGAGTGAGTGAGTGAGTGAGTGAGTGAGTGAGTGAGTGAGTGAGTGAGTGAGTGAGTGAGTGAGTGAGTGAGTGAGTGAGTGAGTGAGATTGAGTGAGTGAGTGAATGAGTGAGTGAGTGAGTGAGTGAGTGAGTGAGTGAGTGAGTGAGTGAGTGAGTGAGTGAGTGAGTGAGTGAGTGAGTGAGTGAGTGAGTGAATAACTATGTACATTTGTAGTTTGGTCAGTCCTAACCCGTATTGGATCCGCAAAAATTGCACGTCTTCGGACAATAAGCCTGTATAGTAATAATGATTGGTAAACCGATTTACAGATTATCAGTATTATACATACTATATGTATCAGATTATCGGATTGACTGCCTAACAGAATGACTGACTCACTGACTGACTCACTGACTGACTGACTGACTGACTGACTGACTGACTGACTGACTGACTGACTGACTGAGCTGATGACTGACTGACTGACTGACTGACTGACTGACTGACTGACTGACTGACTGACTGACTGTCTGACTGACTGACTGACTGACTGACTGACTGACTGACTGACTGACTGACTTACTGACTGACTGACAGACTGACTGACTGACTGACTGACTGACTGACTGACTGAGGCTCGTGGTTATTGCATTCCCCATGTATAAAGAGACGAATTTCAAATGTGTGAGAAGACGTAACAACTATAACATATAACAATTAGATAAAAAAATTTACTCTTCTAATGTGTTGTAAGATATTGAATTGGTTCAATTTCTCTTTTTGTTACAATTATATTTAGTACATATAAGAAGGCTATACATGAGTGTCTTTTCGGAGACCTATATGTAGTTTGGTTCTGGGTATCTTATTATCAAAAACTACCTATTTCCATGAACTCATTACGCACATGTTCGTTCGTAAGTTGTCCAATTTTCTTCAAAAAATCGAAAAATTGAACGCGCGTCAAGACCAGATTTAAATTTAAACTGCGCGATCAAAGATATGAAATATATTTCATGTGAACATAATAGTGGATAACGAACACAAAAACGATGGTCCGATATCGTAGTCGGGCGCGTACCAGAAAAACCTCAGCTGTTTTTTGTTTGCGCCAATTGGAATGAGTGACCGTGGTCGAATGACGATAGTAATCTGGTGAGTGAGTGAGTGAGTGAGAGTTAGTGAGTGAGTGAGTGAGTGAGTGAGGAAGGTAGTGAGTGAGTGAGTGAGTGAGTGAGTGAGTAGTGAGTGAGTGAGTGAGTAGTGAGCGATTGAGTAAGT
>OZ038442.1:10481060-10501060 GCA_964036265.1 Daptonema setosum
AATTTTGTAGAAATAGTCCTAAGATTAAATCCTACCAAGAGATCATTGGGTAAAATTACATATTTCTATCAAAATTACGTATTTCTATCAAAATTACATATTTCTATCAAAATTACATATTTCTATCAAATTACGTATTTTTATCAAAATTACATATTTGAGCCCTCAATGGGGCCAATGTGTATAATATGCCCAAAATATAACACAGACAGCAGGGAAGTTCCACATTTTTTAAAATAATATCTTTTACGCAAGTTATAACAATCGCTGAGAGATAAGCTAATATCATTAGGTTCCTTGTTTACAAACTAACTAAAAAAGTTATAATTTTCCCGATTATGTATAGCATTTTCCATGACCATGGCCTTTTCATGCTCGAATCGAAAACGTTAAATATACAGAAAGAAGAGCAGTGAGAAGCAAAAACGACTAAGAAGTCGAAAAAAAAACAAGTACAGGTTGAATTTCTGTTACCATGAAGTCAGAACTATGTAATAAATGTGTGAAAATAAGAAAATCCCGAAAAGCTTTTTTGAAAAGACGCCTTAGTAACTCTGTGACACCGACCATATCAATGACGGGAAACTGCAGAAAATGATATAAATTAAGAATCTGTGCTGAATATCTAAACCCAACGTCGGCTCAGTCGCATTCCTGTTTCATCTTCTTCACCTGTGTTGTCGTTTCGTTCACTTCGGACGACACGCGTCGTTTGCGGTCGTTATGATTATTATTATCATCAGACTTCAATGAGATATTCGACGAGTTTAGCGACGAGTCCGACAGTTTTTCACCGGAGTTGGGCGCCCAGGAAGCTGTTGTTTCAGTGGCCGATGGCGTGGTCGACTTGGGCGGAGTTACGTTGTTGAATGGGGTGGCGCTTTCCGGACACCCTGTAGTTGTGGTGGTCGTTGTGGCTGTTGTGGGATGACCTGATGTTTCATCGGCTGAATCCGGCGTACCGGCATTGTCAGTTTGACGGGCGTCGGGTGCACCCGGCAGTCTGTAATGAGTGAGTGAGTGAGTGAGTGAGTGAGTGAGTGAGTGAGTGAGTGAGTGAGTGAGTGAGTGAGTGAGTGAGTGAGTGAGTGAGTGAGTGAGTGAGTGAGTGAGTGAGTGATTCTAACCCGTATGGATAAAGCTTGTTCTGCCCATTGGGACCGACACCTAACGCCGCTCTCCAAGCTTCATAATATGGGAACATGGGGCCGGCCCCTGATACAGCCGTACCACTGGCGGCGGCTGCGGCTGTGAAAGCGTTGGGTAGACCTGCAGTCAATCAGTCAGTCAGTCAGTCAGTCAGTCAGTCAGTCAGTCAGTCAGTCAGTCAGTCAGTCAGTCAGTTAGTCAGTCAGTCAGTCAGTCAGTCAGTCAGTCAGTCAGTCAGTCAGTCATTCAGTCAGTCAGTCAGTCAGTCAGTCAGTCAGTCAGTCAGTCAGTCAGTCAGTCAGTCAGTCAGTCAGTCAGTCAGTCAGTCAGTCAGTCAGTTAGTCAGTCAGTCAGTCAGTCAGTCAGTCAGTCAGTCAGTCAGTCAGTCAGTCAGTCAGTCAGTCAGTCACTCCCTCACTCACCGGCCGGGTTGCCGGCGCCGAGTGCGGCGGCCGGATTGAATCCGTGAGCGGCGGCGGCCTGCATGGAAGCGGCCGCATTGAGCATGTATGCGGCCAGATGCGGATCGGGGTATGGCCAGGCCATTGCCATCCGCTGACGCTTGTCTTTCATACGACGGTTTTGGAACCAAACCTGCAAAAATGATTAAAAAGTCTTATATTTAAATTTTTTGTAAAAAAGTCAATTGATGAGTTTGTCGAAAACACAATATTGAGGTAGTCGTTATACATATGATATGTGGTATAAGTTTATTGATAAATTATTTTACTTTATGTAGTGTGGTCTTTTTAATATGATATCGTACGCTCGGACAGGGGGAGAAACCTGGTGTATATCACCATACAACCCAACTCATTTTTTATGTAAATCAATTTTATAGTCATTCCAACTCAATTTAACTTCATTCCCCATTCATCATCTCCTGATTTCTCGACACGTACGGTTTCTACATCATGTACCCTATCATATTATCTTTACCACTGAATACCGTAATCCTGACTACCGTAACCCGACAGCGCACTCACCAGTAGTAATTGATAGTGTGCCCGGTGCGCCCGAAGGCTCTGATCTCTGACATGACCAATTTGGCTTCAATGCCAGGCCATCTAGAGATGGAGATGTGCCGTTTAGGAACCCTCATGTGCCACCCATACACCCATGACCGCAACTCTCTAAAGGGAGAAGAATTTCTTCGAAGAAAGGGGAATCGGCAGTTTTGAAACCAGTTTCACCCAGACACTTACATAGGAACAGTTCAATTTTTGAAACCGCCTAAGAGGTGTCCCACTTTTTATTACCTTCTCGTCCGCAACCCCTATGACCTCAAACCCCCATGACCCTCAAGCCCCACCATGACCGCTTCCCCCTGATCTGCTTACCTACACGATTCGTAAAACTTTTCCATTTCTTTGACGATATTGAAAATATTTCAACGAAATGAATTTCGCTGCCACCCAATTGTTTTACACATCAACATATCACCGATAATTGAACGCGGGGGGAGGGAGTGTTGTGAATCGGTGTAACCTCAAGGGACCAATGTAGGAGCCACTTAATCATTTCGGTTTGAGTGTACCAAATGTCAGGGTACCTCCCCTTTTCGGGGGGTATGGGCGGTCCATTCCAGCACCCGAGGGTAATATTGTGCCATGTTATCATATAAACAATGACAATCAAGAAGTTGGCCAGCCCGAGCGAAAAGCGTCATCTGCCATCAACGATACACGTTGGACAGATACATCGGTGCGTGCGATCACAATGAGGCTGAGTATTTACAGTTTGGGTTAAAAAGATGAGAAATTCTGCACATAGAGCTTGTAAGCTTGATTGAAGTCCTCAATAAGGCATGAATTTCAGATAAAATCTCAACAAGATTGTGGAATTTCTGCGTGTTCAAGAGTATTTAGACTTTTGTTGACGGTCGGCGGACTTTTTTAAGCTTCGGCTAGAACTTTGCCGGGATATCGATATTGGTCTAGTTTCGGATCACAATCAATCATAAAGTTCAGGACAGTGTCCAGTTCGAATGTACTTTATACAGTACAGTACAACAGTTTATCAAACTCCGAGATACCCATCCCCAAAGTGATATAATTGAGTAAGCATATGACCAATCACACCCCTGCCCCCCCCCCTTCCCAAGAGCTCCATCCATCAAAAACTCTCATGTCATAGACCAAATCCATGGAAATCAATTGGCTCACTTGGGCGACGAAATCCCTGATCGACTTTGGATGGATAACTTGGTCATGGTCGACTTTGACATGCACATAAATTGGCCAAGTTTTCCACTGAATCTTCGAACCTCTCTCCCCTTCGAAGGGGTGGACATCAATGGCGAACGAGTCAATCCTCCAAAAGGAAGGGAAATTTTCCAGAGAGGGGGAATTAGCAGTTTTGAGACCATTATACCAATGAGTACTGAAAAGTTATACTTTTAGGGGAAACTCTTAATAGCAGACTTCAACTTTTTCATTCTTCCCTTGTCAGTGGTACATGGTGGTTCTTGGAGGATGAGGGGATGGAAATTCATAAAATGACCTCAGGTCAAGGAAGACGGAGGGAGAATCGAGCACGATACGCACGTCATGATATGTACATGAGTTACACAGCACGGAATCAGTGACGGGTTACGGTATGTACGGTGGGTTACGGTAACGACATACTTTGATCCGTGCCGTGACCAGCTGGATGCTGAGGTGATGAAGCTCTAACTATTCGTACTGATACATTACTGATCATCAACACAGTGTTGGGGAACAGTTCGCAATTGAAATCCCCCACTTGGGGGAAAGTTTTTCATTTCCCAAATACAAAAACTTCTGGACTGCATTCTAGCTGAATTGGATTCAGGTCAATCTAGCATTGCGGTATGTATTATGTACTTGGTCTATAACAATAACTCGTCGGGTTACGGTAGGATACTGAAAGCATCGGGTGCCGTGATTACATTGGATGCCGGCCGATCAAGGGCCGTCAGCCCGAATGGACCTCATTCCAGATCCATCCTGGCATCCTGATTGCTGATACACAATTGCGCCATTTGTTTTCGCTCTGTTAAGAAGCCAATTTTCGCTGCCTGACCACAATATAATTGATGTGCGCGCCGGCCGGTTGGATCATGAACGACGATAAAGGGAACGTGAATAGGGAGAGTGAACAAGTGAGTATTGCTTGGAGTGGAGTGTACAAAAAGTTTAAAGTGAACAAAAAGTTACAAATGAAAATGAATGTGGAATCAATGGGGTATGTACATAGAAAGTTATAGAGAGAAAAAAGAGTATAAAAATGAATATGAAAGGCATCGTTAGTTGTTTTGCAATGATAAAGTAATTACAAAATGAAATTTTCTTTTGTTAAACAACAACAACAACAACAACAACAACAACAACAACAACAACAACAACAACAACAACATAAACAACAACAACAACAACAACAACAACAACAACAACAACAACAACAACAACAACAACAACAACAACAACAACAACAACAACAACAACAACAACAACAACAACAACCCACCTTGATTGTGCTCTCCGGAAGATTCAGCTGGGCGGCGAGTTCACATCGTTTTGGTCGTGAAACGTAGTTCTCCCTGGCAAACTCCTTCTCAAGTCGATTGATCTGCTCCCGGGTGAACGCAGTTCGATACCGTCGGATTGAGGGGTCATCCAACGGACCTGCGTGAGTGAGTGAGTGAGTGAGTGAGTGAGTGAGTTAGTGAGTGAGTGAGTGGGTGAGTGAGTGAGTGAGTGAGTGAGTGAGTGGGTGAGTGAGCGAGTGAGTGAGTGAGTGAGTGAGTGAGTGAGTGAGTGAGTGAGTGAGTGAGTGAGTTAGTTAGTGAGTGAGTTTTTAACACGAACCTCCTCCACCAACACCACCCATGCCACCACCCGATTGCCCTGATCCGAGATCACTGCTATCGCGGTCTGAAGTTAGTGGTTGAGTGAGTGAATGAGTGAGTGAGTGAGTGAATGAATGAGTGAATGAGTGAATGATTGAGTGAGTGAATGAGTAAGTGAGTGAGTGAGTGAATGATTGAGTGAGTAGACATATGTAAACAAAAGTTGCATTCATTGAATCTCTTAATCTTTCATAACAAGTGTCTTCAGTCATCATCAAAAAAGCCAGGATGGTACCCCTGAGACCTCATCATTATCTGCCCCTCCCCCCCCCCCCCGACACCATACCACCTCAAGACAGGATCACCGTTTCATTACAGCCACTCATCCAGCATATGTTCCATCCACCCAGGTGTTGTCACCATTAAAGATGCTTGTTATTTTTATGCAGACATTTTGATGCTAAATCATCTGGTGATTTTATGACATGGTATACATGCTTAATATGGTGATGCTACATCTTATTATATGGTGATTCAGCAACGAAGAAATGGTGTGGTGATTCGGTGCATGTGAACTACCGTAACCCTGGTTGGCAGATGTATCATGATGCATCAGGACAATAATGCTCCAGGTAAATTAATAATTGTCTGTCTGCTATTATCTCCATGTATAAACACTGTTGTAAATGATATAATAGGTCTGGAATGTATATCTGTATCTATTGAATAGACACCCAATCCAATCAGTAGAACATAATGGTTCAATTCCATACAATTGCCCCCATTTATGACCAGTGGTGCTATTTGGATAACTGAACCAATTTGCTAATTGTGCGCTCACCGTAAACCACTCAATATTGTTGGATTTTAATTAGAGTTCCATGTACGAGATTACGGTAGTTAATTGAGATTATTAATTAATCAACTAAACACCCCGTTGTAATTGACCTACCGCAGTGCGCACGCTCCTCTTGTCCGGCCTACATCCCTTGTAATCACAAATTACTACGCACACTCCGACCTGATGAATGAACACCACCATGGACGTGTGCAGGCAGAAGTTTTACAACGACAAATATTCTCATCATACAATAAAACTAATTGCATAGACTATATAGGCCGTCCGCCCTAATAACTTGTTTATAATCGGGACGGCGCGGTCTATCATCTCAATATAGTGATATTATATCATGGCATAGTTATATCATCAATATGGTTATAGTTATAGCATGTTATTATAAACGGCGCACACAATAATATCTATCACAATAGTTGTAAACCAAATCGACCACAACCGTTTATGGTATTATCACAAGGCGCGCGCGCTCTCTTTACACGCACCTGCGAGCTGTAAAACGGTGAGTGTTTATAGGGTGACTGACCCTGATGGACCAATCAAAGCCAGTTATGCCATCCCATTATGTAAGTCCGATCGTCAATTACTTCCTTTGTGTGCCCGCTTCCTCATGTAGGTTAACCCACCGGCGGACGAGTTAAACCTCCGAAGGGTGGAGAATTTTATCAAAGAGAGGGAACTGGCAGTTTTCCGTTCATTTTATCTGGACCTATGGAATAAATTCAACTTTTTGAAATGACCAAAGAGGGGGGAATTTCCAACCTCTTCTCGTTCGCTATTGTGATCAGGCAAATTCATGGTTTTATCATCGACTTGAGTAAAATTCTGGTTCAGCCGATAATCAAGTCTGGACAAAATTAATTACTCCAACAAGTACTTTTCACAATATCAGTTTCATTAGTTTACAATCCCGATTAGCCATTGAATCTCATCCGCCTGTACTGAGGGTCAAGTTTATTACCATAATCACTGGATTACGGTAGGTACATAAAACTTATCAAAGGGAGTACGGGATTTTCTTGACTCAAAAGAAGACCGTCCCGAAGACCGTAAAGTCTGATTGCATGCCCGTTTAATTGGGGTGACAACGGACTGTTAGGAAATAAACGGTTGAGGTTGAGGGTGATAAAGAGTGAAGGAGGTCGGTATCTCTTTCATGACTGTCGAATCATCGAATTTGGGTAGACTTTTGGGTGGTCCAAGCAAGTTCATGATAGTTGGGTGTTTTCGGATGAACAGATGTTAAAATTTACTGTCACTGTACTGATACTTGATCTTTGACCGATTCTCATCCACTCCCTGACTCACTCGGTTGAGGTTGAGGGAAAGTTGAGGAAGCAGGTCTCTCTTTCATGACTGCCGAATCATCGATGACTGACTTTTGGGTGGTCTGGACAGGGAAGTCATGGTATGTAATTGGGAGGCCAGATGTTGAAATCACTGTAAACTTGTGCAAGGTCTAAGCAAAACATGGAATAACATTGGGAAAAACAGATGCATCAGCCACTATATAGTTAACTGACATCAATTTATTTATCACTTCACTCACTCATTCGTGGTCATGTTACCATTACTCAGTCACTCATTCCCTCACTAACTCACTCACTCCCTCACTCACTCACTCACTCACTCACTCACTCACTCACTCACTCACTCACTCACTCACTCACTCACTCACTCACTCACTCACTCACTCACTCACTCACTCACTCACTCACTCACCCACAATACCATAATCTCCTTACAAATACCGGACCCCCAGGTATGAGCGTTGCGCGCCAACGTGAAACACCACCAATCACGTTGACAAATTGAGCGATAAATTGCCACCGTCAAACATCGACAAACCAGCCAATCAATCAATCAAACACTCAATCAATCAAACAAATATATAAACAATCAGCCAATCAATCCGTCCCGATCACAAGGACAAATCGGCGTTGCAGAATAGGAACAATTGAGTGCATCAAAATATGAAATGAGCCGTAAAATCGATTCATAACAATCGTTTTATGACATTATTTGACGGCCATTTAACACCTCGGGCCCGATAGATATGAAATTAATATGCAGGAAAAGTCAATGACTGACTGAGTGATTGGTTGGGCGTTGACTGACTGACTGACTGACTTATTAACTGACTGACTGACTGACTGAATGACTGACTGACTGACTGACTGACTCATAACAGCCAGTTCCAACGATCACAATGTGGAACAATAGAAGGTGTGATGAACCTGATTTATCGTATCACGTCAATTTCAATTATAAGTGAAACGTGAAACGTGAGTGAATGCATATCAAGTTGACTGATATATTGACAGCATCATAAACAACAATTGTTTCCATATTTTTCATTTATGTATTTTGGTGGGTGTTGATTGTTGGCGAAAAATGAGCAACATTAACTCAGGAATTGTCGGTGACTTTTTTATTGGTTGTTTAGTTGAAATGGCATTGTCATTATATCGAACCTACTCAACCTTCATAGATTCCTTACTTTTTACCGGATGATATAAAGGTATGTATGTAAGGTTTCGAGAAATGACTGCAACATGAATCAGCATCAGAATGACGACTATTAACTTTGAAAAAGCAATTTTCACTCACTCACTCACTCACTCACTCACTCACTCACTCACTCACTCACTCACTCACTCACTCACTCACTCACTCACTCACTCACTCACTCACTCACTCACTCACTCACTCACTCACTCACTCACTCACTCACTCACTCACTCACTGTTATACCGTAACCCGTTCCCGAATGATTGCATTCAGTCAATTCCCATAACCAAATGACCGTCCACAACGCAATATCCATTTAACCACTCCCCGTTGATTGACTGGTTAGTAGATTGTCTTGCGAATGACAGACCAACTTAGTGTCTGTCATTTCGTACCATAACAGTCGCGGCAAATTAGCGCCGACTGACTGACTGACTGTCTGAACAACTAATTTCCGCAATTGATACATTTATTCACATGACAGTCATTCCCGTTTAATCCCATTCAACGACAGTCATTGCCCATTGCCAGTCAGTCGGTTATGGCCATAGCGGTCGGGAAGGTTCCAGACCTTAGAGGTAGAATATTTCCCCTCTCTTGGGTAGATCTTTTTGTAAAAACTTTTTTATAATAGTCAGTGAGTTTGTCAGTCAGTCAGTCAGTCAGTCGGTCAATCAGTCTGTCAATCAGCCAGTCAGCCGTTTATACGGCAATCAATCAGCCCAGCATCGTTGAGCGCGCTTTAGCGGAATGATTGGATAACTTGTTGATGTCGTTGGATATGTACCACGGGTTACGGTAGGTGGGAATGACCATAACACTTCATGATATTTCTTATAAAAAAGGAACTCAGGGAACATTTCGAATAACGTATCCAAATTCTGTGGAAACTTATGCAAATCAATATTCGTTCGTAGTTAAAACTATGCAAACGTTTTATGCAGTTTCTTTTACCATAGCCAAAGTTGAATTAGAATATATAGGGTCCTGATGTAACATGCCATAGAACGGAATGTTCACTGGCAAAGAAATGTGGACCAAAGATCAAGAGACTTTTTGCGATATACAGCTTTCCATACAATTTGCCTACATACATACAAGTTTCACACATCACCAAACTATTCTAATTCATTACCCCGCATTACATTCACAACACAAAATCCCTTCCACAATCCCCAACTACATGCATAAATTCATTATATAAATACATCGAACATACAGCCCCAAAATAGCTGTCATGATCGACATAATTATCGTGCAAATATGCGTCAATCAATCATTCAATCCATCAAATCCGCACCCCCAGTCACCATCATCATCATATACTGACGATGGAACCTGATTTCACGCTAACTGGTACAGAGTGGTCGAGAATTACTACCAGAATGAGTAACTTAACTTCAATTGGAGGGAGAAATCTTCTTTTCGCAAAAGTAACCCTACAGTGATCGTGAAAGCATGGAAACTTACCATAAGAAACAAGTTGCCTTTGAAAAATGGATTGACTGAACAGAAAATCTAAGCAGAAACCTTTTCAATTGAAGTTACCTCACCGCTAATGATATTTTGGTCTACAGTATGACACCTCTGACGAAAGGAAATACAGCGCTACTTATTTCTCCTACGTTGGTGGACTTCATGAATTCAAATGATTTCTAAACTTCAGCTAATTGCAGTACACCCTGTACTGCGTAGTGAAGGTCAATGTGACACTGTTATGACAATCGGAATGATCTACTGGATTTGACTCCATCATTGCCATCAGCATCAAATCATAACACTCACTGATCAAATTCAAACGCAGCTGCATTTTGAAAATCAATTTGTATAGGTTTGACTTTTGAAATATGTTTGACAAAAGAGCAGACTCACTCACTCATTCACTCACTCACTCTCTCACTCACTCACTCACTCACTCACTCACTCACTCACTCACTCACTTACTCACTCACTCACTCACTCACTCACTCACTCACTCACTCACTCACTCACTCACTCACTCACTCACTCACTCACTCACTCACTCACTCACTCACTCACTCACTCACTCACTCACTCACTCACTCACTCACTCACTCACTCACTCACTCACTCACTCACTCACTCACTCACTCACTCACTTACTCACTCACTCAATGTGACATTGTGAACAGCAGTCACAGGTGAGTGGATTTAGTCATGATGCTAAATTACTCCCATCATGATCATGTGACATATTGACTGATCGATTCACTGATTGCTCTAATTGACTGGCAGTGATTGGTTGACTGGGTGACTGACGTTGGTGACAGACTCTGACTGACTGGACTGAGTGACTGACTCAACAAATGATTGAAGGAGATATAATGACTGGTAATGGTTCTAACTTGTGGAGGTGAATTGAATGGTATTGAAGACGATCATAGAGCTACAAATGATTGACTTGTTCCCTGATCGAACCAGCTTGGCTGGCTGATCTGACTAATTAATATAACAAATTAGATCGAAGTTCCGCTATGATTATCGCAGATAATAAATATGAGAAACGTTCAAATTTTCAGTCAATGATTATCAATAAGATGAACACTACCATAATCAAATCAACCCCGATCTAATCTCGACACCGCCCCACCCCTTTCTTCATTATCAGATCATCTACCAGCATCGAAACAAAGCCCAATTAATGCCATGACATCGACCGCATTCAGATAAATCATGTTCCATAACGTACCCTTCCCACCCAGATGCCAGCCAATATGTACCAGCAGGCCAAGCATCATGTGGATAAGCCAGACATGGACATTTATATCATCGATGATTCAAAATTTTAATAACTGTAAAAAAGTTTCTACTTGGATAGTGTCTATTATGCACTCACGTTCCATTTCAGAAGCATATGAGAAGTATGATTTGTATTAGAATATAATACAAACATATTTGTATGTACAATCATGTTTAGGAGAAAACTTCAGAACTCTCAATATTCATTATGTTGTCGTGGATTGAAACATGCAAAAAATATAGAAAATCATATACCCACCCACATACATACTGTTTATTTTAGCTATCACCCCACCAATTCAAGACATCTCATTCAATCGTTCAATACTGAAAATCACCAGAACGAAATTATGCAAACAGTTGTGGCATAATATTCAGACTGGGTGGCGCAATTAATTAATGCAGTCTTGCATGCAGTCGGTGCACGCAGAACGATAGCTTAATGGTTTAAGGGGCGAGACCATGATGACGATGCAGCCGGTTCGACTCCCGGTGGCAGCAGCTGCCTCCAGATTCTTGGATGGAATCGATCAATCATCGGATTGCATGTACGTTCAGATGGTCAACTCGGCCCAATTAACAAGTCAACGTCAGTTGAAGAATCAGATAATCTGTGATGAATGTTTGGTCTAATTAACAAGTCAAATGTCATGTCATGGAAGCGCGTCTTAAAATATTTCAGAGATAGACTGTGGAGCCGCGCTGGGAAGGATTATGATATAATTGAAGATTCAATGCAAAGTGGAGAGTGTATCTATGATGAGAGACGGTTATGACTGATATTGGGAAGTTAGTCTGAGATATGAATAAAACTGCTAACCAATCTGGTAGAAACTCAACTGGAACGCGAAAAGTGAGGAATGGGGATAAAAGTTATATACCCAGTAACGAAGCAAAACAATAAACAATTCACTAACTCACTCCACTCACTCACTCACTCACTCACTCACTCACTCACTCACTCACTCACTCACTCACTCACTCACTCACTCACTCACTCACTCACTCACTCACTGACTCATTTATTCACTCACTCATTCACTCACCAAGACTGTCATTGTGGGCCGAGTTTCTTCCAGGTGGAGTGAGTTCCTCATCTCTGACGTTGGGCCGATGGAGCAACGAAGTCGTATCTACCGTAATCTGAGTCGGGTTGCCACCGCTGTTGTTGGCCTGACTCGTCAGACCGTGATGTCTAAAATTAGAGGTTTCAGAATGGACTTGGTTAAATATTGTAATTAAAACGTGAAACTAAAGTCGGCAAAGCGCCCTCTTGCCTCTGTTTATCTGTCTAAGTTAAGCTATATATTCTAGTGCATCAAGTATTTGTCCTCATTCAGACATGTAGCAGAGTGGAGAACAATGAAACGTGTATAGCTATGCACAGCTTGTGGGCAGTCATCGCATGCCCGTAGCATGCACACACTAACTAATCCCAAAATAGTTGAGTGGCGCTTCGGTAAAATTTACTGTTTTGGTGGTGTTACGTGTGTGTTTTGATACGTGGATGTGTATGCTTGGGCGCAAGTGTGCAGCTTTGACACGTGTCTTATAGTTTTTGAGTGAGTTTTAGTGATGCATTATTATGTTCTATGATTATTGGGTAGCGATTGTGTGTGAGCCTAAATTATGTGCTTGTATGACACATTGAAGGCTGAGGTGACTTGTAATGTTCACCTGGTGACTTGGTTTGTTCACCTGTTATTTTATCGTGAGTCCCAATGAATCTATAGAAGGAAATTTTGTTCATAAACTACTCTATAAAAATTTTGTTTCACACTCTTGGTAATGTTCTGTTTCCCTTGCTTTTCTCTTGAAATACCGGTAAAAGGTTTGTAGATTAGCATTGTAAAGTTGTGAAAATAAATTCGAATAATATTGAATTGTGCAATGGAATGCACTAATATTGAATTAAATTGTGCAATGGAACGCACCAAAATTGAATTTGTGCTATGGAAAGCACCGAATAAATGCACCGAAGATGATGTGCTGATGATTGGCCGAACCAATGGAAAGGTGATCGATGGAGAACTCCGACACCGGTAAAATATGATTAGCGGCAATCAGGTTATTAGTATGAAATGGTGTATGTATGAAATGTATATGTTGTTTAAACACCGATGAGTAGGCAAGATGTTATGATGTAAACTTGACACACAAATACAGACAACTTGATCAAATAGTCGACTGTCTTGGCACAGCTGTATCTGGTTGATCCTGTGTCTGCTATCAGTGATGCCCTGCTTTACAATCATATATTCTATAACTCAATGATGTAAAACATTAACGTTTCCATATGGTAATGATTGATTTCTGTGTAATTACTGTTGTGCTGATAAACTTTCCTTGTAAACCCTCTTTGCATGGGGGAGGAAAGGGTGGCGAAACGTATTTTCAGCCATTCAGCAACGATGTAATAAAGACACAGGTAATAGTTTATAACCAGGTTGTAATATTGAGTTAAACAGATGGTCTCAATTAAATATAGACAGTTTAGAAATGTATAAATTGTGTAAATCTATGGTTCTCAGAGTGCATGATGATGTTTCGACGAAGGCCGCAACCGTTCGATCGATATCGTCTCATTGATTCTGTGCGATAAATATATATGATACCTATCTTTTCTTCTTTATTCCAGGGGAAGAGTCGGCAAAGCGCCCTCTTGCCTCTGTTTATCTGTCTAAGTTAAGCTATATATTCTAGTGCATCAAGTATTTGTCCTCATTCAGACATGTAGCAGAGTGGAGAACAATGAAACGTGTATAGCACAGCACAACTTGTGGGCAGTCATCGCATGCCCGTAGCATGCACACACTAACTAATACCAAAATAGTTGAGTCTAACAACTGAACATGGTTAAGCAATGTTTTCGGTTAAGCTTTTAAATTCACCAAGTATCCTAATGGACTTGATTATGAATTGAAGTTGAATAACTAATGTACTTGACTAACTTATAAAATTACATACATTAGCTAAAAGTTCACATGGAAAATGAGCAGTCCTTTCGATTAGGCACTGAAACTGACCAAGTATCCTAATGGAGTTAACTACATATCAATGGGAAGTATGCAATGGACTTGAGAACTTAACTGAACCATAAACTCGGATGATACTTTAAACTGAATAAAGTGGGAAAGTGGAATTCCCCCGTCTTTGGCGTTTTCAAAAAGTAGAATTTGTTCCATAAGGTGTAGGTTAAAAGGCCTGAAAACTGCCAATTCCCCCCTCTTTGACGAAATTCCCCTCCCTTTGAAAAGTTAGCTCATCTGTCAGTGACAGTAATCAATGTATGTATGTATGTAACCTGAATGGTCCCAACCCAGCGTTGCTGGCCTGCTGAGCCTGTGCCTGTGCCACGAGACCGAGTGCCTGGAAGAAAAGTCCATGGTATTCAGTGGCATTATTAGTGTTATTCATATTAACATTAATCATTTAATTAATTGTTACTGTAGAATAGTAGGTCGAAGTTACCGGTGTTTCGTTATGAGAAACTATTTTTAGATCGCTTGGATTTCAGCAGAAAGAAAGTTGCAGTTGACCAAGACGATCAAATCCGGGTACCTTTTCAAGACCAATACTGATACTTATGTGGATTTTAATTAACCTGATGTTGCAGAGCCGACAATCGAAACGCGTTGTTAATCGTAACGGCCGGCTGGTGTTGTTGTATCAACGACTCAATATTAGCAAACGAGTGCATGCTGAGCATGGGGTGATGATGATTGGAAGATTGATGCCGCTGATTGACTGATACAAGTTGATCGTAATTGAGCTCTGAAAAGTGTAATTGGAGGTGTATATGAGCACTGAAAGTGTACTTGTAAGAGTAATTGAAAACTTTATGTATCTGAACTCAGTGTAAAAACTGAACTCAATATTCGTCTGAACTCATTGTCCAACGGAACTCAATATTCGTCTGAACTCAATGCCCATCTGAACTCAATATTCAACTGAACTCAATGCCCATCTGAACTCAATATTCAACTGAACTCAATGCCCATCTGAACTCAATATTCAACTGAACTCAATGCCCATCTGAACTCAATTTTTATCTAAACCTAATGTTCATCTGAATCCAATGTTCATCTGAACCTAATGTTCATCTGAAACCAAAGTTCTTCTTAGCCCATTCGTCTCGTATGAACTCTGACTGCCTGCGACTGACCACTAAATAGCCCAATATAGGTATGAGTAATACATGCATGCAATTTAGCGCTGAATCACTGAGAAGTCAGAATCATAAAAATTGTCTAATGACAGTTCAACAGTTAACATTGGAATCTGAACTCACCAACTCAAATTCGAACTCACCAACTCAAATTCTAACTCACCAACTCAAATTCGAACTCACCAACTGAACTGGAACTCACAAGATCAAATTTAAATTTCTGTATTCACTGACAACAATAAATACAGTTCAGTATGATCAACAGCATCGCCTGAACCCACCAACTTGAAATCAGAGCTCGCACCAACTCAATCTGAACTCACTGTTTCTATCTGAACTCGACAACCAAATCTGATTGTCTGTCCGACTGCCACTAAACACTAAATAGCCACACAACCATAAACACAATCCGAAATATGTGCACGCACTCATTCAGTATCTATTACATGCGTCTACCGTAACCCATACATAAACGTTTCTGGGCGGAGTCAGCCAATCAGCATCCCGTGTTTGTCTTGATATCATGGTGTGGCGAATCAAGAAAAGGACGCTGGGAAGTTTTTTTCACTAAGTAAGTATATTATTTTTCATCTTTCTTTTATCATGTGAGAATTTTCAAAACAATTGAAATTAGGAGATTTTTCCATGATTCAGGTGATTTTCCCCGCCCGCTTAATCGTGTATCATGTAGAAGACGAAACCATTGATTAGCTGACTAATACGCGCATGACGGTCTGATTTAGAGTACATTCACACATCAACGGACGAAAAGGGAAAAGTGGAAATCCCCCCTCTTTGGCGGTTTCAAAAGTAGAGTTTGTTCCTTCAGGAGTGGCCTGATTTCTGCCGATTCCCGCCTCTTTCGAAAGATTCCCCTCCGTTTGAAGGTTTGGCTGGCCATTGTATACCAATTCTTGTAAACTGTTACCAGCGCCCGATCAAACAGTGTGAAATTTGAAATTCATCAGTCCAACAATTGTCTTGAGGTTCTATCACCATTTTCATCAGCTGTGTACCTTTCGAAACTGTGATAAAAGAACAAACTGATCGCCAGCAAAATCTCGACCAAATTGTGAACGGAATTGTAATTATAAACGACTGGAGATTGAGCACAGAAACTTCTCGCGCCGCGGTTCGCCTTGTTGCTCAAAGTTGATAGAATATTATAGTTAATTTGTGGTTTGTTCGTTCATAGTTGGGTGTAAAATGACTATGACTATGTCGTTTGATTTAGGTGACATTTACGTGGACGACCACAATTTATTGGCGTTTTATTCGGTGTAATTTGTTTGCATGTTTGTACATTTTTCATGTTCAGTCGTAACTAAAACTGGGGACGTTGAGTTTTTTACTGAGACTTCTTCATCACTGAAACCACCATCAAGGCACACTAATACCGTATGAGAATGGTGTTTCCGTAGTGGCCAGAGACACTGGCGGACGAGCTAATCCTCCAAAGAGAGGGGAATTTCGTCAAAAAGGGAGAGAATCGGCAGAAATTAGACCATTTTACCTGCACCTTAAGGAACAAATTCTACATTTTTATACAGCCAGAGATTGGGGAATTCCACTTTTCCCTCCCCTTCTCGTCCGCTAGTGGCCAGAGAGGTTGAATGAACTTAACGGTCAGTGGCAGAAACCACAGAGCAACGCGTCAGGGACTTTGTCTCAAGTAACCATTTGCATTGAAGCAAAGACTATGAGTGTGCTTTCTTCAGAAGAGAAAAGCAGCCAAAGTGACTAATAATGAAACATTGTTAGCTTCAAATTACCTCAACTTACACTATTAATTATCACGGTAAAGCACGAGTGGTTAATGATTGACACTGGTTGTCAGATGTTAAATTATCGTTCACCTTCGAAACATTTGCCGATGCGGATAAAACAACAGCGATTCACGTTAAGCTCAGAATTCTAATGTCGTTAAAATTTAGTAACCTGATTCCAAAATTAAATTATGTACCTTTTTGAAGAAATGTGACTACACATGTTTTCCAGCAGATCTCAAGACAATGGTCGTCTCACGAAACACCGGCTGACGAACAAAGAATGGGCAATTGTTCCTAAGTAACGAAAATTGACCCGTTTTAGGTTATGTGGGACATCTTAACAAGCAAATTCCACTTTTTAATTATCCTTCGATACTCATCTGCTAGTGAATAAGAAACACCTGACTCTTGACATATTGCTCGTTTATTTGCTCATAAGACCTCAATAACACTATTTCTCATTCAAGGGAATAAAGAAGATAGAAAATGATGAGTTGATTATTAACTGACTGGCTTCATGTATGGGCATATATGGGGGTAGCTAACAGCCTGTTGATTGGTTGATTTTATGGTCATCTTTTATTGGCTGCTCATCATCCACAAGCAATAGACATGACAATGACATGACCAATATGACTAGTAATAATTGCGGTAATAATTCGTCCATATCAGCAAGTAATAAGTAGAACATCGAAGTCATAGACGAGGTAGTAGAAAGGGAAATGAGCTAAGGATGGAGTTCATCTCGGTCGTTGTGGTGTCGAAGGTATTGTCGAATAATCGGGTTACGATTTCTTCTATCCATGAAGCTCTATGTGCTCCGTGTAAAACCTTCCCATCATCTCAAAATTTCACAAAAAACCGATGACTGTATAGAACTTTCCTTGTAATTTTAATCAATGACAGAATCACCGAATTCTTTCAGAAGTACTAAACAATTCGGAATTGATAATGGTCAACTGAAAACTGCGAACAAAGAAATTTGCGGGAGACGGAAAAGTTTTCCACGAAGTTAATTAAAGCTTCAGTGAGTCTGAATGGTGTATGCAATGTTTCCCTTGCAAAGAATGTTACATCATTACACGCATTTACGATATTCTTTACAAAACTTGCCTTGCCGAGTGGTAAACAATAAAAAAACGAGTACTGCCGATAAAATGACCTGGCATGAAATCATGTAGATGGTCAATGAGCGAAATCAAGATCGACATTCTCATGGTATAAATAAACATCGATATCAGATCATCATCACAGACATCACAACTATTCTAACCGCTAATCCAATTTACAAGCCCCTATAAAGTCATGCCTGATCGCCCTCTTATTACCGATTACATTAGCGGATGAGGGAAGAACGGAAAGGTGGGATTTCCCGCTTTTGGCCATTCCAAAAAGGTAATCTACTTCCTGGAAATGTGAGCATGTTGAAAAAATTTCCTCTCTTTAGACAATAGGATCGACCGCCAATGATACATGAAGATCCACCATCGTGTGGACCAAATTAATTAAGTCACTTAGCAGAAGAGTTCGCCTAATTAACAGGAAATTTACCCCCTCAACGTTGCTGCCCTGGCATGTCTCCATTGTATATAATGGTTAACAAAAGGTAAAAATCTCTCTTTTGGTAACTTTCTCCACCCGCCTTACCCCCCAGCAAACCTTTCTCCCGTCAAGGGGGCGGCATCTGTCAAAGGGGCGCTAGTACTCCCTCATATTATCCCCGAGCACATGATACGGTTAATGAGCGTATAATAGTTGGTGTTTAGAGGTGCTATAAAAAGCGTGTTGTTTCTTGTTGTACAGTCATTCACCACCCTCCGGAGGCTATCAGTCATTTCATCCGACTGACTGATTGACTGATAAATTGACTGATTGAGTAACTGACTGATTTGTAGGTTCAGCGACTGACTGATTGATGCATACTGAATTCCTGCTAAACTGACCGATTGACTGAACGAAAGACAGACTGATTGATTGTTTGATCGATTGACGGACTGGTTGACCGACCGACTGACTAAGTGACTAACTGAATGACTGATTCAGTGATTGTTTGACCAATCACAACCGACTGACTGATTAACTATTTGACTGACTGACAGACTGACTGACCGACTGACTGACTGACTGACTGACTGACTGACCACACCACCGTAAACGCATGCACTACGGTAAGTGCGTCGCGCATCGATCTTCGTCCCCAATCATCGATCCGTGTGTTTAATGGCCGTACTTAGTAGATGTTTAATCGATGCCCGTAAAATTTAGTCAGTCAGTCAGTCAGTCAGTCACTGACAGACTGCGCGAAAACAGTCATTTTGATGGTCATGTGTCGGTAATAACGACAGTCAACGATCAGTCAGATTATAGTCTCTCTGGGGGCTCACCGCCGCTACGCAAACTGTTTGCTTAGCGATGATATTTATTGATTTCACAGGTCGGGACTGACAGACAAACATGAAGAATGGATGAAACGTTGGGAACTGACAGACGGTGGGAAAATATACCATCGTGAAAACAGTAACTGGGGTAAGACAGTATTGTTTTGAATACCTTCATTTTATCATATACATGTAGGTGGGTCTGTCAATCTGTATATACCATGCACATGGTAGGATACATAGGCAAGTGAATCAGTCAGTCAGTCAGTCAGTCAGTCAGTCAGTCAGTCAGTCAGTCAGTCAGTCAGTCAGTCAGTCAGTCAGTCAGTCAGTCAGTCAGTCAGTCAGTCAGTCAGTCAGTCAGTCAGTCAGTCAGTCAGTCAGTCAGTCAGTCAGTCAGTCAGTAAGTTAGTCAGTCAGTCAGTCAGCCAGCCAGTCAGTCAGTCATCGGTCCACCACTTTGCTCAATTCTTCGAAACGTGTATTATAATAAAAAAATATATAAACCACAAAACCGCCAACCACAAAGTTGATGTTTGGTTTAATTTTTCTCCAAATGACAGAACGTTAATTTGCATTAACGGGCCACTCGTAATGT
>OZ038442.1:10512244-10542244 GCA_964036265.1 Daptonema setosum
CGTCCGACGTACAATGAGTGGTTCGATATTAAATTGTTCGCACAATTCCAAGTAAGTGGTCTTTTTTACCGAAGAATGTTGGAGGTACTTTAAAAAACGTTTCTGAACAGATTCGATTAGTTTTATTGAACCGACTTGCGAAGGATTCCACAGAATTGACCCTGATTCAAGTATGGGTCTCACGTATGTTTTGTACATTTGTAGACGAAAGTTCGTATTTCGAATTCGGAACAGTCTATTTGTAACGTTTAGTTGTCGGCTAGCTTTAGTGGTAATTTTATCAATTTGACGTTTGACTCCGAGGTTAGATTCAATTATGATTCCCAGATCACGAAAATTATCGTAAAGTTGAACTGGTTCACCAAGCATAGTGTAATTAGGTGGATCCACAAGAGAAATACTCGATTTCGTACCAACACTCAGGATACCGCATTTTGGCACTGATATCGTAAGTCCATGAGAGCATAGCCAATCGCAGACTGAATCAATGTCTTTCTGAAATTTAAACATGTCTTCTTGGCAGGTGATTGGTGCCATAAGCTTGATATCATCAGCGTACAACTTAATTTTAGCAAACGAGACTTGATTAGGAATATCGGATAAGAAGATTGTGAATAATAAAGGTCCGAGTACGCTTCCCTGAGGTACGCCTCTATTGATAGAATACAGAGAGGATGAGTTATTCCCGATTGATGCTGAAATTGATCTACCGTAAAGATAGGACGCAAAGAAATTAATCACTGTTTGGTCAAAATTAAGGCAACGTAACGCATCCAACAAATAAATGTAATCAATCGTATCAAAGGCCTTGGAGAGGTCTAAATAGAAAATGTCTGTCCTGTAACCCATCTCGAATGACTCAGTCCAAATGTTAAGACAGGAGAGTAGTTGGGTTTCGACCGATTTACGTGGCATAAATCCATGCTGTTCAGGCGAAACCAAGTCATTACTGATTAAATATTCCATTACTTGTTTTCTGATGATTTTCTCCAGTACCTTACTCAGTGTAGGGTTTAAAGAGATAGGGCGATAATTATCCGGATCAGACTTAGGTTCCTTTTTTGGGATTGGGATTACCTTAGCTATTTTCCATTGGGACGGAAACAGCGAGGTAAACAGAGCTTGGTTAAATAGTGAACTAAGTGGCTCTGCTAGGGAGAGGTATAGTTTACGCAGGAGAAGGTTAGGGATGTTATCGAAGGCAGCAGATTTTTTATTGGGAAGCGATTTTAGTGTGTCACAGACTTCAAATACGGTAGTAGGCCTGAATTTGAAAGAAGGACATGTAAGCTCTCTGTTTAGAAAAGATGGTGGAAGGGTAGGTCCGATGAAGGTGCAAATTTCAGAGAATTTTACCGCGAAGAGTTCTGCTTTGCTTTTGTCAGTAATATAATTGATACCATTAGAATCGGTTATAACTGGAATCGTGCTGCTTGTTTTAGTGCGTCTACGTATATAATTCCAGAACTTAGACCTGTTGGATGAGCGAAGGATGTTGTGTTCAGCCTTGTATTTGCATACTTTGGTTCGTTTTTCGATGAGACGTGTGACTGAGCGATAAGATAGATGGTCATTAATTCCATTTTTCGCTTTCTTTTTCAAGCGTCTTTGAATGCTTTTCAATTTTTTCAGCCATGTATCCGAAAGATTAGTTACTCGTTTACGGGACCTACGGCATAACGGGACATTAGCGTCAATGAGGTGGTTGATACTTCTAGTGATTATCTCACAGGAGTGATCAGCCGAAGAAGATTGTTCTAATAGAGCTTGCCAGTTAGCAGTTAATAAAGGACGTTCCAGACCCTTCCAGTCGGCTAATGTGTAGTTACGGAATGTGAAGGACATAGGGTTAGATTTTGTATCTAGGGTTGTAGTGATGTGAAGAGATTTGTGATCGGACTTTTTGGACACGTTATCATCGAAGCCAAACTCATCACCAATAGTTATGGAAGAAATACAGTCAAAAGAAGAAAAACACAGGTCTAAAATGTTATCGCCTCTAGTAGGTTCCCTGACATGTTGGGTGATTCCATTTAAAGAAAGACATTCAAGAAATGGCTCAAAAAGTTTTCTAGTCGAAGAATGGGCAACCCAATTAATAGAAGGCATATTAAAATCACCAACGATTAGACAGCCTAATGATTTCAGAGAACAAATACTGTCTACCAAAGTGCAAAGTTGTGCTATTTTTTTCTCAGGAGTATTATTACGATTGGTTTTATCGGTATCGTTCGCCGATGGTGGACGGTAAATATTACACAAGATAATACTCGACGATTTGTCATTTGGTTTCAAGAAAAGTTTGAGTGTTATAGACTCAAATGAATCAGAAGAGTGGGACAAGTTGTCGAGTAGTTTGTAATTAAATGTTTTGGGAATCAAGCACATGACTCCCCCGCCATCACGAATTCGGTCTTTTCTTATAACGTGGAAGGAATCATTGTGAGAGAATAAGTTGTCGTGGAAATTTTCATTCAAAAAAGTTTCATTAAAACATAATATAGATGAGCAGTTATCCTCAGCCGATAGGTGGTCTAAGTAGTCACGTTTACTAGTATTAGCGATGGAACGAACGTTAGAGAAAAACAGTTTCAGGGGAACTGAAGTGTGATTAACAGATTTAGTTAAACGATAGTTACTATAGTGGTTTACAAGCCATTGCTCCTCGTCATCCTATTTGTTACCACTCAGCTTTGGATAACTCTCATTGGTGTAAATGACGGCGGGATCGTCCGGGTAGTTAATATGGTAGTTGGCAATCACCATGGGATCGGATGGGTCGCAGAATTTGATAGTCTGATTGCGCCCATCTGAACCACGCTTCATCTCAACGATAACGGGACCGGAATCCGAGGCGGACAAGAAGCGCACGCGGAGATATTTCTCCGGGTGCACTTCCTGAACCACACGCAGTGCAAAGTATGCCTGCTGCTGTTTAATTCGCTGGCTACGGGTAAGGTCGTGTCGGCACTGCAGCCGGTCGGATGGTTTTTGTGAGAATGTTTGACCAACCGACTTCAGTGTGTCCACTCCCTTTTTGGACAAAAATCGATGCTTGGTCGTATTACTGACAGTGACGACTTTCAAGAGACGTGGGCCGTTCGGAGTAGACCGGCCCATTCTGTACGTCTTGCAGATGTTGGTCGGATCGCCACCGAGTATTTCAGTGGCCTTGCGCAATGCCTGGAGGTCTGCGTTGTTCTTGAAATCGGACGCCTTCGGGTCATCGGACCCAGCGGCGGTCAGGCTGGGTTCACATTCCATCAGTCCACTGACGACGAAATTGTTGGCCTTCTCCTCTTTCTCACTCAGGTCACCGAACACAGCATGTAGATAATGTTCGTCGACCACTGGACGATTGATTAACGCGGCGACCATGGATTTAAGGGTCGCAATTTCAGTCGACTGGGCCGCGATGGTTTGCAGCAAATTGTCCAGTTGCGCCTCGCGACGAGCCTCCCGTTCCTCACGCTGAGCGTCACGTTGCAGCGACTTCTCGAGCGCCTCAAGGATCCTCTCGAGACGCTGATCAAAGTTGGGCGCCGGGTCCGTTGAATTGGCTCGTGTCTGGCGGTTGTTGACCATGGCGCCGGCGGTGATGAGCGAGGCACCTCAAGTTTCAATGGGTAAAAACCTTTGTTTGCTGATTTTTTCTTTTGCGCCTACCAAAAGTTTGGCTTTTATTTTTATTTTATTTTTTATTTCATTATAATAAATTAATATGAAGAAAGCTGAAAAATTGTTGTACAGTCTCAAAATGATTCTTGCAGGTAGCAGTTCATTAATTTCAATGTAAAAATGGACCCGCATCCGTCGCAGCCCGCTTCTACGGTTGACAAACCGGCCGCCCCGCATCCCGCCAGCCAACAGCCGACTCGATCCGATTTACTCGTTGGTCCCTTTCGGCTTCCGGGTTCTGCAACACCAGGACACTTAGACTTAGGTTTAGGCTTAGGTGTTGCAGATTTGGTGTTGCAGGTTTTAGTGTTGCAGAACCCGGAACCCGGTTCCTTTGGATTCTTTAATTTCCATTTCCTTCGCTAATTTATTACGCTAAAAGTTTTAGTGTTGGATTGCACTTTTGGAATCCGAATTCCTAATTGACTGACTCCTAATTGACCGACGGTCGTTTATTATGGGTCTGTTCACTTTGGGGTTCGGATCCCAAACGTGCAATCCAGTCGATTTTAGTAGTTACGTCGGGTAGAGTTTTCGGGTCAGGTGTCGAATCGGGGGTAAAATACATATGCATTTTATGAATTGAGAGTGTGTGAAACAGGACCAGAGTTTAAGCTACGTTAGTCGGAGCTTTTTAGATAATAGAGTATAAAGTATAATATCAAATAATTAAATATGAGAAACGAAATAGTTTCCATTAAACGGATGTATGTAAGTAAGTATGTCGGAATAGAAATAAAAATTTACGGGAGAGATATGTGTAAAAAAATATTCAAATTCACCAGCCTTCATCCACTAGGTGTGTGTAATAAATAAATAAATTAACTATTTTTTCTCCTCCATATGACGAGCGACCAGCCACCTTTCCAGATCAGCGACGCGAATGGTTCCTTCTTTCAGGGCTATTGGAAGACTGTTGTAATGATTAATGGTCCTGTCATAAAAAAACTGTTTTCGAAAGTGGCTGTTGTGTCTTGGTTTCTTTAGTCGTTTAATGTTTGCTTATGTTGTTGGAGGAGGGAAGATACTAGACACTCATGCGTACGAGAATGAGACAATACTCTAAAATAAGGGGTCCACAATAATCTCTTTAAAGGGGTATAAAAAAGACATCAGTTTTTGCGTCAGTTTATCTATATTTTAACTATTCATTGTTATTTTCTGGAAAAGCCGAATAAAGGGTAAGTCTACTGCTCCATTCCTTCCTCTGATGACCACTATTAAAAGATTAGTTGAAATTTTATTTAGTTTTGTTTGATTTTTCTTTTTATAATTTTTTACAGCAACATCAGCCAATGCATAACAAGTCCCCGGCATCGGCACCCGGCCGACATCCAGTCAGTGGTTTTCCCTCGTCTTCATCAGGGCCGCCAACCCGACCGCCGCCGCCGCAACAGCCACTTTCGTTTGGTATCTCTTCTCTCGGCATTCCGGCATCTTCTGTTGGTTTTGGTTTGGTGTGAAGAAACTTGTAAACAATTTCTGTATCGTTTTATCTAAAGCTCGCCAAATTGTGACCTTTTCTAGTATTTTTTTTTGAAAGCCGATAGGCTCCGTTTCTATCAAGTCTCACAATAACTCATCGGTGTTTAATATAGTACAGTATGAAATACTGTTCCAAAAATGTATGGGAGTTCTCGATAACCCAAACTGATGCTTCACGATATCAGATTTTTCGATGAAGATATCGTCGGATAAAGGGAATTTTTCTTCCCTGTTGCATCGGCAAAGAACCTGACACCATAAAACATTAGGTTGTTTATCGAAAACTCACTCAGCTTCTTGGAACAGTAATTAGTTTTCGACTATAACAGTGAAATGAAACCCTAGCTCTCTATATAGTCTTATGCATCTTTTCTCTAAAAAGTTCTCTCTGTTAACTTTTTTCATATCACATGTCGATGTCCCACCAGTGAAGCTTTTCATTTTCATTGTTTGCAGAGCGGCGCTTCTGCCTCAATGAAGAACATCTCACTGCCACCGGCTATGAATCGTCCGCCGCCAGACAAGGTGACTTTTATGTTTGATATTTTTCCAACACAGTAATGGAGTCATTTTTCGAAGCTACTATATGCACGCTCAAGGTATTTATGTCAAATAAAACAATGAGGCCAATTGTTTTTTTCTTGTTTTATTTTTTCAAAACCTTCCATACAGAGCCAAAAAACTGCCTAAAATTTGGAGAAAAATGTAATTTTTAAGTACCTTTTGTTGTAACGTTAGACATACTGAACAGAAACTTACGTGTCAAAACACCAATTATTTATTGATTTTTTTGCAAAAATAACCCGAGAAAAACAATAGATTAGTTATTTTCCTTGTTTTTTTTTTAATTTGACTTACGCTTCATTAAAAAAATTATTTATACGTATCTTATTGCGATCATTTCCGACGTTTTTCATTGCGACTAAATGGTATTATAATTAGCCGATATTATACGAATTCCCTAGACCATATTAATTGTTGTCGTGTATTTATAGGCTGGTAGTTCGTCTTCACTGTTGAGTTCGATACGTCTGACTCCCGGCAACGTCTACCCCACTAATCTACTCTCCTACAACAACAGTCGACTCGGTCAGCGACCGCCCGGCCGTTGGTCTTAAATTCGAGATAGTTTTTTATTCACACATCGAGTGGTAAAGGACAAAGTTGTTCAAATAACAATAAACGGGAACGAATAGAAATGATTATATCAGTTAATGATCACTTGTCTTTTGCATCAAGATTGCCACATACATCACGATGCATAAAGAAAATGATAGAATATGTAACTATGAATTAATTTCAAGTGAAGCAAAGGGTATGTAGTTTTCCTCATCCTTTCATAGTTTTCCGAAACTAACGGAAATAACCGTCGGCGTATTCAAGCCCTAACTACTTTTATTATTTTTGTTACGATAAAATCTTTCCAGAAAGGTGCACGTGCACGGAAAACTATAAAAATACTCTGAACTGTTTACTTTCTCTTCTCTAAAACGACGAAATCGATCATTTTAACGGAGATTTTGTCTTTTACCTGTGGCTGGTCGATAAATTCCTCGCCCATTAGTAAAGATATCATAACCAAAACGAACAATAATTTCGGATTGCAGTATTACCACCAAGTTCGTACGCGCCAGTGACCACGCATTCGCTCTGGAACACGGGCGGCAATCAGCAGCTGAATCCGATTCGACTCGGATCGTACCGACCGCAGGCACCATCGCCAGGTTTGTCACTTCATTGCGATCGGTGGTGGCCCGGGTTTTTCTAGCGTTTCGGGGGTAGAGCGGTGTAAATCCGGGTCTCCCGCCCTTGTTAAACGTCAACTTCAATCAACTTAAACGCAATCAAAGCGCGAAAATAGCGAGTTTTTCTGTCAAATTTCACTAAATTTCGTCAAAATCCTAGAAATTTTAGGCAACGGGGAAGAGAAAAATCGGATGCACCGTTCTCATCGATTACGAATAATGACGTCAAGAAATCATGTTTACAACTTTTTGGCTATTTTGAATGGCAACCAACTTTTTTATCTCAAGGAAAGCAAAAAAACGCCTTTTTTGTCATACCTTTGAAAAATCCTTCCAAGTTTCAGGTCAACTTCTGGCCGGTTCAACGGCGTCCGGCGGTGTTCGACTACCGATGCCTTCGTCCGCCTACAACACGGCCAACAGTTTACTGCAACAACAACAACAATTGTTGAGTGCAGCCGGGGTGGCCAACAACATGACAACTAATCCCAACTTGCCACAACCACAAAAGGTTGTTGATGTTGTATTGGGAGAGTAGTTGTGTGAATATTTTTTTGGTAGTACCCTTCTTCACTTTTCGCTTAAATTAATGTTCCGTTCCCATCGTTCGAATGTTTGGATCTTGAATTTTATCATTGCTGTTTTTCCCTTGAAACATTAGTTCCAACTCTACTCTCCTACCAATTTTTCGGAAACACATTGGTTGCAACTCTACCATCCTATCAATTTTTGAATACATGAATTGTGCACTTCTCTCTTTATTAAGCCACGGACTACCTCAGAACCGCCTATATCTCAATTTTAATACTCATTTTGTTCTTAATTTGTTTACAATTTGTTAAGATTAACATTTCAAATCATTGGGAACTCACCCTCTCACTCTCTCAGTCACTCACTCAGTCACTCACTCACTCACTCACTCACTCACTCACTCACTCACTCACTCACTCACTCACTCATTTCAATACCGTTTTAGTCGCACAGCGTCGGTGCCACCCCGTCAACCAGCAGCAGTTCGATGACCCCATCCGGCACGCCGACCAAGCCATCGGGTAGTACGACACCCGGACCAAGTCCACGACCCTCCATACTCCGGAAACGACCGGCTGAGTATCCGGGCCCATTGGCTTCAAGTCCTGGTTAGTCATGGTTTGAATGTTGAGAGTTGTATAACAAATAATAATGTAATATTAAGGGTTATAATTAGTTTATTGGTTCACTTCACCCCACCATTTTTCATAGATACTTGGATTACATTTTCTGGTGGGCTAGTGAGCTGACTTTCGTTGTCGATTCAGTAGCGTAGCCATGCTCACGCCGGAAAAAATAACGACCATTTTTTTACATGTTGGCACTCTTTATTCACCATCGAAAAAAAATTTACCCCGTGAATAACATTTATAAATTTGCAAACATTATGTCAATTTTTTGGGGGTAAGCTCGAGCGTAGCGTGAGGGAGATTTGTTTGATGTGAAAAAATCTAGATAAATTGCTCTAAAAATAATTTAATGTTTATGTTCTGTTTTCAGTGAGCAATTCATCGCTGGCCAATCGTAAACTCGCCTACAACGAACAGCCCGACTCACCAATGTTGGTGGTTTCCATGCCCGTCCGAGCTAATTTTTCCTTCTGGAGATTTTCTGGCTAATATATTTCATGAACACGCTTTGTACAAGTACATCTGCCGTCAATCACCGTATAGTCGAATATTTTATTCTTGACTCATTTTGTGCAAGGCCAGACAATTCGCATCTGATGTTTCGCTCTCTAGTTTTAAACGCCGAAATTTATAACACGTAATTTTTCACTAAACCTAACGAATCGAAGGTGAAACATTAGGTATAAATGTACCCGTTTTTGCACCAAATGAGTCAATATTAAAATAATCGGTTGTACCGTATTGTTTAACAGAATATGTAGTCTTGTAATGTAAATATAATCTTTGACTGCAAAGTTCACCGCAACCTTTTTGCTGCCGTGCAATATAATACAGTAGATTTTTTCATCAAATATTGCTTTATCATAATTTAGAAAAAGGACAGCAGATTTACATAAAATACATAATAATGTTTCATAATATGAATACTAGCTAATTTACTATTGTTTTATTTTTGCTTTATTTTTTGTTATGGTTTGTTATGTTATTGTTTATGTTATGTTACAGCTCGAGACCAGCCAGCGATACGACCATCACCCCACAGCCGCCCGGTGCTGGCAATTCAAATAATGCCGGTACGATTTTTTTTGAATTTCAAAATTGCTACCTCGACTTTGATTTGATTCATTAGTATCAGACCAAATGTAGAGGGCGCCATGAAATGAATTACAGTTTTTGTTTTATATTAGCTGTATTGTATCCGTATCGTAATGTGATCTTGTTTGTGCAGTAATCGAGAAACAAGTTGATAATAATGGGATTTATATTTTTATAAAATTTATAATAAAAACGTTTTTTTAATTATTAAAAGAATCAGAATAATCAACGATTATTGTAAGGTGGTACACAATCGCCAGTGGAATCGGACGGTGCGTCCAACCATTCAACAGTATCAACCACCTCCACCATGTCCGAGCTCAAAGAACCCACATCCGCCGACTGCAGTCCCAGAAAACGATCTCGAAAACAACAGTTTGATGGTTGGATTCTTCACTCTTTCTTCTGACAAAAAAAAATTATGTTCATGTTTCACTAGTCACGTTCTGATTTCTGTATTTTTTACAGATGTTGTCTCAAAAAAATTATTCTACATTTTTTTAGTCAAAAAATCATTTAGTTAGTTTTTTTATTACCGTATAATGAGCAAAGCCTGTGCATGTTCTCAGGGCTGGGGTTTTGCTTACTATGGTGTCTTTAGACGATATTTCGTTTTCTTGATCTCCTGAATTTCTGGATGATTTTCAGCCGTGGAAGCGGAGCAGAGAGCTCTGGCTAAACAACGACTCGAACAACAACAGGCCGTCGCACAACAGGTGAGTGAGTCAGAAATGAGTGAGTCAGAGTTGAGTGAGTCAGAGTTGATTGAGTCAGAGTTGAGTGAGTGAGTGGGTGAGTCAGAGTGATTGAGTGAGTGAGTGATAAGCGACTGAGTGAGTGAGTAAGTGAGCGAGCGAGTGGGTGGGTGGGTGGTGGGATAAGTCAGAGTGAATAAGTGAGCGAGTGACTGTGTGAGATAATGAGTGGATGAGTCAGTAAAGTAATGAGCGACTGAGTGAGTAAGTGATGAGCGACTGAGTGAAATGAAGAGTGCGCAAGCCTGGCCGAGCAAGTTGAATGATTGAATTGAAGTGTGGCACGAATGATGTGTTTAGTTTTATAAACTTCAACTTGTGTAAGTTTTGTGGCACCTTTGCAGCGTCCATCGGCCTACGCAGCGGCCGCCCGTCGGATGCAGGAGATCAACCAGAATCGGATCACGGCTTCGTCGCCCAAACTGCAGACTCGATTGGCGGCTGGCGGTAATCAGAAACCGTCAAACTTCATGCGCCCGCCCAGTCGGTTGGTACACTTTTTGGGTTTGGATTTCATTAGGTTGACTCGTACATATATAATCGGTCTTACAATTTACGATTTACAAATTACGTTGAATTAACGAGGAAGAACTATACTGAAAATTAATGTGATAATTAAGACACTTCTTCAAACTTTTCTCCCGGTAGACTGGGAATTAATAGTCGCTGTTATAACGTATGCTTTGTACGGTCTTTTCCATGATTAGATTACAGAAATGTAAATTTGAATCTGAATATAATCAAAACAAATTATAAAAACGAACTGCCGTTCTAATCAGCACTTTGTGTCATCTCATCAGTATATCGAACCCGGGACCTGGCGATCCGAAGTCTAACACTCAACCAACTAAGCTAAGCCGCCATTCTAATCAGCACCTTGTTTCAGCAGTATTTCGAACGGCAGCGCTGCGCAGCCTGCCCGTCCGGAATCATCGATTAAATCGGAGGAACCCGACGTGATGGACTCGCGGGCCTCATCCCCGTCCAACTGCTCGGATAACGAAGTACGAACCATCAGTCGGGTTGGTTCAGGGTGTTTGATTTGTATTGAGCTTTCAACAATTTATCTCAATTATTTGACTCATAAAATTACGAAAAGGGGACGTTTTTTCAGACCCTTTTGCATGCCATATTTGAAAATTGTATGAATTGCATATGTATGATCGTTCGCATTTTTCTACTAACTTTTTTACAGTTTTGATGACAATTTAGAAAAAAATTGTCATCATTTTTTTTGGTAATCATGGGTGCATCCGTCAGTATTCGACGTAAGTTGTAATCAAAGCCTCGAGTTGTATTATAAGAGTCGATGCCAGAGAAAAGCACCCGTCCGAGCTGTTTTCCGCAGATTTTTCGAAATCGTTAATTTCGCTGTTATTAACGCTATATATGCAGAAAATTTTTGCGATTTCAAAAATGTTTTTTGTTTTTAAATTTGAACATAAGAATTCATAGGAAACTCAATTTTCTGACCACAGGTCGAAATGTTTTGGAAAAAAAGGTCGTTTTCCTGAATTTATCAATTTCTCTATATGTGAGCTTTGGAGGGTCATAAAATTTCAGATATATATTTTTCAGGTCATTATCTATTTGTGTTTTCAATTTCAGTTCACAAAACGAATTTTTCGTTTGTCAATTTCTTCTCTAAACATGGGACTTTTTACAATTCGACGAGATTCTCAATCGTTTCCAAGCGCCTGGAAATTTGTGCGCGTAAATCTAGAAGCTCCTATAGCATAAATTAGTAGTCTTTTATATGGAGAATCTTTTGAAATTAACCATTTTATAGCAATTTCTTATATCTCTCACAGTTCGTCAAAGAAGTTGAGGAAAATTGTGGTTTTGTACCTTCATGGGAGTTCCAAAGCTAACACACATGGATTGTCAACCAGCTGTCAAATGTGTAATATCCGTGTAAGGCGCTTGTATACTCATCGCGGGTTTAGCATGGTGGTTAGCAGTTAGCACTCTAGTTTTGCACGCGCCAGATCTCGGGTTCGATACCCATACCACGGTTTCGGACTATTTTTTGCACTGAATCGTTAGTATGTGGGGAGAAATATGATCCTGATGCGTAGCATGATGTCTTGCCATATTTTTTTTACCAAAAACTGCAACGTTATATGACGTAACGATGTTCAAAACACCGTCGGCTGAAAATCACGTAGAAAGCGCGTGTTCCAGGTAAGCTTCGCACGCGTATTTTGAATCTTCTCCGAGATATTGTGAAAGATATAGGAAATTGCTATGAAATGGTTAATTTCAAGAGATTCCCAAGATAAAATACTACTAATTTATGCCGATAGGAGCTTCTAGAATTACGCGCACAAATTTCTAGGCGCTTAGAAACGACTGAGAATCTCGTCACCTTGTGAAAGGTCCCATGTTTGGAGAAGAAATTGACAGACGAAAAATTTGTTTTGCAAACTGATATTAAAAACACAAATAGTTAATGACCTGAAAAATATATTTCTGAAATATTATGAGCATCCGGAGCTCAAATTTAGAGAAATTCGTGAAAAAGTCGATTTTTTCCGAAAATATTTGACCTGTGGTCAGAAAAGTGAGTTTCCTATGAATTCTGTTGATCAAATTTGAAAACAAAGAATATTTTTAGAATCGCAACATATTTCTGCATATATAGCGTTAATTACAGCGAAATTAACGATTTCGAAAAATCTGAGGAAAACAGCCCGGACGGGTGCTTTTCCCTGGCATCGACTCATAAAAAACATAATTCATTTTACTCTGTTCAATTTAACTTGAAATTATTATTTTTTAGAGGGTTATTATAAATAATTTATTTGTAGGCCTCATCACGCACGTTGCACCCGACCCAGCCGCACGTACCACGCGATCGTGATCGTGATTCTATGTCACCACCGATCACGATTCGTGGTCCACCCGAGGACTGGCTGGCCAAGTACCTCGATGCGGCATCCAAAACCGGCGAAGTTAGTCATGATGAAACAGTGGCGGACGAGTGAAATCTCCAAAGGGAGGGGATTCTCTCCAAAGAGGGGGGAATTGGCACAAACTAGGCCGTTTTACCTACACGTTGAGAAACCAATTTAACTTTTTGTAACCGCCAAAGTGTGGGAATTCCACGTTTCCCTCCCCTTCTCGTCCGCTAATGTGATGGAAGAAAATTAAAAAAAGAAGAAGTTGTTAATTTACGTGCTCATTTAACGTCGGAAGAATACTTTGGGTGCCTTCACAGTCCGAGTGGCATTTTTTTCGGCGCTTTTCTGTAATCCTCTCCCCTGTTTCGTTTCGAAATTTCTTCTTTTTCTTCCGGTTATGATTTTGAAAACGTTTCGAAATCCATTGAGACGTGGGAAAGGTTCACAGAAAAGTTTGGAAAAAAAGTTGCACGATGAAGGTATACCCAGTAAACTGCACCTTTTTGCGATCTCACATTGAAGTGGGTAGGTAATTTCAACACGATTCATCAAATGATTCTTTCTTGTTCCTCAATCCTCATTTTCACTTAACACGAATCTGTTTTGCAGACCAAAAAGCGAAAAACTGACCACGGCACCGATGATGTTGAGGAAAAATCGGAAGAAAACGGTGAGAAAACGTTGGATGATGAAGAGGGTCCCGTGTTCAGACGTCGACCTCGATTACTGGCCACATATAACATGCAGTGGTGTCCCAGGAAAAACCACTTCAAGAGACCCGAATTGGTTGGTTTTGCCTACAAGATTGATTGTAATATCATCATTAGAAGTACACGGGCGAATTGGTAGAAGTTGAACCTTAAATTAAAAATAATTAGTTTTTATAAATAGACACACATAATGGGGGAATAATAGACTATCTAACTTAAGAAGAGAGTAAAAGAAAAAAACTAGAAAAAAACATGTTGTTATAGTATATTTTTCTAGCTAAAATCAAATTTTTCAACTTTTTCAAACTTAATTTTGTTTTGCATCGCGATACGGTAATCACACGCTGAATAAAACATTGAAATTTCGGCGAAACAGGTTGAAGTTGACTGTTTCGGGCTCTGTTGTATCTTCCTTGTCCAAAGTTTGCCAAATCGGGAGAACCCAAGCTACGCCCAACATAAATTTTTGCTAGAAAACAGCTCAAACCAAGTTCGCTCTATGATATGGCGATCTTGGTTCTTGTTTTCATTCAAACAGGCTTCCAATAGTTCGAAAAAAAAGTTTTGTTCTGTGCAAATGATTTTATAAATTGATAGACGAATTCTAATTCAACCAAGAAAGTGAAAAATATAAAATTTCTGGTATGATCCAAACCCACGATCTTTTGTTTTACTACGTCACTGCCACGTCAACCCACGTCATTTCAGGTGATCGTGCGCAAGTCGGGTCGTCGATCGCATGGTGGTGGCGGCAGTTCTGGTTGGTGGTGGTAGTTTTTTTTGATTCTGAAACTTCGTTCAATCAAGAAAAAAAACATACGTTTTCCCGGAAACACTGTCGGAATGTTTCACCTTTCTTTCATGCCAGTTTGGAGTTGTGCTCTCTGTTGAATATCATAATTATTTGATATTGTAATTATAATTTTTCCAACAACCGGTTTTCGTGGTCGATTATGGTAAGGTAATAGTTGCATTTAGTTTTCTTCATTTTTAAAATCTATGAAAATGTTCGACATGAGTCATGACAAATCGTGACTATTAATGTTTAGGTGGTGCGGGCAGTATGACGTACGCGTGTCGTCTGGCCAACGACAAACACACCTGGGCCAGGATGCGGGCGTGGAAGCTGGACAGGTTCGACCATTTTATCGAGATACACCTCACTGGGTGTCCATTAATCACATTATTAATGCTCTAAATTTTTAAGGATCCAATCTGAGCTCTAACATTACTTTTTGAAATTATAAACTCACCTTTAGATTGACGATGTCTGGTCAAGTAACTATAAACAGGGGTGGGCCGCTGGGGGGGGTGGGTTACCCCCCCCACTTTTCAGGGTCGGCGGGTAGCCTACCCCTCCCCCCTAGACAAAAATTTAGGTCGCCTACCCCCTCCCCCCCCCTACTCGAAATTTTTTTAGAAAATCGGCCTCAAAACCTCGATTTTGAGGCTCATTTTTCAAAAATTTTTGGCTGTGAGAATTTTTTTTCGAACAAACACGTTTTCTGGGTCAATTTTATTGGTTGAAACCTGAAAAAACCGGTACATGTGATGTTTATATCCTATAATAGAAGATTTTTTTAGCAAAAACGAACAAAAAACGAAGCTTTTTCGCGAAATTTTTTTTTCCTACCCCCCCCCCCCCCTACCCGACCTTACCCCCCTCACTTTTTGGACAGGGCGGGTAAGACGGGGTTTTCGGTCGGCTACCCCCCCACCCCCTGCAAAACGCCAAAAAACCCGGCCCACCCCTGACTATAAAAGTATATCGAAAGTTATGGAAAGTGAAAAGCTGTTGATTGAGCTGAGCTTGTTGATGAAATAAAATAAATAATCCGTCTAATATCAGTTTGTATATTAGAGAAGACTAACGATGCTAGGTGATAGTGAATCAATTGATCATAATGGTATATGATAAGCTGTGGAAGGAACAATACAAGTTGTGAAGTTGATCTATGTTTGCAGGCTGTGGACGCAACTGGCCAGTGTGAATGAGGACGAGTCCCATAACGTTGACGATGTGGACGAGCTGTTGCAGTCCTTTGCAGGAGAGATGGTTGGTTCCTTCAATTGCATCAATGTCCACCGAAACCGAACCGAACCGATTCATTCTTTACAGAAGACAACTAGGCACAATACTATCATATGTATTTGAATGGTGACTTCCTATCCTAGTGGCCAGAGATTTATTAACACATTTTCTCATTCAAATTTCTCTCTCTGCGTCTGCATATTACGCTACGGCTAAGTTAATAGCCATTTTGTGTGCCCTCTTCATTCCGTCTAATCTACGGAATAAAATTACATACATACATTTTGAAAGCTCGTCATGGATTGAAAAAGTCCGATTGACTGCTGCAGTCAAACTAATAAAAATCTTACCTCACACCTTTTGGCATCTATTGTTCCATTCATATCGTCGAACCACAAAACCTGGAATTTGTAAGTGATAAATCAACACTTTTCCAGTCCGAACCATCAACGAGTCGCAGTGGTGATGACGATGATGTCTCACGGCCGATGGTGATCTCAGATTCAGCCAAGCTTGAACACGTACGTGAGATGGTGCTGAGCATGACACAGCGTTCCAAAGCCATGCAGATACAAATGGAAGAGGTTCGTACCTTTTCAAGTCCGTAGTCTTTTAAAGTTTTTTTTTAGTTAAAACCTCTGAATTAGCCCAAAAAAAACAATAAAAAGAGCTTCTATATTTTCTCGTTTGACTGCGCATTACACCAATTTCTGGTAGCCTCACCTCAACCGTATTAGAAGTTTGGTTACAGCTTACTGCTTAGTAGCAAATGAGCGAAAAACGGTAACTCACTCACTCACTCACTCACTCACTCACTCACTCACTCACTCACTCACTCACTCACTCACTCACTCACATACTCACTAACTCACTCACTCACTCACTCACTATAACCCTGAATAGAATAAAACTTGGGAAACCTGTGAAAACTCAATTATATCCTCAACTGCAGGTGTTCACGTCACTGCAACAACTGTGCGCGCACGGCAGCCGCGTGCAGACGCGACTGCAAAAGTACGCCAGCAAACGCGCGGCGCGTCAGTGCAACAACACGGGTGCGTCATCCATGCGCGATCGGGATATACAATTTGATTGATCAACTGGATCATAATTAGGAAAACTGAATTTTTCAATGATTTGTTTCATAACACTAGCGGACGAGA
This sequence comes from Daptonema setosum, assembly GCA_964036265.1. Lineage (NCBI taxonomy): Eukaryota > Metazoa > Nematoda > Chromadorea > Monhysterida > Xyalidae > Daptonema > Daptonema setosum. Next base: position 10,528,971 of record OZ038442.1, read on the forward strand.
AAGGGAGAAAAAAGTTGAGTTTCTTCCTTAAGGTATCGGTAAAATGGCATAACTTCTGCAGATTTCACCCTCTTTGGAGATATTCCCCTCCCTGTGGTGGATCGGCTCGTCCGGCAGTGGATCAACTGGATCATAATTAGGAAAACTGAATATTCCAATGAGTCTTATTCATAACTTTCACTCCATATTTTCACATTGGTTGGCTTATTCTGTTCTGTTTGATGCCCAGTTTTTAATGTCTAAGAGATTCGAGAAATTTCCAGATATCTTACGAAAAAATTGTGGGTGAAATATTGCAGATTTTTTTTTAGTTCCGCCGTTTGCTATTCATATTTTGGGCAAATTGCGCCAAGAAACTAGTGTGAATCCGTGATTATATAGTTTCGAATAGCGTATATCCGAAATCCATCCAAGTCCGAACTCTACCTCAGCAATTTTCACAGAGCCGATGTCATTATTTACTTTTTTGTTATTTTTTTATTTACTTATAATTGGATAGATTATCAGCCACAGTGGCTCGTAGATTGATATTTTGGTTTCTAATGATATTTTCATTGATATCAAAAGTATTCTTGTATTTCCTTTATATACTATAATTGTTTATTCAAAGCCAGGAAATCTTCTTCATGGAAATTTATGTTGTGAGAATATGGGATATAACTTCATGGGATCCTCGCAACTGTGATCAATTGGTCATTCACATTGCTGCGCAGTGCAAAATTTATTTTGTAAATGTTCTTTCTTGTAATTTTGTTTAATCTATTTTTTATCTGATATTTCTAGGAAATTTATGAGCTCCTTTGTGGTTCTATCAATTCTTAGTGGTTGGATTATTTCATTTCGCATGTGCTTCTTTCCCCGTCGGTTTGTTTGGGCTCTTTTTTCAAATTATAGTTTATGAAGGGGAAGAGAAAGACATTTTTTGTCAGCATTTCCATTGGCAGGAAAGTCACCTCCAATTGACTCCCTGTTAAAGTGAGTGTGAAGTTCAAATAGGTTCAGAGACATCAAAGCCGTAATGACATATTTATAGTGAGTTACAATGAGTCATCTTTGTAGCACGTCTTTTAACACGTTATTATCTGCATTCTCATCGCGCGTACTCGGTACTAGCGGACGAGAAGGGGTGGGAAAAGTGAAAAAACCCGTCTTTGGCGTTTTCAAAAAGTAAAAAAATTTCCCGAAGATGTAGGTAAAATGGCCTGAGAACTGCAAATTCCCCCTCTTTGATGAAGTTCCCCTCCCTTTGGAGGGTTAGCTCATCCGTCATTGGTACTCGTTACTGACGCTTGTCAAGTTACGCTGTGGATTTAATGAGTTTATCATTTGAATTTTTTCAGTATTTTCTATTATCAGATTGTGAAATGCGAACCTTTAAGTTGAATAGTTATGAACTCGAATAATCGACTCACAAACCCGAATGAAATGTTTCGTGAATAGCATATATTACATGATGAGTTAAGTGAGTTCGAAAGTTATGCTCTGAGTTTTGAAGATGAGCTGAATTCACTGGTGGACGAGCATCCTCCAAAGATAGGGGAATTTCTCCAAAGAGGGGGGAATTTGAAGTTTCAAGGCCAGTTTACCTACACCTTGGGGAAGAAATTCTACTTTCTGAAAACGCCAAAGAGGGGGGAATTCAACTTCCCCCCTTCTGGTCCGCTAGTGGCTGAATTGAACCGGATTTGAATAAATATTTTTAATTAACAACTCATCAATAAAAATTTGCTGTGTTGTCGAATTATTGAAAATGATCGATTTAAATTTTTTCTACTAGGGCAGATTTCTCGGTAAATACTGCCTAGTGATGTTATCATGTCTTTGTCTTTCCTTGCATTATTTTAGTTTTTATCCCATCTTGATTTATTCCTAAACTTTGATTCTGTTAAAACAGCACAATATAAATACTTATTCATCCTCGTACCAACGATTTTTTCAGCTTCAAGCGTTATGTAAACTGAAACGCTTTGTTTCTTCTTTTGTTATTCCAATAACTTGATGTGGTGATTATTTCTCTCTGTTATTTCTTAATTTTCAGATATGATTACCGCTGTTATATGTTTATTTATCTTGAACTCAAAGCGATGTTGTTTCTCATTTTTTTATTGTATTCTTTTGTATATACTTTTATTGTAAGTTGCAAAATGCCAATTATTAAAATTTTTATCTTGTTTTCGAGTATTAATATGCTGATCAATATTGAATGTTCTCAATGAAATGGTCGGCGTTTTATCTTGAAAAGGCTAATTTTCTTCTGACTTAGACTTGGGTTTCAATACCTTGTGATACTACAAATTACAATTATTTATTTTCTACCATTACACTTTTGTCAAACATGCAGAGTGGGAATTCCCCTATTACCGTCATTATTTGAGATAATGTTCCAGGTTTGAATTGAGTTTGCATTCACGAGTACTATGAGCAATATGCACGATCTGCAGTCCAGCATCCATCAGATGACCGTCAGTGGTGACATCGGGTTCGTTTATATTAATGTTTCATTTAACTTGCACGTTATTCAGCTCTTTTCTTGACTGTTTCACACAATCAGATTTGCAAAAAAATTCGATGTTATCAACAAAAATTTTGCAAAATTGTTCGTTTTATCGCCTTTGTAGTCTTGGTGAGTAGAGCGCGAGACTCAAACTTGGGTCCTGGTTCGCAGACTGAAGTGTTGTCAGGTTTCTGCAATTGCTCGATAGTTTATTATATCTCTCTGGCCAGTGGACACTACGAAAATACCATCCTGATATGATATGGTATCAGTGTGTCCTGAAGGTTTCAATAATGAAGAAGTCTCATAATTTTTTTACCAATTTTTCTGCCAACACGTCTGCTTCAACAGGCGTTATAGCATGAACACTGAATGCAAACTTTCAAAATAGGTAAAACTTCTCAACGTCATGTTCCTGTATTTAAATGTGAATGCATAATTCTAAAAATAAAAGGATAACGTTTCAGTACGCAAGCACGTGCCGACCACCCTGTACATCCGCTGGCGCCGTCCTGCACCACCCAGACCAAAGCCATCGAGGACGAACTCAAACTCTGCCGCAAGCTGATGGGACGGGCGTTCGAACAGCGCGTACGATTCGAGCTACAATCCGCACAATCGGCTAGTAAAGCTGCCCTTAGAATTGTTTATACAATAATATGAGTTTCTTTTCAATCTAATCACTAGCGGACGAGAAAGGAGGGAAAAGAGGAATTCCCCCTCCTTGGTGTTAACAACAAGTGGAATAGGTTCTCTAAGGTGTAGGTAACATACCTATAAACTGTGAATTCCCCGCTCTGACGAGATTTTTCTCCCTTTGGGAATTTTGCTCCTCCGCCAGTGAGTGTTATAGTTTTCGGCGTGCACTGTTGTTGTAGTTTACTATTTATTAGCCATGAAAATTAGTTGTGCCGCTCATCGGACGTTCTTGGGTTATCCAAGATTTTTAACTCAGTTATGTTTTGCACGGTGTGACGACAACCACTATTAATCGCCTTAGTTCAGCAAAACACACATTTTTCACATGCGGCACAAGAAAATCAAGTTTTTCGATTTTACGAATATTGTTCAAAGGGGCAGAGCTTTAGTTCGTGTCGTGGACTATCTACTAATGAATTTCATGGGTCATAGTCTGGTTCTTATAGCAATTTTTGGTTGGTTGGTTGGGTAGGCCCTCAATTCACAACAATGGTGAACCACATACGGTGAGGGATAATGGTGTTTGGCATTTTGACCTGCTCACACCAGGAGACGGAACGCCACTCCAGCCTCAGAGTTGGCTAACCAAACGTTGTTCACGATTATCAGTGGTAATCGTATGTGTGCGTACCGGGTTATATCGAGTGTGTCTTCACCCGTACGCTGACCGCCACCACCTAACCCAGCAGCCAAGAGTCGAACTCGGGACCTGGCGATCCAAAGTCTAACACTCAACCAACTAAGCTAGGCGGCCGGTATAGCAATAGCAATAGCATAGCAATTTTTCAGTATTGACTGTTCACCATTTTACTGATAACAAAGTAATGTTTCAGGTGGGTCATTACCTGCTCAAACCGCCCGGTCACCAGGATGTGCATGTGGATGTGCTGCTTAACAGGGATATTGAGCTCGACACCGGTGACTACCTGAAGGTTGGCACAAAATTTTAATACAAATTTTTTTAATTATATTGGAGATTTTTTCTTTTTTTGTTTATTGAGTTTTTTCTGACACCGATTTTTTTCGTTTGATAAACTATTTGACTTAATCTGAGAGACAGTGTTTATATTTCAGTAACTGAAGTGCAAAACAAAATATGTGATTTTTTCTGTTTAACTCTCTTCTATCAATAATCATTCATTTAACTTAAAATGTTTGTTGTTATAAAATTAGTCGTACTTACAGGCCGATGACAATTGACGTCTTTACTGCAGGAATCTGATTTTGTGATTTATTGTGATCATCGTTTTATTTTATTCTGTTTTTTTACCTGTTAAAATTATTTTTGCCTTTTTATATCAAAACTGAAAAATTTGCGTAATTATTAACGAGAATAAAAAAATAAAAGCTCTCAGTTTTCTGTTGGTCTTTTTTCGACTGTGTCGTAATTAGCTTCTGAAGTTAGGAAGGCTAACTTGTAATAATCTCAGCAGCTAAAGATAATCAAAATTAGAATCAAGATAATATAAACAAGTAAGTAATTTTATTCAGTTGTGGAAACGACGTGCTGACGATGTTTTTCATGACGTTGTGGTTGTTTTAAATTGTTGGCGTTTTATAAATGTTGTAGTATCTAGAACCTGAAGTTGAACGAGGCAAACTCAAAAGAAAAATTGTCTCACATCTGACCGTACTGGGCCGATATACATTTACCATTTACCTTTACCGATGGGTGAATGAGAAATTGGCCCCAGTAATTGTTTTACGCTCTAGAAGATTATTTGAAAGCGGTAGCAACATCATTTTCGATCACCGTCCCGCTTAGCCAATGGTAATTTCAATTCCGCTGCCGCCTTTCTCAGCTTCACCAGGTCAATCATTGTTGTTGCAGTTGGGAAAAGGTGTACAAACTTCAATTTCATAATAATAGGACGTGAATTTATTACGTATATCTTTGTTTATTTCGGATATGATATAAAATTTATTGAATTACATACTTTATTGAGCAACCATGTTACAATTCATGAATCAAACAAAGTTCATTGTAAAGGGTCAGAGTGGTTGCACCATCGGCCGAAAAAACTACACAACTTTGAAAGTTATTAACTCCATGTATCCTGTTTAATAATTAAAAAGCATCCATACTTTTGTATTAACGAAAGTTAAAGACATACCACTTAAAATGAAGTAAAACACGATTAACCACCATTATAAGATAAATAGCTTATGTGAACTGATGGATTTAATAATCCTTCATCTCTGTAGTTATTATACAGGGTGGTCCAAAATAAATGACAACACTTTCAAGCTGAATAACTTGTGGCACAGACATCAAATTCAATTGAAATTTTCAGGTAATATTATCAACATAATAACTTAGAAAAGTGTATAAAACCAAGGTGATCGGACAATCACAGCGGCCACCACGCACCAATGTGTGCAAAAATGCGCGTGGGTCAAAAACCGACTAAAAGTGCACGCATATTAGAGCGATGATATGCACGTATCAAATGAAACATTAGATTTTGTTAGCCATTGGTTGAAAACGGCACTTTAAGTTAACTTTTTACATTGGTTTTGAAGCATTTTGGATAATTGGTTCATATTTTATCGTTTTAATTAGCTAATAAAGCCCTAATTCAATGTCAGAGGAAGATACACGCAGTCTTCACCTAAAAACAAAATTTTATAAAATAAAAATTTTAATTCGAAAATTTTTAGCCACAAATGCTTTAGAATAGATAAAAAAAGACTCTTGAATGATTCTTTGCTGAAATAACGGAGTTTACTGTTTCACAATTCACGTGTAAACCATGTCCTAAACGTGCATGATGCATCGCTCGGTTTTTGACCCACACGCATTTTCGCACACATTGGTGCGTGGTGGCCGCTGTGATCGTTCGATCTCCTTTGTTTTATATATTTTTCTAAGTTAGTATGTTGATAATATTACCTGAAAATTTCAATTGAATCTGATGTCTGTGCCACAAGTTATTCAGCTTGAAAGTGTTGTCATTTTTTTGGACCACCCTGTAGTTAGCCATTGATTCATTTAGTTTGTCAGTCAGTGTTATTTGTATGAAACATTCGTTACTCAGTCAATCAGTTGGCAAAGCAATCCGTATTACAGATCAAGCAATAACAACACTAAAAACAACAAAAACAACAGCAACAACAACCCTACCGGACACCCCACCACAACTTCGACATAAGATGCAGCATCAGCCACAACAACAACAACATCAACAACAACAACAAAATAAACAACAACAACATCAACAACAATAACAGCAGCAACGCTCCAATACATTCGGTAAACCACATTATATATTTTTATTTTTCAGACGCGATTGGCGCTGTTTATAAATGTACCTATTGTACCACGTATTGTTTGTCCCACGTATCACCATGGAGGCGCATTTTATTATACAAGCCAACAGCCATTGACACCGAAAGCTCATGTCATGAGGTACCTACAGTAATACAACAATGTGGCCCTAGCGGACGAGAAGGGGCGGGTAAAGTGGAATTCCTCCTCGTTGGGGGTTTAGAAAAACTGAGTTTGTTCTTTTAGGTGGATGTAGAATGACTTAATTTCTGCTAATTTTCCCCCCTCTTTGAAGAAATTCCCCTCCCTTTGAAGGTTTGGCTCGTCCGCCAGTGCAATTTGGCTCCTCTTCAAATGGTACCTCATGGGGTTAGGTTGCAGCTTCCAAAGTACGGTCAAGCACGGTACGGGCGCACTAGCGGACGAGAAGGGGTGGGAAAAGTGGAATTCCCCCTCTCTTTGGCCATTAAAAAACGTGGATTTTGTTTTTTAAGGTGAAGGTAAAAAAGGCTAATTTCTGTCAATTCCCCTCCCTTTGGAGGTTTTACTCGAGCCTAACCCTCCATGGGAGGGGAATTTCGCCAAAAAGGGGGAATGGATCGTTTTCCGGCCATTTTAGGATACATATACAACTTAGAGAACAACATTTACTTTTTGAAAACGCCAAAGAGGGGGAATTCCACTTTTCCTACCCCATCTCGTCCGCTAGTGAAACACGGTACTGACAGAGAAGTGGGGGGAGGGAGTAGGTTGGTTGGCCCCCCTGTTACGCCCGGTAGGGCAACCCACTAGCGGATGAGAAGGGCGAGGGAAAAGTGGATTCTCTCATCTTTAACGATTTTGAAAAGTGCAGTTTGTTCCCTAAGGTTTAGATAAAATGGCCTCAAAACTGCCGATCCCCCCTTTTCTTGAGGAAATACCCCTCCCTTTGGTAGAGGTTTGACTCGTCCGCCAGTGGGTCGATCCGACCCTCAGTCGTTTCAATGTTGGCTAAAACTATCACTCATTCTGCCCATCTCTAAAGCTCGATCGAGGTACAGTATCTCGTTTTGAAAAAAGTATTCCTCTTGACTCGTCAAACACGCAAAAATCCAAAACCCCAAAATTTTTCTAGAGTTTTTCCTAAACGCCAAATTTTTTTGTCACCAAGAATATTTTCCATATGAAGTTTTACTGTCCGTTTACCCCCGATTACCTATCGTCGTGAGACAAGCACGTTAGGCGCGCGCAGCGGTGGTACTTCAGTGGTTATCCATCTTTGTATGCGCGCATAAAATTTCGTGTTTGGGAAAAATTCTAGGAAAATTTTTTGGAGTTTGAAAATATGCGTCACATATAAATGGAATAGGCAATGAGAGTGTGATATCTTTAACGCCCCTCACCAACAGGGCAGCTTTGTAGTCACAGCTAGAGAGGTGTGAGTTTCGAACTCACGACCCACGCTACTTTACGAAGCACGTTAACCAACTGAGCCACGTGGCCGACAAATGGTGAACTATATTATATATTTTTATTTTTCAGACGCGATTGGCGCTGTTTATAAATGTACCTACTGCACCACGTATTGTTTGTCACACGTATCACCATGGAGGCACATTTTATTATACAACCCAACAGCCATTGGCACCGAATGCTCATGTCATGGGGTACCTACAGTAATACAACAACGTGGCCCTAGCGGACGAGAAGGGGTGGAAAAAGTGGAATTCCCCTCTCTTTGGCGGCTTCAAAAAGTTGAGTTTGTTCCTTAAGGTGGAGGTAAAATGACTAAATTTCTGCCAATTTCCCCCCTCTTTGAAGAAATTCCCCTCCCTTTGGAGGTTTGGCTCGTCCGCCAGTGCAACTTGGCTCCTCTTCAAATGGTACCTCATTGGGTTGAGGTTCCAGCCACTGGCGGACGAGCTAAAATCCCAAAGGGAGGGAATTTTTCCAAAGAGGGGGGAATTTGCAGTTTCTAGGCTATTTTACCTCTACACCTTAGGAAACAAATTCTACTTTTTGAAAGAGTGGGGAATTCCACTTTTCCCACCCCTTCTCGTCCGCTAGTGGGTTAGGTTCCAGCTTCCAAAGTACGGTAAAGCGCACGGTACTGGCGCACTAGCGGACGACAAGGGGTGGGAAAAGTGAAATTCCCCCCTCTTTGGCGATTACAAAACGTGGATTTTGTTTTTTAAGGTGAAGGTAAAAAGGCAAATTTCTGTCAATTCCCCTCCCTTTAGAGGTTTTACTCGAGCCTAACCCTCCATGGGAGGGGAATTTTCCCAAGGAGGGGTAATGGGTCGTTTTCAGGCCATTTTACATACAACGTAGAGAACAACATTTACTTTTTGAACACGCCAAAGAGGGGGAATTCCTTTTTTCCTACCCCTTCTCGTCCGCTAGTGAAACACGGTACTGAAAGAGGAGTGGGGGAGGGGGTAGGGTTGGTCGGCACCCCTATTACGCCCGGTAGGTAAATCCAATAGCGGATGAGAAGGGCGAGGAAAAAGTGGATTCTCTCATCTCAGATCAGATCAGATTTTATTTCAGTTCCACGCCATAATGGCAATGAGGAATACCAAGTCACAAAGTTAAATAACGGTCATTCCTGAATTACAATCACGAAGAAAAAACTGAATGAATATCATCATCATCTGTGGCGATTTTCAAAAGTGCAGTTAAGTTCCAAATGTGTAGGTAAAATGGCCCTCAAAATGCCCGTTCCCACCTCTTGGACAGAGTCCCCTTTGGGGGGTTTCTCCGCCAGTGGGTCGACCCCCAGTCGCTGTTTTGGCTAAAACTAAAAATCAATCAATTCGCCCATCTCTATAGCTTGATCAAGGCACAGGCGGGCGAGCCGAACTTCCAAAGGGAGGGGAATTTCTCCAAAGAGGTGGGAATTAGTTAGGCCATTTCACCTTGAGGAACAAATTCAACTATTTGAAGTCGTCAAAGAGGGGGGAATACCACTTTTCTCACCCCTTCTCGCACGCTAGTGGATCAAGGGATCAGTGGACCCGTCACAAACATATGTAGGTATAGTCAAATTTTTTGGTTACGTTTTTTTGGGAACTTATGTTGTGTGAAACCTTTTCCTCACCCAGAAATTGGTAGTTGAAAGCAGCAATTTGGGTTGATGAAATGGTTTCACACAGAAAATTTCTTTAAAAAGATGATTATGACTGTTTAGGAACTTTTTTGTGTGTAAAACCTTTTCATCAACCCAAATTGATGCTTTCGACCGCCAATTTCTGGGTGAGGGAAAGGTTTTACACAAAAAAGTTCCCAAAAAGGCGTAACCAAAAAATTCGACTATAATGAGGAACAACACCATGTTCGTATGTTGTTCAAATATCTCTTATGTAAAACCAGTTTATTTGGTCTCAAAAACTTCGATGCACGTGAAAAGCAGATTCGAATTCCCAGTGTACGCCAGGAGCTTTTTGAATGACAATACACCCCCGGTATATACGTACTAGGCCATCAATGATTATTAGTGGCACTAGCGAACGAGAAGGGGTGGGAAAAGTAGAATTCCCCCCTCTTTGGCGTTTTCAAAAAGTAAAGTTTGTTCCCTAAGGTGTAGATAAATTGTACTGAAAACTGCCAATTCCCCCTCTTTGACCGAATTCCCCTCGCTTTGGAGGATTAGCTCGTCCGCGAGTGATTAGTGGTCTCATTTATAGTATAGCTCATATAAACTTCATTGGCACCTAATGTGGCCTCTGGTGGGTCCATTATCAACCACGTTAATCGCGGCTAAAACTCAAGCCAATCCATGGTTAGTTGTTGCTTCGAAATTTTTTGCGTTTGCGCAGTTTGAATCCATACTGCAACAGGTGAGAGTTTCAAATGTTCGAGTGAAAAATAGCGTTTTTCCACATGACATTTGGGTATTATTCGAGCCTGTGGTGCTTAATTATTGCCTACAAATGTGCGTAAGTGAGAGATTGAGATGACGAAAGTAAAATGGAATCCCCTCCCATTGGCGAATTAAAAAAGTGCAGCTTGGTGTCTAAGGAGTAGGTAAAATGGCCCCGAAACTGTCAGTTCCTTCCTCTTTGACAAAACTCCCTCATACCTTCGGTGGTTTGGCTCGTCCGCCAAGCTGTGGATCTTTTGGGAAATATTTCTTATAACAAGGTACGTTGACCATGCTACAACATACCCGATCATTAAGCCAGTCTTTGTGTTCGTTGAACAACATCTCCTACCTCCGACCTCCCACCATCCTCCTCCTCTACCTCAACCATATCGTAACGGTAACGCATCGCCCAACCGCCAGAGTTGGGGGCACCCAAGTTGACCATTGTTCATTAATCACATTTTTAATCGATTCATTCAGTTAAGCGGCCCTGTTTTGCAGTTACGCAGTGCCCTGGTTCAATAGCGCACGAGAAGGGGTGGGAAAAGTGGAATTCCCCTTCTTTGACGTTCAAAAAAGTGGGTTTTGTTCCTTTAAGGTGTAGGAAAATCAGACTGAAATCTGCCAATTCCCCCCTCTTTGACGAAATTTCCCTCCCTTTGGGGAATAAGTTTGTCCGCCAGTGCCCTGGTTATTAGCTTTTGTTTTCGTAGCACATGGTTGCACTGCCGGACGAACCATAACTCCAAAGGGAGGGGAATTTTCCTAAAGAGGGGGTGGATCGGTGGGATTTAGACGATTTTACATACACCTTGAGAAACAAACTCTACTTTTTGAAACCGCCAAAGAGGGGGGAATTCCACTTATCCCTCCCCTTCTCGTCCGCTAGTGCATGGTTGGATCAGGTACATATGTACTCTTAGTTTTGTGCCAATGTATGCAAAACTATAAATTCGTGGATCCGAGCATTGGCGCACGAGTCAAACTTCCAAAGGGAGGGGAATATTTCCAAAGACGGGGAATCGGCAGAAATTAGACCTTTTCACCTACACTTTAAGGAACAAAATCCATTTTTTGAAACCGCAAAAGAGGGGGGATTCCATTTTTCCCTCCTTTTCTCGTCTGGCAGTAGATCCGTGAGCTTTTTCAGTATATTAGGGTGGACCAGCAGCATCATAAAAAACCCATAGTTTCCAAGACCAAACCAAGAATCGAGGAGTTAAACTGAACAATGAAAATGTTGATTTGGCAATCGATTCCATGCTTTTTCGATCGAGAAAAACTTTTGGGATTTTGTGATTTTGCGATTCAGCGAATTTTTGTGCGATTGTGAATAGCGCGTGATCGATTCATTCAGTGAAACACGGGACCTTATAGTCCGCAGTTACACAGTACCGTGATGGATGACTTAGTTCCCATAGCCAATGATTGAACTAGGTGCTCTTGGCTTCGAGCCAATTTATGCATTAGTTTGGGCTAAATTTGTGGATCTGCGAGTTTTTCCGTATACAGGGTGTCCCAGCGAGGTGTGATTATTGAATTTTTTTATTAACTTTCACAGTGTTCCAGATAACGACCTAAACAGGTTAATAGAACAAGTTTCTAGGATTGAGTCAAATTAGGCAGTAGTTTGGACTGAATTTGTGGATCTGCGATTTTTTCAGTATATAATGACAAATTACGAGTTATGTACAACATAAAAAACCCATCTAAGTCTAAAAAAGTCCAAAAAACCGCACGTCGACTGTGAATAGTGCGTAATCGATTCATTCAGTGAAACAATGGGCCTCATTTTGCAGTTGAGCAATACCGCGATGAATGGCTTAGTTTTTATGGCCGATGATTGAACCAGGTGCTCTTGGCTTAGAGCCAATTTATGCATTAGTTTGGGCTAAATTTGTGGATCTGCGATTTTTTCAGTATAAAAGGATAAGCGAGTTACAACATGAAAAACCCATAGTTTCCAAGGCTTCTAAATTTTACGACCAGAGAATCGGGGAGTTGAACTGAACAAGAAAATGTTTTGGGCCGATCGATTAAATGCATTTTTGAGTGAGAAATCTCTTCCCCAAATCTGGATTTTGCGATTTTGCGATTTTTTTGTGCGGTTCACTCGAGAGTCTTTTAAAACCACACGTCGACTGTGAATAGCGCGTAATCGATTCATTCAGTGAAACACTGGGCCTTATTTTGCAACTACGCAGTGCCCTGATGAATGGCTTAGTTTTCATCGGTCATGATTGAACTACAGTAAGTGCTCTGGGTTTGAGCCAACTTATGCATTAGTTTGGCCTAAATTTGTGGATGCGTGGTTCATTAGCGGACCAGAAGGGATGGAAAAATGGAATTTCCCTCCTCTTTGGCTGTTCAAAAAGTAGAACTTGTTCCTTGAGCTGTAGGTAAAATGGCCTGAAAACTGCTAATTCCCCCCCCCCCCCTTTGGCGTATTTTGCCTCCATTTGGAAGATTATCTCGTCAACCAGTGCCGTGGCTGTTTTCGTTGTATCAGTCCACAGTCCACAGTCCACAGTCCACAGTCCACAGTCCACAGTCCACACCATGTAAAACCAACACTTGGATTTGCTTGATTTAAGACTGTCCAACATTGGACCATAAGCTTTCATATATGTTTTCTACATGCGCCCAAAAATTCTCGCCCTTTGGCGAAAAAAGTCGCGATGCGAGCGTGAAAACAGGCGCTGGTATGAACATTTGTGAAATATTGGCTCACCCTGTACATTTGCCAAGTTTTATTTTACACAAACAAGAGACTAGACCATGTTTTTCTTTGTACAGTCTGGCCAGAGTTTCTCGTTACCCCAAAGTAATTACTGTAATCTTTCCGGCGCGCAATGAAAAATCGAATTTGGTAAAAAAAAATCTGTTACAGCTGTCCACACTATAATCATGTGAACAACAAACCCTACTGATTAGAAATTGTTTGGTGAAAGGTTTTTAGAAAAAAAAGT
>OZ038442.1:10547511-10629595 GCA_964036265.1 Daptonema setosum
TACACAAATTTCGAAAAATTCTATTATTCTGTTATAAAATAATAAAGACGAAGTACACAAACTAATTCGAACATGAGGAACGCGATTTTCTCACTTATTTTCCCGTACCATGACTCTTATACTCACTTACTGAGTGATTATGGCTTATAACTCTTCCACTCACTCACTCACCTTCTTGAAATTCACTCGGTCATTCTCTCACTCAATCACTCGCTCACTACTCACCCACTCACTCATTCACTCATTCATTCACTCACCCTGTCACTCAGTCACTCACTCACTCGCTCACTCACTCAATCACTCACTCACGCACGCACGCACTCACTCACTCACTCACTCACTCACTCACTCACTCAATCACTCACTCACTCACTCACTCACTCACTCACTCACTCACTCACTCACTCACTCATTCACTCACACACTCACTCACTCACTCACTCACTCACTCATTCACTCACTCACTCACTCACTCACTCACTCACTCACTCACTCACTCACTCACTCACTCGCTCACTCACTCACTCACTCCTTCACTCACTCACTCACTCACTCAATCACTCACTCACTCACTCACTCCTCACTCACTCGCTCATATATGTGATTAAATTAGTCACGGTATGGTAGAATAAGTGAGAAATCGCGTTCCTCATGTTCGAAATAGTCAATCTACCCTGTTTTTATAGTAAAATGTCAGAATTGTTGAACTTTTCAAAATTTGTGACTATCAATTTGAGCATCTAATGAGGTGCTGTAGTCAACGAGTTTGGAAGAGTTATAAGCCATAATCACAAGTGAGTATAAGAGTCATGATGGTACGAGAAAATAAGTGAGAAAATCGCGTTCCTCATGGTCGAATTAGTCTGTATACTTCGTTTTCATTGTTTTATAACAGAATTATCGAATTTTTGAAAGTTTTTGACTATCAATTTGAGCTTCAAATGAGGTGCTGTTGTCAACGTACATATTCCATGTCATCTCATCGGATGATAATTAAGACTCACTGACAAAGGGATGCCGCCATGGGTTACGGTAGGCAAAGTGGCAAACTTGTCTCATGGAGTTAGCTTTGTGATGTGGGACATGTTTGCCACTTTAATTCTGAGACAGGTTTGCCACTCATTTTCAGAATTTAAAGTGGCAAACATGTCTCGTGAAATACTGAGACATGTTTGCCACTTTTTGGGTGAGACATGTTTGCCACTGAAAACCCCCCAAAAAAGTGGCAAACTTGTCTCGATTTAGAGTGGCAAACTTGTCTCGGTGGCAAAGATGACACACAGTCGACTGACTGACTGACTGACTGACTGACTGACTGACTGACTGACTGACTGACTGACTGACTGACTGACTGACTGACTGACTGGCTGGCTGACTGACTGACTGACTGACTGACTGACTGACTGAATGACTGACTGACTGACTGACTGACTGACTGACTGACTGAATGACTGACTGACTGACTGACTGACTGACTGACTGACTGACTGACTGACTGACTGACTGACTGACTGACTGACTGATTGACTGACTGACTGACTGACTGACTTACTGATTGACTGACTGTCTGACTATGTGACACACTGTTGGACTATTGAAGAGTTGCCCTCATGATATTTAGTTAAAACGCAGGTTTCATAGATTCAGCGTGGTTTCTGTTTTCCTCCTATATATGTACGTTTGATAAAATCAACCAACCACACAAAAGCGAAATTTCTTCAAATAGCTTCAGTAGATTAATGACGCAAAACCACTCGATAAGTCTTTTTTGATTAATTACCCGACCAGACAGGCGTTGCGATCAGAGGAAAGATGCGTAACTGACAGATTATAATTGATGGTGTTGGATTTCCTTGGCGTTCAGTGGAAACAATATTTTATGTTTCTTAAGATTTTTTTATATTTCATGCAAATGTATCAGAATCACAAGTATTTGCATTTTGAAATCGACTGCGGTTTGTCAAAGCTTGAATGGAATTTTCCGCCCCCATAGAGCGAAACTTTCCTCTCTTGCGTTTTAGGCGTGCCATTATTTTCTTTCAATAATGTTCTATATATGTAGTTTGTTCGAGAATTAAACAAGTAAAAAATTTTGCATTATATATAAAACTCATTTTAATAACTTATCCAGGATTTCCTGTTATACTCAGACAGTTTTCGGAATTCAAATCTGCCCGTTCAAATCTGACATTTGAACAAACACATTGAATTTTGGAATTTATGAGGAAACGGGTCGTTAAAAATACTTTTCAATACCAAGAAACTCTGATCAAGCTATATATTTATATTGAATTCCGATCTATTGTTGCACACTAATTAATCACAACCAGACAACTGTCAGTCAGTACTCAGTAGCACTAGCGGACGAGAAGGGAAAAGAAAATGCGGAATCCCCCCTCCTCTTTGGGAGTTTTGAAGCGTGCAGTTTGTTCCCTAAGGTGTAGCTAAAATTGCCTCAAAACTGCCGATTTACCCTCTTTTATCAATTTCCCCTCCCTTTGGAGGGTTAGCTCGTCCGCCAGTATAGATTTACTATCTGATTGTTGGGTTGTTGGATGCTTACAATCTTTTGAAGGTCATCCCAGAGGCCGACTTCAAAACGAAAGTGGCTTTTCGATTGATTTTAGATGAGTGATAAGATTACGTGAGATTTTAATGACAGTCTTCGCGGCTGGTCGGTTGTTGATTGATTGACGTGTTTGGCAGTTAAAACAGTGTTATTTGGTTACGAGTCGAAATCTGTAGAAACATTTCCCGTTTAGAACTGTTTCCGTTTAGAATTCTTTCCGATGCACTTTTCGAAATTTTTTTCGAAACGACTCTAATGAATAAGGTTTTTTGAATTCATACTTCCTCAAGTCCTAAATGTATCGACAGGTTAGAACCTTAAAAAATTAGACAAAAATGTACGACTCCTGTAAATGAAGTACAGGAATCAGGGGAATTCTCGTTTTTCTGACATTTCTGAATACCACATCATTTTACTAACGTCTTATTCCTTAGTTCGAAGTAAGTTTCTTACTCACTGATATTTTTAGACCTCGCCTAACTCACTATCATAATATTGGTATAGTGAATTGAATAGAGTTGGTGTGTACTCCAACGAAAATCAGTTTACGTACTTACATACCATGTCTCCAAACAGTACAGTATGTCTGTACTCCAAACTTTGAATGGGTCTGATTCATGCACACTTCATCAGCTAACTCAATTACGGGCCACCCTGTAGTTGTATTCAATTCAAGTTGTATAGTTGAATGTCAAACTGCGTGCCGAAATTTTTTTGAATAACAATAAACCATGTGATATGATTTACAGAGGTCATGTAAACTCCCCGAAACTTATCTCCCCGAAAGTCAGCTCATCGAATTTGCGTTGACTTTCGGCGACCCAATTTTCGGTGAGTTTAACGGTACCCGGTATACAATAAGCAGAATGTAAAGAAATTTTTCATGATTATAATGTTGGACTCTAGATTCCATGATGTGGAATGATTGTCCTTAAAAAGGGAAATAAACCACTTTGGTCAAATATCCGTTTTAATTGGCGCGCATTCAAATTCAGTCTCCTAAACAATTGTGAGTGCTAATTCAGCTGGCGGTAATGGAAGCGTCGAAATTTCGACTCGTATATTGCAACCCAAACCACTTTCAAATGCCGAAACTGTCTTTACATAACGAAAGTAAGATGCACTGACCAACAGCTAGGGTTTATGGTAATTCAGTTTATAGTCGCACTTGAGTTTCTTGGTCTCTGGAGAATTCCTCTCGTTTGGGGTTTTCGAAAAACTGTGATTTATGAGAAAATTTCGACATTTTAATGTACAGATCAACCAATTTCAACATTCAGTTTTCGCTCCTACTTTTTTGTGAGAGGTTTGCCAAAAAACACTTGGTCGAAGATAAAATTCAGACATAGGTTTCAACAACAGGCGATCAACAGTTCTAGTGCATGGTAAATGTTTTATCGACCTGAACCTTTGAACTCAGTGGGACACGTTGAAACAGTTGCACGCTTTATTATTCATAATTATTAAGGTACAACAACCAAATAATAAACAACTATAAAAGTATATGATTGTCTACTGTATGTATGTATTTACAACTGATTCATTGTTGTAGAATGGGGGGGGGGGGCAAAATCCGTTGGGGTTATTTGTGTAGTAAAGAAATGTCATTACAGCTTTGGTGGTATTGAAAAGTAGGCAGTAGGTGCTGTTACTACAAACCGTACGTACTTAGTATGTTATTTGTACCGGCAAAGTACTACATACGGTAGCCAATTCACCATGTTGGTTGCCAGTATATTTCATCGCAATTCCGTGCTGTGTTGCACTTGTTATCCATTGACCTAATTAGTCATCGAACCGTGTTGGAAGATATGAGATTATCCCCAAATATGTATGATAATTTAGCTAACCTTAAATTCAGCCGAAAAAAACAGATTCTTTAGTTCTGTCTGTGTCACTGTAACCCTTTTTCAGTTAACCTTTTCCAAAGAACTCAGAGTTTTACTTGTCCTAATCAAACATGTATAAATTGTGTGGAATTTTGTGTATGGGGCCTTTCGATAGAAGGCGATCCCAGAGGTTCGAAGATAGGGGTGTCGAACCCGAACCCATGCGTTTATGAGTATAACACTTTAACCACTGGTCTAAGAACCCAGTTGTTTGGTGACCTATGTACGTACGGGTTGTACATATACCAGACATAACATACTTTCCCTGTACCATAGAATATAGTACCTATACGCTTCTATTATAAACACCAAAACGGAAATTGCGTTGTAAAAGTTGATAATGTTGGATACAACACCAAGGAATGTGACTGTGGGCTTTTTATATAAAGTGTCGTGGTCGACCATTTCTTTCACACGTCAAGTATGTTACCATACTTCTTGCATACAGTGAAACCCATTACATTTATTCTCAGCACCTATAGTGAAAAGATCACCTATAGCTGAAAATTGAATTTCTACATACACCATGAAGTTTATATTGTTGGCAATTGTCGGGTTCTCTTTTATCATTTCACTATTTATCGAAAATACCTCAATTGTTAACTTATCGTATCATTGTTGTGCATTACAACAAAGAGCTATGTACATAATTATCACTATACAATTGTCAACATTACTACTATTAATTTGTACTAAAATGATAGTAAATTCATAGTTAATGACCAGTTACCACCGTATAATGTGGCATTTCATTTTAGTCGGTTCTATTGTGTTTCAAAGTTTTACAAATACATACACTTACATACAATGCCGAAGAATTAGTTTGAGAATTATTTCGCCGAAAAATCCTTCATTTCATTTATCATTCAACAGTGGTTTTCCTTTCATGAAAACATCCAAAGTTGCTACATAACCAGAATACTGTATGTTCCTAGATATTCGCTTCAATAAGCACTCGAAATACCCAGTCATTTAGTGAACAACTTTGAATACACTTGACAAACGGACAATTCTAAACGGTGGCTCAAGTTTTTGCATACGGTTGTGTAAGCCAATATAATTCACCATATGGTATTCTAGAACATTCTCAAAAATAGTTTGTACCAGCACACAGCACGTTTACTGACCAACTGACTGACTGACCGATTATGTATGTATGTAGCTGATTTACTCACTCATTCACTCACTCACTCACTCACTCACTCACTCACTCACTCACTCACTCACTCACTCACTCACTCACTCACTCACTCACTCACTCACTCACTCACTCACTCACTCACTCACTCACTCACTCACTCACTCACTCACTCACTCACTCACTCACTCACTCACTCACTCACTCACTCACTCACTCATTCACTCACTTACTCACTCACTCACTCACTCACTCACTCACTCACTCACTCACTCACTCACTCACTCACTCACTCACTCACTCACTCACTCACTCACTCACTCACTCACTCACTCACTCACTCACTCACTCACTCACTCACTCACTCACTCACTCACTCACTCACTCACTCACCCACTCACTCACTCACTCACGTCCATCAGCATTAAGCAAAGCAGGCATATTGGTGCATGTGCCGGTCATGTGTGCCTGTCTGAACAGCTGATTGCTGGCTAGTAGAACACTGCACCTTTAAGTGGCAGATGAGAAGATTGGAATTCAAGTAGGGTACCTTCGGTTTATTATTATACAGTCGAAGTTTTTTGGTCATTCTCCAGTTAGAACACCTGCTTTTTAGGATATTATTGATTATTGTTAGCAGATTTTTTTTGCGGGAAACCTGTTTTTTGGGAGGAAATCGCCCGAAAAAAGAGCATTTATCTTTCAGGAAAGAATTTTCCCATTTGCTACTAATTTTCCTACTAAACAGACCGCAAAAAAATACTGAAGAAAAGGAATTTCCCTCTCTGCTTTCATTTGCTAGTGCTATGGGCATTTTTATGAACATGTTCCATTCAGGCCAGTCAGTCAGTCATGCTAATGGTACATGAGCGTGCCACATAAACAGGCGCGGATGAGCAAGCAACAAAACTTGAATTCTCCCTCTCTTCTGGGAAATTTAGTTTTGGAAACAATCTACAAAGTTTTCCAGTGAAACAAAAACGGGAAAAGTCAAGTTTCTATCATTATTGAATGAAAGTTCGGTGTAAAAGTTCAAAAAATAATCATCCGCTACTGTTTGTGTTCGTTCAAACTCATGTCGGTCGCTGAAACGGCCATCATTTCGATATCTGCGATTCAGTGGCGGATGAGAAAAAGAGGAGAAAATGTAACTTTTTCTGTAAATCTCTTGTTGTTAGGTCTGATATTCCGACATTTTTACGAAAAGGAAATTCAAATAAGCATTATCAGGGAATTCTAAAGTTGGTATTGGATTCATATACAGGGTGTCCCATCCTTTTGTCCCGATGTTGACGGCTCCGCATTCGAGTTGTAATGAACCAATATGGCTGAATTTTTTTTCTGGAATAGAAGAGTCTTTGGCAAATTGTTTGATACCTACCAGAAGTTCATTCGACATCGGTAGCTAATTTTACAAGCCATTGAAAAAACTGCCAGTTTTGGCCAAAAATTTTTCATTGTTTTTTATTTATCGAGCAAGGAACATAACAAAATAGCATCAATCACAAGGCACTGTGAACAGAAAATCATGTGTAGTAACCACATTAAAGAAAAAAAAAGCAAATAAACCGACTTGTTAACTTCTGGACTTGGATACGCCGAGATCGAGGCATAGCTTTCAGGGCTGCATAGCGGGTGTCCACGGAAATGGCACCCATCTCTTCTGTGATAAAGATACGTAATTGACCTGAAATCTCGGGTCTTCTCGCGTACACGCACTCCTTTAGATCACCTTACAAGCAGGAGTTCATCGGGGACAGATATGGTGACTACCCGAGATTGGCTTGACGAGACCTTTCAACAGAGGAGGACCACTCAATTGGCCTGCCAGGTCATCAGACCTGACCACTCTGGACTATTGTTTGTCAGGTGATTTAAAAAATCAGCGCAGCGCATAATCACGTGGAACCCCAAGAATTTGGGTCAGTTACTTCACTTTATCACCGAAGAGATTGGTGCCATGTCGGTGGACACAGGCCATGCAGCCCTGAAAGCTGTGCCTCGTCGATGGGAACGATGCCGAGATCTTGGTATACCAAAGTCGAAGTTAAAAAGTCGGGTTATTTTCTTTTTTCTTTTAAGTGGTTATTACCTATGATTTTCTGTTCACAGTGCCTTGTGATTGATGCTATTTTGTTATGTTCCTTGCTCGATAAAAAAAAAGTATGAAAAATTTTTTACCAAAACTGGCAGTTTTTTCGATGGCTTGTAAAATCAGCTATCGATGTTGAATGAACTTCTGGTAGGTACCAAACAAATTGCCAAAGACTCTTCTATTCCAGAAAAAAATTTCAGTCATATTGGTTCAGTATAA
The DNA here is from genome assembly GCA_964036265.1 of Daptonema setosum. Lineage (NCBI taxonomy): Eukaryota > Metazoa > Nematoda > Chromadorea > Monhysterida > Xyalidae > Daptonema > Daptonema setosum. The sequence goes on from OZ038442.1 coordinate 10,555,422, forward strand.
CTCAAATGCGAAGCCGTCAACATCGGGACAAAAGGATGGGACACCCTGTAGTAAACACCATATCCTCTTCATTATCTTGTGTTTAAAAAATGTTTACCATGTTTAACGAGTAAATAATTTAAGAGAAGGAAAACTTCTGTACCGATAAGTTCAACTTGTCATTAAAGTGAGAAGTCAGTCAAAGTCAATGCGTCAAAGTTGTGATCTCGAAGTTCTCCGATTTCACCCCATTCGAACGACCTTGAAGTTCCTAACTTTTTTTTCTTGACCCGGACGGCTCAATATTTGCGAAACAGCTGTCTGGTGAACTTTCGAGTGAACGCTGTTTGCATTTCGTTTCGTTTCGAATGGGATTTCACGGTTCGAAAACTTCTTCGCGGAAAGAGTGTGTTCATTTGGTTTCCCTTTCGATTGCATCTCATTCAAAGCAGAACCATAATGAATCTGAAAAAAACCGCGTTGGAAATAATTGGACAAATTCAGTCATACTCGTGACCACGAGTTAGTTCTGGAACAAACGAAATGACCAAGCTATACATAGGTTGTTTTCGTGCTACGGAACCTGTTCCATACGACACGAAAGGAAGTTATTCATGCGTCAGCTGTTCGGGACTTACAAGCGAGCGAAAGCTGAGTTTCTTGATTCTTTGGTTGTTGTAAAAAACCTGTTCCCAAAGATGTGGGAAAAATTCTCTCTAAGATTTAGATTTCTCCTCTTTTTGAAGAAGTTAACTTCAATCATTCGCAAGATTTGATTCAGGTCATCCTGACGGGTAAATGTTTGGGTTAAAAATAAGAAATTTCTCCAGTGACGGACATCATTTTTTGTTTTTACTTTCGAACAGAATGGCGTCTCCGTGCCAACCGAACCCCATCCATCCCAGTGAGCTCAGTTTTGATTTGATTCAGGAAGAAGTTATCATTCTTCATAAACATCATGAGTTTTGTAGCTCGTACTGTCTGCTTTCTATTTTTAACTCATCCGCCACTGCTTCAAATGACGGTTTGTACGGTTGAACAACGTTCAGTGAGTGCATCGAGAAGATGTGCCGTCACATGCATATCGTGGCGGATGATCAAAACTGCTTGAGGGAAAGCGAATCGGATGAAAAGGCTCTCAGCGTTGTAGAAAAAGGTTCTCAACACCATCAGGAGAAGGATGTATTAAACAAAATAAAAGAAAAAAAAACAGGTGGTTAATTTTCCGTGGCTTTCCTTCTGGTTTAATTACACAACCGAATAGATCAGAGTTCAATCCACCAGGTTGACCATCGAATCGTCAAGAACAGAAGTTCTAGAATACTAGAGTTATTGAATTCAAAAAATCTAGAAGGATGAAAATTCAAAGTCAGATTACCTAAACCATGAAAAACCTTAATTCGGAAACCTTGGAAAAAAGGTAATTCCTCTTTCTGGTCCTTTTTAGTCCGCTGCGTAATGCATGCGCGTGCCGTATTTACATTAGTTTGTTTGCCGATATTTGTTTGCGTAAGCTGAATATTTGTCCGGGATTTTAGTATGAGCCGTATTGTCCTATTTGAGCAGCAAACTACTTGAGGAACTGAGTAAATTACGTGAGTCATTTAAGTGAGTCATTTACGCGAATAACGCATGAGAAACGGCAACTGTTTTTTCTTTGAAACACTTTTATCTAAATTTATGAATTTTTCATTCGTAAAAACCGATTATAAACAAACTAACCCAGAGAAATCTTGAAAGCTCACACGTCTTGAACATAGAAAATGTTCATCTTGTTTCATTAAATTTTCTATCAACTGTAGTGACTGCAAACAAACTGTAGGACTGAAGTGGGAACGTTTGACGTTTAAGGTTTCCGTTCAAAAGCATTTTGTCATGTGCCCGTGTGTTCCGATGTTGTTCCATGCACACGATCAGATGGTCGTTTTTGCCGTCCAGATGTCTTTTGATCCGTACGCAGTATGTACTTGCGCCATCCAAATAGGATAAGAATGTACACATTCCATATCTATAATTACAATTTCTGTTCATGACTTACGAAATCCCATCCACTCATCCTTACGTCTTTCATGTTCAACTTCATGTTATAAATACTCCGAATCATTGGCACGAATCACGAGTCATGCCATAACACGTGAATATGGTACTTGAATCGTCATACCCTCACCCATTTTATACCATACGAATCTGAAATGGAACACGGCATCATCTGCACCCTGCAATCATACCAAGTATTCATGCCGTATGTAATGGCCATAATTGGGTGTTCCATAAGTACTGAATGCTGGTGCCATTAGCGGACGAGAAGGGGGGAGTGGAATCCCCCCCTCTTTGGCACTTTCAAAAAGTTGAATTTGTTTCCTAACGTATAGGTAGAATGGCCTCAAAACTGGCAATTTCCCGCTCTTTGGTTAGATTCCCCTCTCTTTGGAGGGTTTAGGTCGTCCATCAATGGATGGTGCAGTGACTGAGGTGCTGGGATAAAGTACATGTACAAGTATATGGATATGAAAATTTGTAAATCTAGTTCATTCGCGAATCCTAAAACTTTAATTTCGAGAAATCTCAAGAAACTTTTCCACTGTCACGTGCCGCAGTTTTACAAACATAAATGAAGATTCACAAAGCAATGTGGTGTTAGGGACTGTTCCATGCGACTACGGTATGTATATCTGCTACTACTCTTTGTATTACATAACAAATAATGAACTGTATATGGGAGAATGGAATACAGGATAACCAGAAAATTGAGGGCATCTGGGATCATAAAAACTGTATACAATAATTTTGTTTTTAATCCATATGTGGAAATTGATATTCACAAGTGCTTTCCATGTGTTGGATAGAAAATATTTATCTCACTTCATCTCAATTTCTTGCATCCTTAACATTCGGATCACTATCGTTGTTTTTTTTCGATGAAATGAAAAGTAACTTACATATTTGAAATTACTTGATATTTGTTTTTCAACTACTCACTCACTCACTCACTCACTCTCATACTTGTGTACATTTTTATTCAATATTAGAAATCAACTATCATATCATTCATCGAAATGGGCTTGGCTTATGTAGCTGGCACCACAAATTAATACATATAAATTGGCGACTCTGAGGCGCCACCATAACTTGTTATGTTACCGTTATTTAATCCAATGTTAACTAAACACAACAGTTTGTAATAATCAAATCAAATTGATTCGTCGAAATATTTTTTTATTCTGCATTTTTTATAAACTGTCGTGATCCGAACCAGTTATCTAACTTCTATACATCCATACTTTTTTATTCAAAATAAAATTCTTTTGTATACATTATTTATATTTGCAATAAATTTTTTTGCAGGCCATGGATCACGAAATTACTACGCCAATTTTAATAATCCACGGTAGATACACCAAATCCATCGTAATTATCGTCAATCACCGACCATCGTCAATGAGTTCGACCGAGTCGTCAAGTACCATATCCAGTATAATAACTTAATTGGTTTTAGCTTTTTAATTTTAGTCTTATCCGCTGCGAGAAACGTTTAACATTTAGCTGGCTCTAAACAAAATTCCCTTCACAGATTCCGGTAGCATTTTTCTTTAAAATTTCTCCAAAAGAAAAGTGTGCGTCGGGGAAATTGTTTATTTATTTTTCATAAGTCAAACCAACACAATTCATGTGGTCATACGGTATCTTTACTTACATACATAGTCGCATCGCAAGTAATAAATTTAGTCAATAAAAGGCCAAAAAAGTTTTTTTACCCATTTAGAGTACGTACACTGGCGTACGCGTACGAACTATAGTGCTGACAAACTTCTATTGGCAAATTTTGTTTGTAACATTTTGTCCTGCGCAAATGCGAATTATGGATCCACACAAAAACTGCTTCGAAAATGGTTGTTTTCAAGGTGAATTATATTTCAAGTAGTTCGAAACTTACATTGGGTACACTAAACATTGGTTACCTGTATGAATAATTTGATTTTTTTCTTATTTTTCGTTTTTTTTCAAGCTAAAAAACTATAAAAGTATGTAGTAAAAACCAAAGTGACCCTTCATTAAATCTTTTTTTATAGTCCCAATGTGAGCTTAGAAGCACTATAGTTTATTTCATCTCCATAACATTCACTTTCAAAGCGGTTTTTGTGTAGTTCCATAATTCGCATTTGCGCAGGACAAAGTGTTACAAACAAATTTTTCTAATAGAAGTTTGTCAGCACTATAACCTTCCAAAAGGAGGGGAAACCTGTCAAAACAGGGGAATGAGCAATTTTTCTGGCCGTTTTACCTACACCGTAGGGAACAAAATCGACTTTTTGATAATCCAAAAAGGGGGGAATTATACTTTCCCCACCCCCTTCTCATTTGCTAGTGATTACGTACGCCCACAGCACACTTCAAAGTACGGTAAAAACGGCACGCGCGTGCACGACACAGTTTCAAGTGTTCCTATTAGGTCCCAATGGAAAACACATCACTAGCGTACGAGAAGGGGTGGGAAAAGTGGAATTCCCTCCTCTTTGGCGGTTACAAAGAGTGGAATTTGTTTCCTAAGGCGTAGGTAAAATGACCTGAAAACAGTCGATTCCCCTATCTTTGAGGAAATTCCCCTCCCTTAGGAGGATGAGCTCGTGCGCCAGTGAACCAGATCCCTTAATAATGTAGAGTACCCATATTTGAATTGAGTTTTCTTGGTTCAGCGAAAAAAAACTGTTTCATGGGCTTTGAATCATCTGGAAGCTTCTTTTTCAATTCACTGTACGTGTAATTGCAGCCCTCCAGGGTTTTTCGTCGTCCAGGAAGATTGAAACCTTGATTTATTTTACTGCTTTTTACAACTATTTATTTACGTTGGTTGTTTTTTTCAACGGAAATATACCGAACTTAATAGTTTCGACTTACAAATGGAAAGGTTCAAAATTATGGTAATACAAAACTTTTGAGAATGGCGGCTTCAATTGATTCAAGTATGTATACTCCACGTCCGAGCTCACCAAATGTAAATATTGTATGAAAGGATGTTGGCGTTTTTTGCAACTTTTTATCCGGTTCATGCAATAAGCTTTTATAGACTCTGAGTTCTGGTGCTCATGAAAAGAGCATGCTACATACATACAAACATACATTTAAAATAAATTGCAACCTTTTATGTAGGTACAGTACGTAAGGGTACGTTTATAGTCTTCCCTGGACTTTCCCTGGACTTTCCCTAGACTTTCCCTGAAAATTCCCTGGAAAATTTTTCCATAAAAAATTTTCCCTGGAAAGTCCAGGGAAAGTCCAGGGAAAGTCCAGGGAATTTCCAGGGAAAGTCTAGGGAAAGTCCAGGGAAAGTCCAGGGAAAGTCCAGGGAAGACTATAAACGTACCCTAAAGCATTCTCAATTGGTTAAGAGACCGAATTTGCATGGTTGATATTTCTTGGTGGGTTTTTACTAATTCGTGTTTGCCTTTGAGATTAGGTGTGTCCGCTAACTTCATTGAACTTCTCTGTCAATGCTCGCAATGTCATTTCAAGCCGGAGTAAAACTAGAATAAATCCGCTACTCATATCACAAAAACCTCCAAATAAAATTCAACTTCAAAATCCAGTTTATCTTCGTACAACCGTAACTCTCCAGCTAAATTTACCTCAGTTCTATTTGCATCTAGAAAGCATGTGCCATTCTACGTTCAGCTGTTTGAGAGCGCCGCGGTCGGTGTCTGACTAGATTGGACGAACGTTCGAGAAACTAACTGAATTACATGTCACTGTGCTTGGATCGTAAATTTACTGTACATTTTTATTGCTTCGTGCTTTTGATCAGTCCTTCAGGCATAATGTCAGTTAGTCAGTCAGTAAGTCAATCAGTCAATCAGTCAGTCAGTTCATTCAGTCAGTCACTGACTCAGTCAGTCATTCATTCAGTCAGTCAGTCAGTCAGTCAGTCAGTCAGTCAGTCAGTCAGTCAGTCAGTCAGTCAGTCAGTCAGTCAGTCAGTCAGTCAGTCAGTCAGTCAGTCAGTCAGTCAGTCAGTCAGTCGGTCAGTCAGTCAGTCAGTCAGTCAGTCAGTCAGTCAGTCAGTCAGTCAGTCAGTCAGTCAGTCAGTCAGTCAGTCAGTCAGTCAGTCAGTCAGTCAGTCAGTCACTCAGTCATTCATTCAGTCAGTCAGTCAGTCAGTCAGTCAGTCAGTCACTCAGTCATTCATTCAGTCAGTCAGTCAGTCACCCTGTCAATTAGTAACAAATAAAAAAACATCGAAAGCTTACATTGTGGTCATAAAAATGTCATGTTACCTCTGGCGGGCGAGAAAATCTTTGGAAAAATAAAAAGAGGAATTCACCGAGGTTCATGCCTTCATATAAACTCGATTAACACCAGAGTACAAAAAACTCTGACAAACCCCGGTATCCCAATCTTTACTTTCGTCTCTTTCGCTAGTTTTTCATAAACCACTATAACTACACACACATCGGTCATAATTTATAGTTGACTGTATACATTTAGGTAAGCTATTACAGACTAAGCCCGTTTTCACAGCTGAAAGCTCGCAGGCATAGCATGATTGATCTGTGGGTATTTAGAGGCCAGGTTATTTATTATCTTTATCCACATTTTGGTCGGGGCATTTTTATATCCGAACACGAGTGGAAATGCGATATGCGTGTATTTAGTCATAGAACATGAGATTTTGGCAACGGCCGAATTATTATTAGTTTTTATACACGTACAGGAAGCCTGATATACAAATTGATATAAAATACATAGATATTAGAGAAATATGTAAAAGTTGTAAACGTTTGAACATGGTATCTTGGCAAAAGGCACGTGCATATGTACGTAAGCATGATAAAATATTTAGAAAATATGCTGCATGTATAATAAAGAGCTGTTACATAGTTATGAAAGCATAATATTCATACAGAACAAACAAAACATTAGAGAGCTACATATTAGTTATGAAAGTAATCTCAGGTAAATACTTTTTAGCGATATTTTTGATTGACTTAATGTCAGATTTTAAACTTTTTTATTCATTGTGGTCAATCAATTTAAACATAGTTAGTGTTCTATTATTAGGTGGCATAAATAATGATAACAAACCCGCAAAGTTCTGTATATCTACGGTGAAATTTATCGATGTGTTTATTTACAAGACTTCCAAGCTATTTCTCTCTAATCGAATCTTTCCTAAGTCACGTTCACCTGCAAATCTCACGTACTTTCCCGCAATCTTCTCATTAAGATATTCTCAAAAAAGCATTTCTCACGTACGCTTTTGATGAAAACAGATATTTTTTCTCTTTTTCTGTAAAACTTTTGACACGCACCTGCGTTTATGACGACACGCGTGCGCAATCGTTCCGTTAATTATATAATAAATAGAGTGTACGTTAACATCACCTGTTCATTATTATTCCGATTTTGTAACTACAAATTGTTTTTCTTAGGTCCCAAATAAACTAGAGTGCATAGCGGAGCAATATTATACATTCCATTGTTCAATAACTGTTCTCTTAACATTTTTGCAGACATTCCCTAGAACACATCCACTCAGGTCACGGTTCCACGAGCTTTGAACCCCTGACCTCCAGTTTATAAAGACCGGCACTCTAAACCACTCGGTCACCGTGATTGCACCTGACGAAGTGTGTGACGGTGGCTGTGAAAACAATTATCTTTGCCGATACACATGTACATAGCCGTAGTAGCTATAGATAGAATGCATAGCTAAGCAATTCAGATCCGTTTCACGGTAGTGTCGGCTATCAAGTGTACAAATGCGAGATTATCTGGGATCGGGACCCATGAGAAATCTGGAAGCTTATAAACAGTTGTTATCCATGTACTACCTGCATACTACATTTACTGTAGACAGGTACAATATGTATGTACAATACTCACATGGTATATGAAACGAAGTTGTAGTAGAAATCTATTTCTTCTTTCCTTATATGGTGAGGTATGTAGAACTCTAATTTGGTTATTCGTGTATTGGATGTTCATAGATTAAAAGCCGTTTCTCTCTAGATATCGTGAATTTTATTGAAGTACTATGACTAACGAATTTACGAATCATATAGTTTAAAAAGGTTCTTAAGTTGATTAGTTTATAAGCTGTTGGTACATATGTATGTACTAAGGGTTATACATGTATTTACAGGTTGGTCATTTATTTAGGTTAGGTTGTATTTATTTATATAGTTATTAGTCAGTCAGTCAGTCAATATATTCTCATGCCCGAAACGAGTACACACACATAACTGCTCTGATACTTGACACAGTGAGGATTTCACATAACTACATACACAACGCAGCTTCCAAGTTGAGATTCTATACCATGCAATTCATTTTTATCAATCATTCATTCATTTATTCAGTCAGTCAGTCAGTCAGTCAGTCAGTCAGTCAGTCAGTCAGTCAGTCAGTCAGTCAGTCAGTCAGTCAGTCAGTCAGTCAGTCAGTCAGTCAGTCAGTCAGTCAGTCAGTCAGTCAGTCAGTCAGTCAGTCAGTCAGTCAGTCAGTCAGTCAGTCAGTCAGTCAGTCAGTCAGTCAGTCAGTCAGTCAGTCAGTCAGTCAGTCAGTCAGTCAGTCAGCGGAAATCCGTATCCACAATACCACCGCACAAAGTAAAAGCAAACAAGCAGCGGCCGGAAAAATTAAAAAAAAGAATGGACATAACCAGCAAAAACATAATTTTGGTGTGAGTGCGGGAAATCTGATCCCACCGCTGGTAAATATTGACATTTCTTGCGAGATTATATGCGGATTACCCGATTTAATGCTACCGTAAGGTATTATGCAATAATGATATAGCTCGTTCAGGGTTTCTTGTTAATTGAACAATTTTTATGAACCTTTCTTCTTTATGTGATAATTTGTGCACGCGATCCAATTTTTTTACGGTTTAGATGAGAAATCTTTTATTAAAAGCCGATTTGTATCATTAAATTGGGCATCGAAACTTTAAATAGACTACAGTATAATCATTTATCTTTTCAACTTAACATTTTTTTCGGTTTTCCAGTTTTTTTACTGTTTAGCAATTCAAAAAAGTTTGGTTCATATTAGTGTAAAAAATCGTTATTCGGAATTTCACGAGTATAACCCTACATGTTATTGATCGCCGGCCAGTAAAAGTCGGATATCTCTTTCATGATGAAACACATTAGCAAAAACGTAGTCATGGCAACCAGAAGTTATCCATGGCTTCACTTGGCAAACATACCATCTTATTATCGTGTACTCATTACTGAATATTCTGGCAATTATTTTATTTATATAATCTTCTTAATTTCTTCTTCTGATTTTTCACTGTTTAAAAAATAAAGTCACAAACTATTTCTCCAAACATTCTAAAAATAACTGACTATGATAATGGTGAAATTTTTTCAGTCAAACTCTCCGGTATCCCGGGATTTCAGTTATTTTCGATTATTGTATGTTTTGAATAGACGCGAACCGTTTTCTATTCAACCACAGTACTTGTTATGAAAGTATAAGTACACCCACTCGCGGACGAGATAGGGAGGTGAGAAGTAATTATTCTCTGGTTGACCTACAACATAATTTTCAGATAATTATCTGATATTAATACATTGAAGCATGTTATTTTATCAAACAAAAACTGGCCATTCTGGTATTTCTATTCTAAATTGTGAAGAGATGTGAACAATTTTCTATCCAAGTACAGTCCACTAGCGGACGAGCTAAATCCCCAAAGGGAGGGGAATTTTTCCAAAGAAGTGGGAATTGTCGAACATAGGCTATTTTACCTATATCTTAAGAAACAAATTCCACTTTTTAAAACCACCAAGGAGGGGGGAATTCCACTTTGCCCACCCCTTCTCGTCCGCTAGTGAGTACAGTCAACTAGCGGAAGAGAAGGTGGTATAAAAGAAATTCCTCTCTGATTTGCTAACTAGGAAATGTTCTATCAAGTTTTATATTTTGATTTAAAAAACTGTCTACTCTGGTCTTTTAGAAAATTCTTTCAAAAATTAGATATGTATTCTGCTCATCCGTCAACTAGAAGTTAGTTCATGTAATAATTCACGGTGTTCATACTTAATCGAACCATGAAAAGGCTATAATCTGCTGGGCATGAACACGATTATACATATTATACTTTTGTACGTATGCAAACTACTGTATTTATAAACTATGAATCATAAAGTTTAGTTGTGTTCTGACCATTCTTAATTTTTTTTTTATTTTTTGCTGTTTTCTAGCAGTGTTTTTATTAGGAAACATTCCGCAACCATCATTTGTTGTTGTTGTTGTTGTTGTTGTTGTTGTTGTTGTTGTTGTTGTTGTTGTTGTTGTTGTTGTTGTTGTTGTTGTTGTTGTTGTTGTTGTTGTTGTTGTTGTTGTTGTTGTTGTTGTTGTTGTTGTTTAACGTATATGAACACCGATTACCATTAAGGTAGCTACGTACATATACATACACACCACCACACCATGCAACCGTATCAAATTTCACCATTTGTTATAATTTCGACTGGGCTGGTATTCCATTGGATTAAATAAGCACCTTATTTGTAATCCGTTCATAATAAACCAATTATAATTTTTGGAAAGCAAATAATTATTTTTCATCATATAGTATAACGTAGATTTTTTTACCGATTATACGTCAGTTATATCAAATAATAATAATAATCAGAAAAGTGAAAGTTCATAAAGAAATAAGCCGATTACTAGAACGTTTTTAGCGCCTGCAGAATAATTTCCCACAACGAATTTTTTTTCGAAACTTCAGATAAGCGTCAATGAAATCTCATAATCGGGTTTGATTGCCCAAAAGCCGTGATTAATTACTCAAATAAACAGTGATCAATATACCCATCATTTAAAGGGGTGGGGTACTGATGGGGGTACCCCCAAGCCATTGTTACTGTTGCCCAACATACCCCAGAACACCGGGTCTATTTACATACAATAAAACACCAGTTATAGCGGATAATTAAAACGGGGATTATCTCAGAATGAATAAAACATAAAAAATTATTCACGTGTTACAGAAAAAATTTCTCCAAAATTTTACTAATACTTTTTGGGTAAGGAAAATTCATATTCTCACAATTATACAGGGTGTCCCATTTAAAAATGAACGTTTGTATTTGCCCTAAAAACCGCATTTTTCAATCGATTTTCAAAATTTATGCGCTAAGTTGTAGACAATTCTTGGAAATTTTGTTTATTTTTTATTTAAAAAAATCGGAGTTACGAATTGGTATTTATTTCGGATTTCCCAACATCCCTGTTTTTGGCTTTTTTATATCAGTTAGTTGACTTTTCAATGTGCAGCATGACCATAAGGAACGCAAGTTCAACCATTGGTTTATGTGTCGAGACAAATATAGTAACTAATTGTTTAATTATAACAAGGAAAACACTAAAACCAAACCCATATGAACCTAACATAGCCAACTGCAGCCTAGCAGTACCCACCGTTGCGCGGCAGCACACAGCACAGCAGTTCAACACCATAACCGCAGGGATGCGCTCGCGTAGGCAACCCGAGTGAAATTTAGCGTGTTTTATCACCGGCAAACTAGAAAATGTGTGTTATTCACTCAAAAATGATTAAAATTTTGCAAAAAGCTGCGGAATAGTCAGAATTTTCATTGAAGCGTCAACTAACGGTTGCCATGTTGAACAGCGGTACTGTGTGCCGCCGCGCAAAGTAGGGTACTGGCAGGCATCAGTTGGTTAGGTTATGTTCTCATCAATGTGGTTTTTACGTTTTCCATGCTTTAATAATATAGTCAGTTATCTTTATTTGTCTCGAAAGAACCAACATGTTGAACTTGCGTTACCATGCTGCACATTGAAACGTCAACTAACTGATTTGAAAACACCAAAAACAGGGGTGTTAGGAAATTTGCCATAAATACCGATTAGTGACTTCGATTTTCGAAAGTAAAAAAATAAACGAAATTTCCAAGAATTGTCTTTCACTTGGCGCAAAAATTTCGGAAATCGAACAGAAATTACGGTTTTTAGGGCAATTACAAACGTTCATTTTTAAATGGGACACCCTGTAGATATTTTCTCGTCCGCGAAAGCCACTAAACAGGTGTCTGTATGTCTGTAAGTATTTATGTAAATAGGTATTTATATAAACATCCGGTAAAGCTTCTGGTTTACAAAAATATCAATGTTGTTTTCCAATTGGATGATTTTACATGAATTTGCAATTTGCATAAATACTGTATTTTCTGTGTGTTTCCACATTTTGAGCGGATTGATTTCAGTACTTGTCTTCAGAGGGTATGTTTCTGGTCATCACTGGAATTTTCTTTGGAGTTTTTTTGATAAGCTGCATTCACTGCAATGGCTATACCCAACGAGTAAATTTACGGTAGTCGAAGTGAATTCTGCTTATGACAAAACGGAATTCTGCTTCCTAGGTAAAATTCCAGGGGGTGTTCAGGGAAAAATATGACCGAACCCTACCTAAGCTCAGTAAGTTTTGGTAGATCACGATCCTGATATCGTAGGCAAACTTCAACGTGTTTGCGGTGACACAAGCCAGTTATGTTTCGTAATTTCCATTGGGCAATTTCACCAAATTTTTCTTTTAGCGTTCTCTACTTCTCTGTAATATTAAATTTTCATTTGATCGTACTGATCAACTGATCTTTCGTATTCTCTAGCAGTTTCTGAATCAACCAATAGCAGTTTTTGAATCACCCAAATTCACCCTTTTCCCCCTTTCTCTTACACCAGTGGTATGGTATGCTATGTACCACATACTGTATGTATGTACTAACTTGAACAACTTCCAATGTGGAAATCAGCATAACATTGAATAAATCGTGTATTTATGCAGCTGTTCTGTTCCCAGACTTCTATGTACTTGTACATATAAGGAAAGCGTAAATCTCTCCAATCCCAATCAAAACATTCTGACAGAAAAAATGCCAAAGAAACCAAGGTAAACAGAAAATTGCGCCAACCTACCCAAGAAAAACAATTGGTGTTGCTTATTTTCCCAGCGGAAGGTACTTAACTTCATACTCCGAACAGTTATGCTGTAAATGCTAACAAATTACCAAGTTAGGCGAAGTAAGTGTTATTTGGAATTACCCAGTCGTTTATGTTCCAACGCGGTTGCGACGTTTGGCAACCACAGTAAAAAGTTTTGGCTTGTTACGAATCATGTAAACTCGCGGACGGAGAGTGGGAAAGTGGAATTCCCCTCTCTTTGGTGTTTTCAAAAAGTAGAATTTGTTCCCTAAGGCGTATGCAAAATGGCTTGAAATTCCCCTCTCTTTGACGAAATCCCCCTTCCGTTGGAGGATTAGCCCGTTCGCCAGTGATCCTGTATGAATCATTGAATGAATTTGTTCAAGAAACCCACCTCTTGTAACATCTCCATAAATCCCAGCAAAATCAGCCGAACTGCATCCTAAAAACAACAACGAACGTTCTCTGGCCAACAACATCCATTCTCGAGAGTTGCTAATTGTTTTTTCGCGTTCATTTAGTGACAAACGTTGTTGGGTTCAGGCACACTTATGGCGCCAAAATGTGTTTTTTTGTGTGCGTGCTTTGTGTTGTGTAACGAAAATTTTCAAACCTTATTATGATTTTGGCATATTATAAAAACCTTATCACTATGTTTTGTCCCGTCATATTTTAACAAAAAATGAACTTTTCGGGGAAACATTACATCAACTATTACAACGACTAATAGATACCCATTTTTGTACCTGAGGCTGAGACACCCATCATTTGTAGTAGGTTGGGGCGAGGTAATTAGCCACTTTGGTCACACCTGTTAGCACGCCTGATTACACCAGACTTGGAAATGGCGATCGAAGTAAGGGGAAAATAAATTCTACTGATTATTGTAGGAGTTGAAGTAGGTCTCTAAAGAAAAGTAAACTATTATACCTTTCAACTATCGGTTATGATGTTTCTGAAATGGAGATAATTTCTCCCCTTCTTCAACGAAATTTTTATCCGCCACAGACTGCCTACTTGGTTCGTTGGCTCCAATTACCATGCATGTAATCCAGGCCACTAGCGGACGAGAAGGGGAAGGAAAAGTGGAATTCCCCCCTCTTTGGCAGTTTCAAAAAGTAGAGTTTGTTCCCTAAGGTGTAGGTAAAATAGCCTGAAATCGGCCGATTCCCCCCTCTTTGACCAAATTCCCCTTCTTTTGGAGGAATAGCTCGTCCGCCAGTGGTAGGCTGGATGTCTTTTGATAACCCTCAATACGGAGAAGAGTCGCGTTTCGCCGGGATTCCATTCAAATCGGGTCGTCTCAGGGTGACGAGTCAGATTTCTACCACCTGGTGCTTAGCCGGTGAAATATGGTGTTTTTGATGTCACCTACCATGTTCCTGAAGTCTGATCTTGAATCTGAACCTATGGTTGTCTGAGTTGCTGACCATGGTTTCGCGTTTGCTTATATCCGACGTTATGCTTGAATAAACTATGTGGTTTATAACCTAATGTACCTACTTTTTCATGCATTAGTTTCAATCAAATTTGATGTCACTGTTATACCTACTATTACACTAAATATATGTACTCTGTTACATATCTGGCTCGTGGAAACTTTACCATACTGTTCTTAAAAAATCATATTCCTCACGCATACGGCAAACTTAGAATCCTTAAATCACTTTATGTAAGATTAAATTATGTGAGTGCGTTTTTATGTGAGTTAAACCATTGGAACAGCGGCATGTCCCTGTATTCTTACGGGTCTCATTACTCATGCGTGTATGTGACCCGAACTACTAGCGGACCAATCAATCCCCAAAGAGAGGGAAATTTCCTCACAGATGGGGAAATTAACGGTTTTGACGCCATTTTACCTACTTTAGGAACCAATTCTGCTCTTTGGAGGAACTAAAAAAAGGAAATTTCAATTTTCTGTTCCTCCCTCGTCCGCTCGAGACCCGAAAAAACAAGCAAATTTGGTTATAACCCGCAAAAACGTTTGGCAAATTTGCTGGGCGAACAAGAAAAACAAAGACCGATTGACAACGGGCGGCTTTTGTCGGATGTTCTCAGGGGTATTTACACCCACTGGCGGGCGAGCGAATCTTCCAAAGGGAGGGGAATTTCGTCAAGCGGGGGGAATTGGCAGTTTTTAGGGTATTTTATTCACCTACACATTAGGGAACAAACCATATGTTTTGAAAACGCCAAAGCGGGGGAATTCCACTTTTCCCACCCCTTCTCGTCCGCTAGTGGCCGGGCTTTGGGGACGAATTCTTAAAAGAATTCTCAGTAAATAGCTCCCAAATCAAAATTTCCATTTTATAATCCATTCCATTCCATCTACAAATACTTTTCTTACTAGAATAGTGCTGATTTCATGCAAGGTTTGCCGATTTTAGACGGTTCTGATGAGTCTAGCTTGTTACATAGAAGAAATTGTTGCTTTCTGGTTGAGACCATTTTACATATATTGACAAAATAACCAAGACCAGTTGCGACTAAGTAATTTTCTATAAATTTCCGCTTTATCCCAATTATGCTCAAAATTCTTCGATAAATACCTGAACACCCGTTAAATGGATAATTTCAAGCTACTATAGAACATCATTGCATGAGCCATTACACTTAAGTGAGTGTGTAAACGCATAAAGATCCCACAAGGTTGCACTAATCTCCGCAAATATTGGCATACCAGCGTCTTTAGTCTGAAATGCCCTCAAAATGCGTCCGTTCGAATACCCGAACCATTTCATGATGCCCCTTCCATCAATTAGTCCAAAGCGGATTGTTAGCTTTGGAACCCCTGGTTGCACATTTGGGACATCGAGTGTAGGCATATCAAAGGCTTGGAGGAACCCTTGTTCGACTATTCCACCAGAAATTCTAGTTTTCATTACCAGATTTATTTTTAAATGTTACTATATTAATAAAAATAACAACTTAGTGTCAGTGTTTTTATAAGTCGTGATTACTGAGTCGATTCATGCTAAAATTCGTCGGGATGTTCAAGAACCGCAAATACTGTAGTAGTATCCCACGAGACTGCCTCCATCTTATATGGCATCAGAGCAAATATTTAGCGTTCGGCTTCGGCTCATGATGCCATTTGTGTCATAATCAGCCGCTTATGCTGTAATTAGGAATTAGGATATGATGAGATTTATGAGGAGTAGGTATAATTCTACGTACTGAAGTATTTAGGATGAATAATCTAATTTCGGACAAAAACCTGACAATACCGCCTCCAGGTTTTCAGTTTCGTATGGTCAACTTAGAAGTTAGTAATTCATCACTTCATTTCTTCGATGGATTGTAAAATATAAAGGCTAAAGCTAAACTTACTCCATATAAAAAATTACTCACGTATATCATCAATCCATTATTTATAAATGATTTTGTCTGAGTGTATTATTTTTTCAGTTTCCCACCGATTTGATTGTGAGCGTTTACTCCAACTTCATTTGTCCATCCCACGAGACTTCTGAGCGCCGTTCGAAAGTCTTTATTGAGTCACGATCCGACGAGTTACTGTGGATGTAATGACTTGCATGTACATAAGTAGGAACATTCATGATCGTATGTATGTACGTATGTCTTGTCGAAACTATGTGAGGCTCCCATGACGGCACGAGAAATGGCGGAAAAGAGAAAAAGCGACGGCTCCGAAGCGACGGCTCCTATGGTGGAAAAACTGTTTTTCAAAAATCGCAATTAAAATTATGTTTCAGACAGTCACTTATATGAAATTAAAACTAATATGTACCTTCAAATGCATATTATCCATGACTCTCCATTTTTCCTACGACTTTGAAGTACAAGTCAGTTCATGGTGTGAAATGCCGGTTTATGTCAAACAACACATTTTATCAATGTCACCTTATATAATCACTTCTGTTGTTTCATTGCATCACCTTAAAACGGATATCCCCTTACAGATATCACCATTATGTTATTGCGCGCTTACAAACATTCCCATGGTCCTTAGCGCGCACAAGTGACTGACAGACTGACAGATTGATTGATTGACAGTCATGTTATTATCTCACCTTTATACAGACGAACACCGTTAATCGTAATTGGACAACCATTCTTGACTGACATGTTCATTTGACAGACCAACGGATCAGTCAGTCAATCAGTCAGTCAGTCAGTCAATCAGTCAGTCAATCAGTCAATCAGTCAGACAGACTTCCATGAAATAATATTCAAACTTTCCGTTTTTGACGATCGCAAAATTTTTGCAACAACAAACAAAAACAAGAAGAACCAGCAACACCGTTCCTGTTTGTTGTCGCTCATCGTTTTGTACCGCCCAACGTTCAAGAGTATCAACTATCAATGGATCAATTGAAGTGGGGAGGGTGCAAACATGTAGGGGGGGGGGGGGCAGAAAAAATCTGCGGAAATCCCCCTGAATCCCTGAAAAAAAAAACTCATAGCCCTCACTCCTCCCCCCCTTACCCCCTCCCCCGTGTTGACGCTACCAAGAGGGGTTCAATGAGGCGCGCGTCAATTTCACACGATTGCGATTTTGGTCGACGATATGTTAGCGGATTATCCATGCACAAAATGGAAAAAATATCCCTCTTCTTGGGGAAATCCAGCTTTTTCCTCGCAATTTTATGTTTTGTATGAAATTTACCAGCACTGAGAAGTTTCGCATTCAGTTTTAATATTTCTCAATCGCCCTTCCGGTTTTTGATTGAATTGGCCATTGTAAAGATGAATGGTGAGGTGCAAAATGGTTATGAGTTTACGAGATAGACAATTGTCTCATACCTGTCGCGCTCTTCTCGACGCAAACGCCATGTTGTTGTTGTTGTTGTTGTTGTTGTTGTTGTTGTTGTTGTTGTTGTTGTTGTTGTTGTTGTTGTTGTTGTTGTTGTTGTTGTTGTTGTTGTTGTTATTGGTTGTTGGAGGTGTTATCCGTTCCGTTACATGCAGTGAGTGAATGATTATGCGAATCTCATTGACTTCGGAGAGGATGCGCGAATTTTTTGTTGCCGTGAGCGGGAAATCTTCTATGGAGTGATATTTTTGCCACGGAAGATGAAATGGAGGGTTTTTTTGTGAAGATTGGTTGGTTAATCTGATTGTGAGTTTGCAGTGGTGAATTGAGATTAACTTGTTGAGCAAATTTTTCCTATGAGAAATCATCTTTGTTGACCAAACAAGGTGCGAACACGTAATTGATGTTTCAACGGATTGAAAAACTATTCATGGTCCCTCAATCAGAATTTTTTTATATTAAATAAGCAAAGATTTTATCAGCTTATGTTAAGCGTGTACTACGTTATTTACTAAAGAAAGATTGTATCAATTAAGCTTGTACGTGCCTAGTTACATGCTTTTCTCTATTCATATATCCTTCTACGAAGTGTGTTAACTTTAATAATAATAACGGAAATTTTATCTAAACTAAAATATAGTTTTTTCAATGTCTTTCTAATTTTCAGATCAGCAACGTTTCATTAAATATTGATATCAGAGTAAAACTCTCCACCTAATCCATCATGTCGTCATACGACTATGTGGGTCCTCGAGGACGAACAATCGGAATTAAATCCTCGATAATTACACTTCTACTAATATGCACTGGTATAACTCGTGGTGACGTCGATTTACATTTATTGGAACGGCAAGATTTCACTTCACCACCGCTGGATGAAAATATACTGGAAGCCGCCAAGTCCATACAAATAAAGGAGATTACAGACGTAGAGATGTTCAGATCTGAGGTTAGATTGACTGATTGACTGACTGACTGACTGACTGACTGACTGACTGACTGACTGACTGACTGACTGACTGACTGACTGACTGACTGACTGACTGACTGACTGACTGACTGACTGACTGACTGACTGACTGACTGACTGACTGACTGACTGACTGACTGCTTCATTGATCGACTGACTGACTGACTGACTGACTGCTTCATTGATCGACTGACTGACTGACTGACTGACTGCTTCATTGATCGACTGACTGACTGACTGACTGACTGACTGACTGACCGAGTGACTGATTGATTGACTGACTGACTGACTGACTGACTGACTGACTGTCTGACTAACTGATGAAGTGACTGACTGATGGTAAAACTGACAGTTCACAAATGTCCATTGAAATTCGGATAGCAAGAAATTAACTCAATTCATTGATTCACATTGCAGCAAATCAGTCTGTACTATCGTGAAACCGTACCACCACCGGGTGTGTTTCACAAGGCTGACGTTCTACTACTGCATGGTGCCGCCTATTCCTCATCCACCTGGGCACAACGAGTCGGCCAGCCAAATGCCACCACCATGCAGATACTCGCTCAGTACGGATACAGAACCGTGGCCATTGACCAACCGGGTTTGAGCTCACTCACTCACTCACTCACTCACTCACTCACTCACTCACTCACTCACTCACTCATTCACTCACGCACTCACTTACTCACTCGCTCACTCGCTGACTCGCTGACTCACCGACTCACTCACCGCACAGGCTCACCACGAAAAACCACAGGCAAGCTCACTCGAAGTCGTTCATCGTTCATGGACGATCTGATCATAAAGCTCAACTTCACCAAACCAGCAATCGTGAGCCCGTCAGCCAGTGGCTCGTTTTCGTTGGATTTCGTATCCACATACCCACAGAAAGTTGGTGCTTTCATACCCGTGGCACCCTGTTGTCCGCACTCAACACAATACTGGAGTCATATAACGGTGAGTTGAGTTGAGTGAGTGAGTGAGTGAGTGAGTGAGTGAGTGAGTGAGTGAGTGAGTGAGTGAGTGAGTGAGTGAGTGAGTGAGTGAGTGAGTGAGTGAGTGAGTGAGTGAGTGAGTGAGTGAGTGAGTGAGTGAGTGAGTGAGTGAGTGAGTGAGTGAGTGAGTGAGTGAGTGAGTGAGTGAGTGAGTGAGTGAGTGAGTGAGTGAGTGAGTGAGTGAGTGAGTGAGTGAGTGAGTGAGTGAGTGAGTGAGTGAGTGAGTGAGTGAGTGAGTGAGTGAGTGAGTGAGTGAGTGAGTGAGTGAGTGAGTGAGGTAGTGAGTGAGTGAGTGAGTGAGTGAGTGAGTAAAACTGCAGCATGCAAACTGATAACTGGCAGACAAACAGATTGACTGACTGACTGACTGACTGACTGACTGACTGACTGACTGACTGACTTACTCACTCACTCACTCGCTCACAGGTGCCACTGCTGATCGTTCGCGGATCGGGCGATGGTCAACCGCACAAGGAGTTCCTATCCACCAAGTACCACAACGTGTTCATCGTACCCAAGGCCGGTCATGCAGCCTACCTGCACCAGCCGGCGCTCTGGCACACGTCACTCGTCAACTTTCTCAATTTTGTCTTCAGGTAAGTTATTCATTCGCAATGTTGGTTTCATGCAATAATGCAATCGGTTTTCTCATTGATTGCCGAGTGAAACTGAAAGTCAGTTCACTTTTGGGTTGACTAGTGATTAAGGTCTAACCAACAGTATAAATACTTAGCTTTACGTTTCGAACCGTGAAGATTCCACGCTGCCTCACAATGTTCGCTAACCAACTAAGCTATCAACATACATATCCAAATTTCTTCCATATAGTCTGTTCAGGGTTTCTTGTGAACCAAAAACTTTTTGGCCCTCAGTTTGAATTCAAATCTGTTTTTTTCTACACGACATTTTCTACGGGACAACATGCGAAACGTGCGCTTAATTAATTGCATACGAAAGTAAACGGTCCAAAAAATATTTTGTTAAAAACAATAAACCCTGACCAAGCTATATGTACTTTCAGTGATCGTGTGACCACGCCCGAACCAACCGAGGCGCCATTGGCCGTGGCAGACTTCGGCCCGTCGGAACGCGATGTCAACGAAATCAAGAACCTTCGCGAAACCGAACTTCAGTCGCCCGTGATCGGCGAGGCCGAACAACAGCAGGCCCGTTCGTTCGGGTTACGGTACGACACGACGTCGATATCGGTTGGATGGGTTACGGTAATGGTACATGGAATCATGTTGGGTGCCGTCGCGCTCAGATGAGTCGAGTGTCATCGGATGGTATACTTGATTGGAATGAAACATTAAGTGGATGACTGAAATGACGTGGTGAATCGAAATCAGATTACTAGGCGGAAGAAGTGAAGTGTAAAACTGAATACGGTAGGTAATACAGATAAGTGAGTAGTATGGTCAAAGTCGCTTAAATGGTAGATTACGGTAATGGTCGGTAATGGTTAATGGTACTGTATCTGTTTTGGACGTAATCGAGCTGGGAAGAGTCAAAGAATAGAAGTGGTTCACCTGGAAGTTTTTACCGGGAGATTTCGACACCCCTCTATCATATATCCTACATATATCAGATTATAAACTCTAGTGAACAGCGGCTTAATGTTTACTTGACTAAATACATCACCGGAAAGTGAAACCTATGGATTTCACGTTTGTTAAAGGCTAAACATAAAATCTCTGAAGCTAATGAAAACTACATTTTCACCCTTTTATATGTATACATAACTCCATGCTATCTTTTATATCATATTTCAAATCTCATTTCGCACTTTTTGCCAATACATACATATGTTTTTCGTGCTCGAGTCAAAGTATTGTCAGCTATAAATTTCCAGTTTGCTTTTCCTTATTGTAAAGCACTACATATTTCATATATCTAACTTTTTAAATCTTGTTTATCTGTTGTTCTTTTTTCCTCGCACTCTACTAATATGCTAGACGTATTTCGACTGCCTACATACGTACATACGTTCATGTATTCTATCATTTCCGTGTATAAAAAATATATTTGGAAAAATTTTTTTGTTTATATGAAATGTGTAATTTGTGAAAAACAGCCAGTATTTACGAAAGTTTTCTAATGTAAGGAATATTTACCCAGACTGAGCAATTTTCACATTTCATAATGAATAGCAAAGGCATGCCCACAAATCTGTGATCAAATAAGTAATTGTTGGAAGAATGATTCTATAAAAGACACTGAATTTCTCCAAAAAATTTGGAATTACACATAAGAGATTCGAAAAAGAAACTCCAGAAACTTCTAGAATCATTTCTTTTGAAACTACACACGTAATTACTAATTATTTCTCGTTTTTTTTCTTCGTTTTATGCTTGATTCCGCCTGTCAGGATTATGAAATTTACATACAGTATGTGAGATAAGCCAGTCAAATTTCAAAATCATAGATTTTCCTATATTTTTGTTTGAACATTAATATTACCTCGATCGTCAGAGGAATTCATATTTTTTTTTGCATAAACCTTTTCCGATTATTAATTTTTCATTAGAAACAAAGTAGATATTTTCATAGATGTGAGTTTTAAAGGTAACAAAAAGTATTGTATTTGTTTCCATTCGAAACAAAGTTATTCAACGACGTATTGTACCCCTACTGCCATTGGGTAATGATGTTCCATCTTAAAAAAGCTATTTAATTTAATGAAAACATACTCATATATAAATACACACCTATTATATTCTACTTTGCATTCTACATTTCATATACCGTGTTTGGTAAAATGCTTCTTTGTTTTTTTTTCGAAAAAAAATTGTTCATTTCTTATTTTACATACGTGAAAAAAATCACTAACATATTTTCATGATTAGACACTTTCGAATGTCAAAGCACATAAGCATAACAGAACACCGACACTGTTTGTATTTACAAAAACTATTTTGTACAAAATCCTAATCCATATTGTAACAAAATTATTATGTGTTATTATAATTTTATACTCACAAAACTTATCTGCATGTCGAAGATTGAGAAAATTCAATAAAACCAATTAATAATATCCAACAGATTTTTGTTTATTTCAATGCTAACCAATCACAAAAGGTGGATATCGGCGGCTATGTACATTATCAAGGAAAAGTAATCAAGAAATACATACCTCGACAATAACAAAAACTTAAGAAAATTAAAACTATAAATAAATATTAGACTTCTGATACATCATAATAGTCTGACTTTGAGTGTGTGCTATTTCTCATTACGACTTGGAAAAGTATTTCTTCAGTGACCGTAAAGATTTTTTATATTAGATTATCACCCACTGATCTATGGCATGCGTCTGTACATGCATAGAGTAGAAAAGCATAAAAGTATTACATGCAATAGAATGCAACAGAAAAGTGTTCTGTTAACTGCAATAGAATAGAAAAGTATTAGAAAGCAAAGCTAAATATTCTAATTCATGCAATAGAAAAGCGTAGCATAGTACTACATGGAACAGAAAAACACAGAAAAGCTTTTTATTACATGCAAACGCAAATCATAGAAAAATATCAGAAGAATATGGGAAGCTCAACAAAGTATTACTTGCATGAGGAAAACCTAGAAAATGAGAACAAGAAGAAAATCGGCGAATTTTCAAGTTTAGCTTCCAAAAAAAAAAAAGACCGCTCTACCCATGTTTCCCAATCCAGGTAACGAGAAATCCCCTTCATTTCGCCTATGTCATCGACCAACCCTTGGACGCATCCAAAGTGGATTTCGTGTTCGCACCCGAGCACTACGGATCGGCCGTTTGGGACCGAGGACTGCAAATACTAGCCACGCAGGGCCATCGCGCATTCACGTTCGAATGGCCATGTTTGTATATATTTTACTGTGACTTTTCGGTTGTTGAAGTTGGGGTTGCGTAGGCACCAGAAAATGTTTTCATTCAATTTATAAGCCAAAAATAAGTTGATCAAGTTAACATGTTTTTTTTTGGAAAACGTTTTACCAAATAATTGAATCAGGCTCATTTATTAATGTGGAGTCCACATGTAATGTGAGCAGCTGCAAAGTTTTCTTACGTTTCATTGAACGAGCACCGAAAATATTTAAATTTGAATACATTTTCGAATGAGCCAAATTTCAAACATTTTCCCTCCTGTCTATATGTAATGGGATAAGTGCTTACTCATGGACGCATCCAAAGTTGGCTTTGTGTTCGCACCCGTTATTTCGAATATACTAAAGAACGGGCGTCCACATTCCGTGTCATCTCCCACATGGTCTAGCGGTTAGGATTCGTGGCTTTCACCCACGCGGCCCGGGTTCGACTCCCGGTGTGGGAAGTAGTGTTTTGCCGAATGACCAATGATTCAGTCGATCGTCCATTTTGTTCATCAGGTAGAAAATAAATCGAACAGGCTGGAACGTTTAAAACGTTATGATTGATGTTCTCAAAACTATTTTATTAGAATTTATTTTAAAAAGTTGAAAATTAGAGTTTGTTTTTGTTTCTAGTGGTCTGCCAGAATGTTGCCTGTCTCGTTTCAATCATGGAAGCCCTCAACACCACCCGTCCCATACTGATCTGCCCACCTACCGGCTGTGAACAAGCTTTTGGTTACGTTAGACTGACTGACTGACTGACTGACTGACTGACTGACTGACTGACTGACTGACTGACTGACTGACTAACTGACTGACTGACTGACTGACTGACTGACTGACTGACTGACTGACTGACTGACTGACTGACTGACTGACTGACTGACTGACTGACTGACTGACTGACTGACTGACTGACTGACTGACTGACTGACTGACTGACTGACTGACTGACTGACTGACTGACTGACTGGCTGACTGACTGAATGACTGACTGAGTGACTGACTGAGTGACTGACTGACTGACATACTGACTGACTGACTGACCGACTGACTGACTGACTGACTTACTGACAGATACTCCATTCAGTCCTTGCGATGACAAAACCCGAACTGATATCTGCTTTCGTATCCGTGTCTTCCGCTGTTGTACCTCCGATGGTTGAGTCTGTATTTCCCGATGAAGATTTCACGCAAAATCAGGTCAGTGACTGACTGACTGAATGATTTACTGACTGACTGACTGACTGACTGACTGACTGCCTGACCGACTGACTTACTGATTACTGATTGACTGATTGACTCAATGAATGATTGACTTACTGCTTTAATGACTGACTGACTGACTGACTGAAAGTCTAGCCTAGGGCGCAGTTTTTATTCAGGTTCCATTGATGGTAATCAACGGTGATCTGGATAAAGCAGCCGCTAATCGCATACGGCAGGTGCAAATGATGCCACGTGCAAAGGTTACTATTTTAACCACCCAACCATTCACCCACCCACTCACGTACTCACTCACTTACTCACTCACTCACTCACTCACTCACTCACTCACTCACTCACTCACTCACTCACTCACTCACTCACTCACTCACTCACTCACTCACTCACTCACTCACTCACTCACTCACTCACTCACTCACTCACTCACTCACTCACTCACTCACTCACTCACTCACTCACTCACTCACTCACTCACTCACTCACTCACTCACTCAGATCGTTAATCTAACAAACGTTGGTGTGATGCCTCATCGATACAACCGTCGCCAGTTCTACAGTGTTCTGGTGAATCTGGCAAAGTTTATAGAATACGACGAAACTAGTGAAAACAAAATCAGCTATCATTAAAATGAAAATACAGTATATTAAAAATTTTGTTACAAAATCACGCATTAAATCAAGTTTTTTATATATAATTTTTCTCTATTATTTATTTCTAAGCTATTTCTCGTAATTATCTACTGATTGAGTATTACTACGCGTGTAGGAGGAGTTTATACATATGTATATGTTATTACATTCGTTTCCTTGTGTATTGACATTGATCTGATTTTTCTTTATTTGGAGTTCTTAAATGTTTATGATGGTGTGTTTTCAGTAGTTTGTAGTAAAAATGTTCCAATAGGCTTTCATGTTTGTTATTTAATTTTTTTAAATATTTTATCATCTGTGCAATCTAGGTATGTTTTAGCGGATTCCTTATGAAAAATGTCGCTTCCTTTGTTTAGTGGTTCAAGGCGTCAGCCTCGCAAGCCGATGGTCCTGGTTCGGAACACAGGTTGAGACACCATTCGAGAACCTTGATTGGTGATTTGAAATTATGAGGAGTAACTGTTATTTCATTATATTTTTGTTTAGTGTCCAACATGCTAAACATCAATATATGATTCCACTAACAAATCGAGCGTAAAGTGTTATACATACAGAAAAAACATGTAATAAAAGAACTTTCTGTAGGATGGTTCACAACCAAGTAGAAAAAGCCAGACAGTGAAAATATTTTAGCACCAAGCGTTAGCGGACAAGAAGGGGAGAGAAAAGTGCAGTTTTCTTCCCATTTGGCCTCTTCAAAAAGTAGAATTTGTTCCTTCAGGTGTTGGTAAAACGGCCTGAAAACTGGTTATCCGCCCTTTGGAAATATTCCCCTCCGTTTGGAGCTTTGCCTCGTCGGCCAGTGACCCCAAGTGAGGTTCTTAGACAATTAAAAGACTTCATTAAACTGATTTGTAATCAGTCATGATAAATCGAACCATAAACGAAGAAGAACGGTTGAGTGCCGTCAAGTGTTTTTTACGGAAGAAAGTGGGCGAAAGCAAAGTGCTTTCCATTAAGATAGGAAAATAAAACAGACGCCCTAACGATAGTAACACTTAGGTGTGAATAGATCTTAAAGTGGTTTCACGGAAGATATTTAACAGTCGCTAAGTATTTACCATCAAGTAAGTCGAATAAAAGAGATGCCCCAACGATGGCTTGTTCATTCATCACGAACAGTGTAAAAATTTTTCATGTTCATCACACATATGTATCATAACCGGACGCATATTTGGAAACTGCACCCACTTTTTGTCAAAATCCAAAATTCGACTTTTTTATTTTTGATTCACGAAGAGGCTAAGTTAGGCCGTTATCTCCTTTACTAACGTACAGTCTTTGTTCGGAACTAAGCCTAAGCCGTACAAACAATCAAATGGTTATTCGCTGTCGTTGGGTCGCACGAATTCTGACAAAAAATGGGTGCAGTTTTCAAATATGCTAACCGGACATATACATAACTTGCAAGCGGTGGTACCCTGAACAAGATTGGGTGGGAAATTCGATTTCCCCTCTTTGGTGAGCTCAAACATGAATCTCGTTCCCAATAAGTTACAGTAATAATATCGTCAGCTCAAAACACTTAGAGTTTCAACTTGAATCAATTGCAAAACAGAAATTCCCATTCCCGACGTTCTACCGATATAGCAGTAGTTTTCAGGCTCGCTAGGAAAGCTGACGCTGAATCCTAGTTAACCAAAACACTGTAAATGGCGAAACAAAGACTATTCAGATTTTTACGCCTTTTAATGGAAAATTCAAGATTGCAGAAACTAACTCTTTGTTAGAAATCTTTTTGTAGAATACACTGTTTAGCAAACATATACTCTATTTAACCGTCAGTTGATTATTGTATACCATTGTTCACCATTACCTTGTAATTACAGGGTGGCCAGAAAAACCACACAATTCTGAACGTTATACATATCTCGAACCACCGATTCAATGGTTCTCGCTCTCATTTGAAAGCCGATGTTTAGATCTTAAATCCCCTTTAATTTCAATATGTTTTAAAAAGCTATCCTTAAGTTACAGAAAAATTTTCATTTCAGTATGTACATAGTTTTCAAATTTAGAAACTCACATCCTAAAAACACGACTCTTTCTCCAAAAATCGGGGGTAGCGTTACAAAACAAGAAAAAATATTAAATGAAGGTATACTGAAAATTTCTGAACGGAGATTTCTTTACGGCAGAAACTGAAGTTTAACTGAATTCAATTTGTGGTTTTCAGCATATTTGAAATAACAGAAGTGAAATCCAAAAATTAAAGAATATCGAGACGATGCGCGTTGGTGTCAGTGTGAGTGTTTGCGTTTTGGTGATGGGCATGCTGGTTGGGCTCGTGGCCGCAAATTATGAGGACTGCGATTTTTGGACGGATTGGCATTCTGGTGGTAGAACATATTGGGAGGGATACTGCGTTGAGCCAGAAGAGTTGAACCATATGGAATGTAAAAGGAGTTGGGCAGATGTGAGAAGCAAATGTCATGACAGGTTGTGAGTGGTTGACTGATTGAAGTTTCACACATTAACAATTCTTATATTAACAATTCTGAGGTTCGAATATTTCGCGACAGTTTTCCGCGACATTATCGGGAAAGTTTTCCAGTAAAAAAATTTCAAACACGCTGCTTTTTGTTTGTAAAATTTTTGTCAGGCACATTAATGAAAACTTTTAATTTAAGTAGTGTGGCAAGAGTTAAAAAAGTTTAATTTGTCGCCTTTGTCGCGAAATATTCGAACCTCAGTTATACAATGACTATAAACTATTGAAAGAATTAAACAGCGAGTGAGTGAGTGAGTGAGTGAGTGAGTAAGTAAGTGAGTGAGTGAGTGAGTGAGTGAGTGAGTGAGTGAGTGAGTGAGTGAGTGAGTGAGTGAGTGAGTGAGTGAGTGAGTGAGTGAGTGAGTGAGTGAGTGAGTGAGTGAGTGTGTGAGTGAGTGAGTGAGTGAGTGAGTGAGTGAGTGAGTGAGTGAGTGAGTGAGTGAGTGAGTGAGTGAGTGAGTGAGTGAGTGAGTGAGTGAGTGAGTGAGTGAGTGAGTGAGTGAGTGAGTGAGTGAGTGAGTGAGTGAGTGAGTGAGTGAGTGAGTGAGTGAGTGAGTGAGTGAGTGAGTGAGTGAGTGAGTGAGTGAGTGAGTGAGTGAGTAAGTGAGTGAGTGAGTGAGTGAGTGAGAAGGAGCAGAAGATTGAATGATTGAATTGCAGCTTGGTATGCTGCGCGAGAACAATTTTGGCGGATACGAGACCTTCGAGTTTTCAATAAATTTGACATAAAACATCCCGAGTGACACATTAATGATTTGGTTAAGTTAACTTTAGATATTTTTGTCTCTGTCGATCACTTCTCATTACACCAGCGAAACTCTACAACATATGTATGTATTTTGATGAAAAATAACGCCCCATTAAAATGTACACTGCTGAATCGGCACGGGGCAATGTACATAACTGTAAAAGTTCTTTCGTCCGACAAACAAACTTTGTACGACTGCATTGGGAATTTTCGTGATTTTTATTATCCGTGATTGTGGATTTGGTTTTGTCATCCATCCGTCATCACCATCGTAACATTTGTGTTTAATGATCGTGGCAATGATGTTGCAATGATTTTCAAAGAAATGAATTATTGTTATAAGGCATAATGAATTATGGCTGGTTATCGTTCACTTTCTACCATAAAACACTTAATGACAATAAACGGTTTTATTCTTTATTCGAAAATTCCAGTTTCAACAAAAATTGGCGTTCTTTTGGTAACAGAAAAAAGATAAATAAAATAATTGGAAATGTTTGTCACACAAGTACACTTAAAAAAGGTCAATTCGCCGAGGGTTCATTTCTGTTCACCGCAAATCATTTTACCGAATAAACATACCCGAAATGAAATTATACCGAACGTCTTTTCAACAAAAATATTTTTCGATTGGGTTTTTCCCCAATTGTTTTCTTTGAAATCGAAATCCTCGAAGCAACTCAAATGCCAAGATCACGTGAGTCGGGGGCGTGGCTTAGTGCTCGTGTGACTGACGACCACTCGATCCTGATTGGCTGAAACTTTAGCCATGTCTGTCGGCGTTGACAATGCATTATAAAAGATGGTCACTTTTGTGATTACATCATTTATAAATCGAATATTCTGGAAAATCATCGTCGATCCATCTCAACGAATCCTTAGAGGAAAAATAAAATAAGTTCGAATATCTTCATTGGAAATTTAACAATTCAAATCGGGATTTGATCCGATTTAATCTCTTTTTCTTTCTATAGAGGCAGGTAAAACTTTTATCGAGTTTTCGGAAGATGAAATTTGTTTGATATCACATTATTTCATATTTATATTAAACTTTCCGGATTGTGAGTTTTTAGAACTTTGTAGCGAAATGATGATTCAATGGGTTTTCACGTGTATTTGTCCCTCCTTTTGTTATCTGTCTCATATTTTTGAAAGTACAGTCCCTGACTTAATAAACGGCACTAAACCGTGGCTCAGTCTAGATCAAGAATGGGCCCTGCTTGCACATGCTTGGTGTTTTCTTGGTGAACTTTTGGTGACTCTTTGTGTATACGCAAAGTATACATTTTTACCAAGGAAACACCAAG
This sequence comes from Daptonema setosum, assembly GCA_964036265.1. NCBI lineage: Eukaryota > Metazoa > Nematoda > Chromadorea > Monhysterida > Xyalidae > Daptonema > Daptonema setosum. Next base: position 10,585,367 of record OZ038442.1, read on the forward strand.
GAATGACCAAGATAGTCCACGCTTGACCCATGGAAAAAAACATGGTTGTTCCAGGCTATACCATGAGTTTTCCTGGTTTGAAACTGAGGTTTCAGCGACTTTATAATAATGTGTTCATATTAAAAAGGGACGTATGATTAATGTATTTCCACCATACGATTTCGGGAATTGTACCATCCATGTGTACTGATTAAGCTACGTATGTAACGACCTACTGATTAATGGGGATCGGTCAACTGCCGCCACTGCCAACTGCAGCCACATTTTTCGAGTTAACTGCCATCACTTTTCTGAAATTTTCCGGCTGCAGTTGACTCGTCAACCACATTCGACTTATCATTGATCACATGAACCATTCTTCTTTGATTCCTTGGCGTCAGTTGTCTTATGTAAACTGAAGCCACATTCAGTGAGACAACTGCAGCCACAAAATTTCAAAATTAGTGGCTGCAGTTGACGTACGACAACTGGAGCAATTTTTCGGTGAGTCAACTGCAGCCGGAAAATTTCAGAAAAAGTGGCGGCAGTTGGCAGTGGCGGCAGTTGACAAACAATCCTGATTAATTGACCTAAGTGATGTACATACATGGTGTCCCACGTAACTTGCAATATTCTGCGAGGCCGCCAAAATTTTTGTGGTCGAGCTATTTGAAAAATTTAAAAAGCAAATGAAAGCCCATTTTATAAAGTTCATAGCTATCACACAGATCGAGATATTTCTATTTCTCCAAAAGTAGTCATTTTCAGTTCTGAAATCTCAGTGGGCTCGGTGATCAACAAAACCGATTGAAACCTATTTAAAAACTTCATTTTGTCAAGAAGATTGAAAGCTGATCATTTCCCGTGTAATTAAATGTAAAAAGGTAGTTTTCTGATTTAAAATACGGTTTTGAGAATAAATCGGTAATGTGTCCTGTTTGTGATTTTTATGTCTTTTGATGACTCTTGCGTGGTTTCGATCGATTATCCAACGTATAAATACGTCCGTCCGTCAGTATGTCCCATCATGATTTAAAAAACACATTTATTAACAATGATCACACAAACTTATTTTCAGACTTATATTAACTTTTCAATGAAACACTGTGTCTCTAGAATAATTTTGAAAGCCCCCGATGAGACATCAAAACTTAAAATGACTACTTCTGGAAAAGTAGCCATAACTTGAGAACTGTTTGTACACTAAACCTCTGGTAGGTGGCAAACAAAACTTTACAAACTGGACTATCATTTGCTTTTTTTATTTTCAAAATTGCTCCGTTACAATTTTTTTGCGGCCTCGCAGAATATTGCAAGTTACGTGAGACACCCTATACATAGGTCCATTTTCGGTGTAATGTCATAAAGTCAAACGTTCTCCAATTAAAAAAAAGTCGGTTGATAATGTGCTTTGTTGCGATTAGAATGATCCCTACTTGCACGGGAACTATTATTCGCTTTGAGATTGGTCTGTAAATGTAATTGCATCTCAAAAATTTTGCGTAAGTAAGCAGTCAGTTGTTGTTCACTCCAAATAATTTATTCTTTGTTTGTTACCAAAGAAATCCTTATTTTTACTGGAACAGGATAAGTGGGACTACCAACAAACGTTTAAGTGCCGTTAAAATCTGTTCATACTACGGGTACGCAGTGCACCTTATCCCTCCGTAACCAGGATACCAGCGTACCGGTGCGGGGGCTTTTCATACTTTTGGGTGAGTTGCGTCGTGCACCGGGTACACCGCGCACCATTGGGTACGCGGACCCAGTTTTCTATGAAAAATAGAATTGAAAAATTTGAAATCTCACAGCGCACTCTTCGATGTTCGAATATTTTTCCGTTATAAGAAGATCTTTGGCCTACAACAGACATGAAAAGGAAACATTCTATAAAAAAATGTGTTGTGAAACTAGGTTTTTAATAAATAAATGTTTCCTCTCTCTTAAAATAGTTATAGAGGCGAGGGAGAACAAAATGTAATTCGGTATACCATCATTGAAGAGCTACAGTGGCGGAAGGCTAATTACGTTTTTGAATGGGAAAACGCAAAAATAGATATCAACCTGTTAAAAATATCCACAAACAAGTTACTAGTTCTTACTAGTACCAAGTAAAATAAAAAAAAACAATTTAATCCATTTTTCAGTGTGGTACGGGGTGGGCTACCTACCGTAGAGTGAACAGGCCTTAAGCGATTTCATGGAAGAAGTTAACAAAAGCAAAGTGCTTTCCATTAAGTAAGTAGTATAAAAGAGACGCCCCAACGATAGTTTGTTCATTCGAAGATCAGTGTAACATTGTTCCCAAGACCATCAAATACTAATGTTACGAGGGTGATGATGGCACCTATCATAAGCTGATAAAGCTGATCATTTTGCATGCTGACAAGAAGAGGTTGGAAAGTGGATTTCCTTTCTTTGGCAACCTCAAGCGAGAATTTCGATCCCTAAGATGTTAATAATATAGTAAGCTCAAAACTCTTATAGTTTTAACTTTAATCAATTTAAAAGCAGAAATTTCCATTTCTGACGTTTTTAGAATCGAGGTTTTCAAGAGTTATGAATGGGAATGTTCAATCGTAACCAGCATCAGATATTAATCCTGTTAAAACATATTTCTATTGAACTCAGTCAGAAACAGTTTCTCTCGGCAGAAACTGAATGTCGACTATATTTACTTTGTTCATATTCTTAAAACTAAGAAATACAGGTATTCCAGGTTGATTGTAATAACAGGAAAAATCCCAAAACCAAAACAATAGCAACATGATGCGTTCTGGTTTAATTGTTAGTGTTTGCGTTGTGCTGATGGGCATGCTGGTTGGGCTCGTGGCCGCCGAACACGAGGAATGCATCTATGAACACTTCTATTATAGAACAGAATTAGGACAAAAACAAAAGGAAGAAATTGAAAAGCAGAAATTCCCCTTCCCGAAGTTTCACCGACAGCAGTGTTTTTCAGAATCGCTAGGAAAGCTGAAGCTGAATCCTAGTTTACACAAAACTATTTTAAATGGGCAAACAAAGAATATTCAGATTATTGTACGCCTCTTGTTAGACAATTCAAGCTTGCAAAAACTTACTCTTTGTTATAGATCTTTTTGTACCTCTGAATTCTAGTTTACAGAAAACTGCAATGAAAAGCGAAACAAAGAATATTCAGATTTGCATGCCTCTTGTTGGGAAATCCAAGCTTTGTTATTCTTCTCGTAGAACAGGCTGTGTAGCAGTCAGATTCTCTATTTAACCGTCAGTTCATTATTGTGTACCATCGTTCAACATTAATTTGTAATTACAGGGTGGCCAGAAAAAAACACACGATTCTGAACGGTAATAACTCGAGCTATGAACAAGCGATTTAATGGTTCTCGCTCTCATTTGAAAGCCGAAGTTTAGATTTAAAATCCCCATTAATTTTAGTATGTTTAAAAAAGTTGTCCTTAAGTTACAGAAAAAATATTCATTATAGTACATAGTTTTCAAATTTAGAAACTCACCTCCTAAAAACACGACTCTTTATCCAAAAATCGGGATAGCGTTACAAAACAAGAAAAAATATTAAATGAAGGTATACTGAAAATTTCTGAAGGGAGATTTCTTTACGGCAGAAACTGAAAGTCAACTAAATTTAATTTGTGGTTTTCAGCAAATTTGAAATAACAGAAGTGAAATCCAAAAATCAAAGAATATCAACACGATGCGCGTTGTTGTAAGTGTGAGTGTTTGCGTTGTGCTGATGGGCATGCTGGTTGGGCTCGTGGCCGCCGAACACGAGGAATGCATCTATGAACACTTCTATTATAAAACAGAATTAGGACAAAAACAAAAAACAAGAAGACTGCTGGTCAAAGGACTTTGTATTGAACCAGAAAGGCTGGAGTACAGTGATTGTGAATATGATTCTACTAAATGGCCGGAAGTTTCCGGATGTCGTGGCAGGTGGAGTGAGTGACTGAGTGAGTGAGTGAATTAGGGAGTGAGTGAGTGAGTGAGTGAGTGAGTGAGTGAGTGAGTGAGTGAGTGATTTAGGGAGTGAGTGAGTGAGTGAGTGAGTGAGTGAGTTAGTGAATGAGTGAACAGATGTTTGAGTGATCATATTTCAGACATATATGCTGTGTGCAAACAGTGTTGGCCGATACTAAGTGCTACGACGACACGTGCTAATAGGTATCACAACGTGATTATGATAATTGGTCATGTTATAGCATAAAGCTAACATTCTGTTAAGTTCACTAGCTATCACTAACTACCTATCAACCCGTTTTTTAACAAATTAAATTTTATGTTTTGATGAAAAATAATGCACCATTAGATTTTTACTGCTGGATCGGCACGTTGCAACCAAACTATTAAAACTGTCTCAGTGTGCTGATCAGCCAGATGCATAATCGGACAAACATTTTCGTACGGCTGCATTGGGAATTTTCGTGATATCGGTTATTTTATTATCCGTATTTTATTATCGGTTATTTTTTCATTTTGGGGTTGATCTTGTGCCGTCATCACCAACGTATTAGGTCATTTTAAAAGTTGAAATACGTATATCAGTCGTAAACTTGGTATACCCAAACCAACCTTTTACAAATAATAAAACCCTATATTTGGCTTGGAACTATAAATTGAGAGAAAACAGAATGGTGAATTTGATCTTTATTTTATCCCGGCAATGCTTCATTTTAAAACTCGAAGTGATATATTTTTACGGATATTAAAATCTTTTAAAACCACATATGATTTTATTTTTGAGTTAATCATGAAAACGTTGAAACATTCTAAATTGAAATGAATCGTGATGCTTTTGAATCGAAGTTTCCCTTGCAACAAAACCGATAGCACAACAACGGAGAGTGAGTTTCAATATACCACACTCCAGTCTTAGTTTAGGCAAACAATCGTTTGTTTACATTGGTTCTCAAATTAAATAAATGTAATCCCATTCAAGTATTTTTTTAATTTTATAAATCCAAACTGTATGAAATTAACGGCCTCTTATTAAAAATGTTAATCACACTATCGAAGTAAAAATGGTTTCTTATTATGTTAAGTATGAATGATCTATTTATGACATTTACTATACATGAACATGACCAATTTATTGAGTGACCTGGTTACGTCTGTCTTTGTTGATCTTGACAAAAAATGTTGCACTGGTATTTGAATAAAAAAATTATTGTTTGGGACAAAACGAAATACGGCATCACTTAACTCCATAAAACACTTAATAGCATTTAATGATTTTATTTATCATTCGGACATCTTTTTCTTTTGGTAACAGAAAATGAATTTCATTGCCACACAAGAGTGGTTGTACTTTTCACAAGAAAACATGATTAACTGCAGATTAATAATATAGCTTATTACTCTGAAATTCAAGTGATTTATTATATATTTTTTAATGACGGATAATTTTATCCAAACATCACCGGATCACGGATTAAGTGTAATCAGAGACAAAAGTATGGTAAAAATCTGTTGACACGAAAAACATGGAAAGTCGAACTTCGAAAACAGGTGTATTAAAAAACTATTTTGGTCACTTGTAATATATGAAAACACCAATCTCGGAATCAAGCAATTAAAACAAGTTTTATAATAGTTGAACAAAAGTTAAAATCCCGCTCGTCAGTGGCTTATTGGTATAGAGGCATTTGAAGATAAGTTAAATTCTAGAAAATCCAAAACTTGAAACTGAAAAATCTGTAAATATTTAGCGTAATTCTCAAAATCCATTGCTTCTCACCAAAAAGCCTGTGGGTCGTGTTATGTTTTTGTTTTGTTTTAGTGGCACATCCAGTTCGTGAACATTGAGAAGTTCAACTTGTTAATCAAATAAAAAATCATAACACGATCTACAGTTTTGTTTCATATTTGGTTGCATAGGAGCGTGGTGACGCGAGGGAGCAGCCAACCGAAAAAGATCAACCATCGTTGTGTTGCTGCTTAAAAACTTACGAAAAAAACAAAAAATTACAATTTGAAGTTGAAAAAATTGAAAAATTTTCACCTTTTTCTCAAATTTTGAGCGAGCAAACTGAAAGAATTCCGTTCCCGACTGAAACATCGAAACGTGCATGATAAGAGAGTGATTATCGCTGGATCGGTAATCTGGTTTGTCTTGAAAATTATTATTTTTCCAGCAATAACCAAAGAAAAACACATTAAAATACAGTGAAACATGAGCAAAGTGAGCCAACATTACATATATGCAGGCAATGCACGTGCGGTAATGTTCGTGTATTTCAGTCGGTCGTCAAACAGGCAAAAGGTAACAGGGAAAAGTTTTACAAACAAATATGCGCGGGACGAACAAAAAGTTCTGCACTACGGAGCGTGTACAATGTAAAGAGAATAGTTTTACAAACAGATGGACAGACATAAAACGATAGTAGTACTACACAAGCGAACTATATTGGAAAAAACGTCAACTCTGAGCACGCGGTTGCAACATCTTGGGAGTAGAAACTCAATTTAGGTTTTTCTTTGTTAGAAAAGTTTCAAAAGTTTCAAAAGTTAAACTGCTCGTAGAACACGCTGCAACCCACAAGGGTATATAAACAAGGAAACGGAAAAGAAAAATCTGAAATTAAAATCAAATATATCGATGGGGAGCATGTGGGATAGAAATAAACTTTTCACGTTATGAAACATGCTGCATGCATGCGTTTTATATAGGCAAAGTGTGTGGTGTACGTGCGAGTACACGGCAAAAATAATACCCGTTCGTTCAAATTCAATGTGTAGTATGTGTGTTTCTGACCATAATCAAAAAATCACTTGTCATAAGTACCATAGCTTCACCCCGGTGTATGTGTCAAATGGTTTACCATTGCGTTTACGAAACGTTAAGTCTCAAGACTGCCTATAACACAGGGTTCAACCAGAAAGACTCAATCAGACACGCCGTCAGAATAGCCAGTGTTCTAATAATAAATTGTAATCCTGATCAGACAAGGAATTAAAAATACCTTTTTTACTACTGTTTATTTATGACAACGTGCTATATAATCTAGGTTATTATAATTTTTGGCTGTACACGAGAGCTCTAGATAACTAGATTGATTTGGGGTGCTGAGCGACTGACGGTCAGTCAGTCATTCAGTCAGTCGATCAGTCAGTCATTCAGTCAATCGCTCGGCTGCGTCCCACTCGACCACAATCACTCAATCACTAAGACGTTCTTCGAATATCGTTGGTCAACAGCTTGAAATCGTCACGAACATTTCGTTTCGTCGCCTTCAGCCAGTCAGCAAATGAGCTCATTTCGGTACACGACTGATCAACGAACGTGCTGGGAATATGGTAGTCGGACTTGTAAAAGTCAAGCACATCCTCCGACCAGTTGGGGTTGGTGAACCAGGCGATTACTGTAGTGAAGGAGTGAGTGAGGAAGTGAGGTAAGGAGTGCAGTGAGTGAGTGAATGAGTGAGCGAGTGAGTGAGTGAGTGAGTGAGTGAGTGAGTGAGTGAGTTAGTGAGTGAGTGAGTGAGTGAGTAAACTCACTCATTGACTCACTGACACAATAACTAACATTTTGTCTCGCCTTTGCGGAAGCCACCCGGTATGATTGATTTATCGACTTTATGTATACAACCCTGTTTGACACAGGCTGTAGTCACCGTGATGTCATTGGATGAGTCCGTGGAACACTCCACGCGCACACAACAGAACAGACCACGTCGGGCGCACTGCGACGATCGTAGAGGTCCGCACGAGTTCTGCATGCATGTCAGTGAGTCAGTGAGTAAGTGAGTGAGTGAGTCAGTGAGTACGAAAATGAGAAAGTAAAAAAATGGGTTATTATTGAACATGATTAATTCACATGTTCCATTCTATAAACCTTGCAAATGATTAATTCACTTACTCAATCAGAACTTCACTCACTAACTCACTCAGTCACTTACTCAGTCCTCACTCACTCACTCACTCACTCACTCACTCACTCACTCACTCACTCACTCACTCACTCACTCACTCACTCACTCACTCACTCACTCACTCACTCACTCACTCACTCACTCACTCACTCACTCACTCACTCACTCACTCACTCACTCACTCACTCACTCTCACTCACTTACTCACTCACTCACTCACTCACTCAAACACTCACTCATTCACTCACTCACTCACTCACTCACTCACTCACTCACTCACTCACTCACTCACTCACTCACTCACTCACTCACTCACACACTCACTCACTCACTCACACACTCACTCACACACTCACTCAGTCACTCACCTGTGGCAGACTCAGTTCGACGGCATTGAATGGTGGACTGTCTGCTCCTCTACATCGGACACTACGCCCACCACCAGAGCCACCAGCTCCGAATGCTCCCGGTGGTCCCTGAGAATAAATAAATATGGATGTGCCCGAGTGACCTTCTGAGCTTAGTGATAAGTACCTCGCCTCTAGTCTGAACTACATATACGAATTCAATTCTTCAAGAACTGTTACGAAAAACTATAAATCCTACAGACAGAGTGCAAAGTTTTTGAAGCACCTCCTCAGCAGGACAGCTTTGCAGTTCGAGTTAGCATTTTGAACTGGCTTTCTAATTTGTTATTTTTTTAGGTTTAAAGGTGTTATTCTCCTGGGGTATTTAACACAAAAAATACTGGATGAGTCATTATCTGTGAAGAACACTTTGTGATCTCTTATCCAGGTACGTACCGGCAAGCTTTGTCACACCAAGCTGACCTCCTAACCCCGCGACCATTAAAACGTCAAGTGCGACTAACAAACTGCGGTGGTAAATCGTCGCAATCAGGTCTTTCGTTCAGCAAGATACGGTAGTTCTCGACGCCTTCAACTGCTTCTTTCCGCAGGTTGGTACAGTTTACGGAATCACTGCGGATGTTGTTGAAGATCGGTAACCATGCCTCGAATGGCAAACGTGCTGAAATGATCGACTGTCTCACTCGCTCGCTCACTCTCTCATCGCACTCACTTACCGCACTCACTTACCGCACTCACACACTCACTCACTCACTCACTCACTCAATCACTCACTCACTCACTCACTCACCACAGTCACTGTTCTCACTCACCGCGCTCTCTCACCGCACTCATCGCCTCACTCACTCACTCTCTCACTTACTCACTCACTCACTCACTCACTCACTCACTCACTCACTCACTCACTCACTCACTCACTCACTCACTCCTCACTCACTCACCGCATTCACTCACCGCACTCACTCACCGGAGAACTGTCCGTTATCGCGATTATACTTGGACGCGGCTATACAATGTGCCCGTTTGGCACAACCGGATGTGATCCGTTGAAACGCCACCTCCGCATTGCAGCTGATCTGCACGCAGCAGGCAAAGTCGATCTTCGACCCGAATCGATTGCATTCGTTGTCGGTCCGACAGCGAAAGTCCGGCTCGAAAATAAGTCCGATGGTATTGTTGATCACGGTAAGTAGTATTACGATCGATGGTAGTACGGTAGTAGACTGGCACATCATTGTGATTCGTGGATGCCGTGCCGTGGTGTGGGTTACGGTAGGATAAACTGTATGTAGTCTGGTATTATTGGACTGGTCGTTGTTGATGCAGTTGATGACGAGATTTATGTATATTATAGTGGTAGCATTAAAATTATTTTTCAAGGTTGTTGTATTATATCCGATGTTGTTATTGTATCCAGCTGTAGTTGCTGATGTCTCCTCTCCCACCGCGAGGATATTGTTGTGATTTGTTGATCTGAAGTGAAGAGAGACATTGATATTGATTGATATGACACTTTAAAACAGATATACTCCAATTATTAGCCCAAGTGAAATAAACAAAGTAAGTATAAATATATGAAGTATGTATATACGCCGTAAAAAATAATTGGAAAGCAGCTGTGAACCCCAGTTTTTTGGTTTGCAACTTTTGAGTTTGGGATCTTCCCAAACTTCACAAACTTATTGAATGACCTGATTACGTCTGTCTTTAATGGGCTTGACAAAAAATGTTGCATTGGTAAATTGAATAAATAAATTAATGTTTGAGGCAGAACGGAATACTGCTGGTTATCGATCACTTCATTCCATAAAAAACTTAATAGCATTACACGATTTTATTTATCATTCAGACATCTTTACTCCAACAAAAAGTTACGTTCTTTTAGTAATAGAAAATGAAATTCATTGCCACATCAGAGTTACTGTTCGCAAGAAAACATGATAGCAGACAATTCTGAAACTTTCTTCTATTATTTTGAGTTTATGAGTTTGAATTTCTATGTGACAAATTTATCTTATAGCTTATTTATAAACTCTGAAATTCAAGTTATTTATTATATGTTTTTTAAATGACGGATAGTTTCACCGGATCACGGATAAAGTGTAATCAGAGACAAAAGTATGGTAAAAATCTGTTGACACGAGAAAAACGTGAAAGTCGATTTTCTGAAACAAGTATTTTCTACAAAAAAGAGTAATAAACTATTCTTGGTCAGCCTGTAAATTATGAAAATACCAGTTTCGGAATCAAGCGATTAAAACAAGTTTTATAACATTGGAATAAAATCTCAAAATCCCGCTCGTCAGTGGCTTATTGGTATGGAGACATCTGATGATAATTTAAATTAAAAAAATCTGAACTTAATTTTTCGAACTTAAAAAGCAATTGCCTCTCACCAAAAAGCCTGTGGATTGTGTTCTGTTTTTTTTGGTTTTTGTGGCTCACCCAATTTTATTACATAAAAAAGTTCACTTTGCTAATCAAACAAAAAATCATAACAGGATCCACAGTTTTTGTTTCATATTTGGTGTCATGGGAGCGTGGTGGCGCCAGGGAGCAACCAACCGAAAAAGACCAACCGTCGTTGTGTTGCTGCTCAAACATTTACGCAAAAAAGCCAAAAATTACGATTTTCTGCAATAAAATTGAAAGAAAAAAAAGTCGACTTTTTTCCCAAATGTTGAGTCAGCACATTGAAAGGATTCCGTTCCCGACTGAAACATCGAAACGTGCATAACAAGAGAGTGATTATCGCTAAATCAGTGATTTGTTTGTCTTAAATTTGAAAAAAAAATTCTAGCAATAATCAATGAATAACACAATAAAATACAGTGAAACATGAGCAAAGTGAGCCAACATTACATATATGCAGGCAATGCACGTGCGGTAATGTTCGTGTATTTCAGTCGGTCGTCAAACAGGCAAAAGGTAACAGGGAAAAGTTTTACAAACAAGTATGCGCGGGACGAACAAAAAGTTCTGCACTACGGAGCGTGTACAATTTTAAGAGAATAATTTTACAAACAGATGGACAGACATAAAACGATAGTAGTACTACACAAGCGAACTACGTTGAAAAAAAAGCCAACTCTGATTACGCGATTGCAACAAGTTTGGAGTAAAAACTCAATTTAGATTTTTCTTAGTTAGAAAAGTTTCAGAAGTTTCTAAAGTTAAACTGCTCGTAGAACACGCTGCAAACCACGAGGGTATATAAACAAGGAAACGGAAAAGAAAAGTCTGAAATTAAAATTAAATATATCAATGGGGAGCATGTGGGATTGAAATAAACTTTTCACGTTATGAAACATCAGCTGCATGCGTTTTACATATATAGGCAAAGTGTGTGGTGTACGTGCGAGTACACGGCAAAAAAATACCCGTTCAAAATCAATGTGTATAATGTGTGTTTTTGACCATAATCAAAAAAAAATTGTCATAAGTACCATAGCTTCACCCCGGTGTATGGGTCAAATGGTTTACCATTGCATTTACGAAACGTTAAGTTTGGCGGAGTTCCAAACGCTGCCTAGAACACGGGGTTCAACCAGAAAGACTCAATTGGACACGCCGTCAGAATAGCCAGCATTCTAATAATAAACTGTAATCCTGTTCAGACAGAGGATTAAAAATATCTGTTTTCTACTGTTTATGAGTCTAATTCTGGCAACGTGCTATATAATCTAAGTTAATATAATTTTTGGCTGTACACGAGAGCTCTAGATAACTCGATGAAGTTGGGGTGCTGAGCGAATGACAGCTAGGCTGGTCAGTCAGTCAGCCAGTCAGTCAGTCATACTTTAGCTAATCTGCGAAATACTCAGTAAACCAAGTGAGACAAATTACTCAGTGATGAGAGTCAATGTACACACATTCAGTTAGTCAGTCAGAAAGTCAGTCAGCCAGTGAGTCAGTCCGTCAGTCAATCGCTCAGCCGCGTCCCACTCGACCACAATCACTGAATCACTAAGACGTTCTTCGAATATCGTTGGTCAACAGCTTGAAATCGTCACGGACATTTCGTTTCGTCGCTTTCAGCCAGTCAGCAAATGAGCTCATTTCGGTACATGACTGATCAACAAACGTGCTGGGAATGTGGTAGTCGGACTTGTAAAAAGCAAGCACATCCTTCGACCAGTTGGGGTGGGTGAACCAGGCGATTACTGTAGTAAGTGAGTGAGTGTAATGAGTAAGTAAGTAAGTGAGTGAGTGTTACAGGTTAGTACGTGAGTGATTGAACGAGTGAGTGGAACAAGAAGTGAGTGAGTGAATGAGTGAGTGAGTGATTGATTGAGTGAACACAATGACTAACATTTGGTCTCGCCTTTGCGGAGGCCACCCGGTATGATTGATTTATCGACTTTATGTACACAACCCTGTTTAACGCAGGCTGTAGTTACCGTGATGTCATTGGATGAGTCCGTGGAACACTCCACGCGCACACAACAGAACAAACCACGTCGGGCGCACTGAGACGTTCGCAGAGGTCCGCACTGCATGCATGTTATTGAGTGAGTCAGTGATTACGGAAGTGAGAAAGTAAAAAAGGGGCTATTATTGAACATGATTAATTCACATGTTCCATTCTATATAGAAACCTTGCGAATGATTAGTTCACTCACTCAATCAGAACTCACTCACTTACTCAGTCCTCATCCACTCACTCACTCTCGGGTCCCTACCAAAATCCCTAAAAGCCAAAATACCTAACTGGACAAAATCCATAAATTGCCCAAAATCCAAAACGGGACGCCCATAAAACATAAAAGTCCAAAATACCTAAAAATTTGGATTTTGTACGTCCATAATCCAACAACAAATGTAATACCTCTCCTTAGAGTACCCCCTCCCTCTTTGCTATGGTTATGTCATATTGCAGTCAGTCACTGTTCTTTTATGCGTTATTAACCGAGATGTAATGGACATTTTCATTGGTCCGCCTTCACTGCTGTAATTATCATGAATGATGAAATGTGAATCATGAGGTATATAGTGAGTGAGTAAGTGAGTGAGTAGTTGAGTGAGTGAGTAAGTGAGTGAGTGAGTGAGTGAGTGAGTGAGTGAGTGAGTGAGTGAGTGAGTGAGTGAGTGAGTGAGTGAGTGTGTGAGTGAGTGAGTGAGTGAGTGTGTGAGTGAGTGAGTGAGTGAGTAAGTGATTGAGAAATACTAACCAATTTTTGGCCGATTCGGATCGTTCTTGTTCCTCTGTGCGGACGCTCGGCAATCAGCACACTGCCAGAGTTCGTAAGGTAGTTGATTGGCGCCTTTGGGTGTATACCGACGAGACTTAGCGAATTTGAACGATTTCCCGTGGAATCACTCTCCATTTTAGTACCAGATCAACTATTCATCATGTTTTCGACCACTACTGTTTTTAACAGCAACCGCTACACTACGTTTACCATACGGTTAATATGCAATATTATTCCACATTGCAAGTAACTGTTACATGAATACTGTAAGAGTGGGGAAACAGAAGAGGGGTAACAATTGTTGTTTATGTACTTTGGATTATGTAATTTGGGCGGACATAATCCAAAAAATATAAAAATGCACTACCAAAATCCAACATTGTTGGATTTTGGTCGTGTTGTATTTTGGGCGTGTTTTTAGGTGTTTTGCCCAGTTAGGTATTTTGGCTTTTAGGTATTTTGGGATTCACCCCTCACTCTCTCACTCACCGCATTCACTCACCGCACTCTCTCACTCACTCACTCACTCACTCACTCACTCACTCACTCACTCACTCACTCACTCACTCACTCACTAATTCACTCTCTCACTCACTCACTCACTCACTCACTTACTCACTCACTCACTCACTCACTCACTCACCGCATTCACTCACCGCACTCTCTCACTCACTCACTCACTCACTCACTCACTCACTCACTCACTCACTCACTCACTCACTCACTCACCCACCGCATTCACTCACCGCACTCACTCACCGGAGAACTGTCCGTTATCGCGATTATACTTGGACGCGGCTATACAATGTGCCCGTTTGGCACAACCGGATGTGATTCGTTGAAAGGCCACCTCCGCATTGCAGCTGATCTGCACGCAGCAGGCAAAGTCGATCTTCGACCCAAATCGATTGCATTCGTCGTCGGTCCGACAGCGAAAGTCCGGCTCGAAAAATAAGTCCAATGGTATTGTGGATCACGGTAAGTAGTATTACGGTAGTAGACTGGCACATCATTGTGATTTGTGGATGCCGTGCCGTGGTGTGGGTTACGGTAGGATATACTGTATGTAGTCGGGTATTATTGGACTGGTCGTTGTTGATGCAGTTGATGACGAGATTTATGTAGATTATAGTGGTAGCATTTAATTATTTTTCAATGTTGTTGTATTATATCTGATGTTGTTATTGTATTCAGTTGCAGTTGCTGATGTCTCCTCCCCCACCGCTAGGATATCGTTGTGATTTGTTGATCTGAAGTGAAGAGACACATTGATATTGATGGATATGACACTTTAAAACAGATATACTCCAATTATTACCTCAAGTGATAATAACAAAGTAAGTATAAATATATGACGTATGTATGTACGCCGCAAAAAATAATTGAAAAGCAGCCGTGAACCCCAGTTTTTTGGTTTGCAACTTTAGATTGATTCATTTGAAATAGCTAAATTAAGCCAACACAAAAATCTTCTAGCTTCATCAAGCACCGGCTATCAGATAAATGGTATCCAGTTGGTTTCCACCAACGATCCGTCAAACAGCTAAGAATGCTATCCCACTATTGATTGAGTGACTTATCAAATGACTGACGGACTGAAAATCGACTGACTGACTGACTGTTGTTACCAGCCAATCCACCGAGCAGCTAAGATTGCTACCACACATTATCTCTATCATAACACCTGCCATCTCATAAGCCAATAACTAGACATGATGACTTCGCTGACCCAGATTCGCTGGCGAAAGTTCCATCCATTCATTCATGACTATGTACAAAAGTATGCATACGTAATTCCATCTACAATAAACAATAACATCGTCTAATATGTATAACCAGCGAAATTCACACCTTCTAGTTCTCTTGAACAAACTCATTAGCTTTTTTATTGCCCCCCCCCCCAAACTGGTTTTCCGCCTTTCCCCCTCATCACCTGAAAACGGCTACCTCTTTCTAATCAGTTATCAGTCAACAGTCGATGGTCAACCAATAGCAGATGTTGGAACTGGGGAAGAGATTTCCCCACCTTTTGGGAAAATTTCTATGATAAATGTTTTTACATGATATATAAGGTGAAAAATATAAACATGAGATGGAATAGCTCCCTCTCTAGTCAATCATCCCCATCTATCTCCCCACTCCCCCGTACGCTCCATCGGTCATCTGACCACCACGAGGACCGAACGCGTGTTCTCGTGTTCGTCTCGTGTTGTTCGTCATGTTTTAAAGTTTTTTCTCTTGTTTCGTTTCGTTTTGAGTTCTTATTATTGCATACCACACAATCGGAATGTTCCTCGCGCCAAACCAAACAACACATCATCAATCAGTCTCGACTAACATAGCCGCCGCGCTTGTACCTAATGAACTACCTGAGTTCGTGAGAGCGGATGACGAAACGAAACCAAACGGTATGGATGAAAGTTTTCCGAAAAAGGCTACAAATTTCCCTGCTTATCCGACACCATTCCCAGATTAATCCCCAAGACAGGTGAATTTCCTTATTATCATCCGCACTCAACGACTCGAAACCACGAACACCGTTTTTTTCTCATTTTCGTGTTCGTTTTCGTTTTGACTGTTTGACATCACGAAACTGTGGGTCATTCGCGCAGAGTTACGTTTCGTCTCGACCAGAGTCAGTAGATGCGGTCAGTTGATAAGCCATCGTGTGATGGAGCGAACACTCGTGACCCATCGAGCCTTGTGGGGGGAGGGGGGCATGAATTCTCGTAAATAATCAAAAGAACACATTCTTCAATTTAGATTTATTCGCCTGTATATAATGAGACTCATTATTTATTATTTATCACCGTACGTATTTATGTAGGTATGTACTGTACCTGAGAAAAACGTGGTCTTTAGCTAAGTTTGAGAGTTAGCGTTGATAATTAATGATATCAGACGAGATTTTTTCTCAGAAAAATATTGCCATTTTTCATTGACTGGAATTTTGAAAGAGAAAGCGTTTTTAAATTGTTCGTAACATGCATCAAAACTACAGTACCGCTTCCACACTTCTGTTCTCTTATGGCTGTCTAATGTCTGGTGATTATTCTATAATTGTCTTTTAGACGGACTGGTGAATTATGTATGTGTTAACGTAAGAATTGAATAGGCAATGAGAGCAGACGTGCCTAAAGTAGATAAATTACCACGGCAAATTTTCGTGCGCAACACAGCTGAGAAACTGCAGTATTAGTGTGGGATGTGGTTTTGTGGGAATACTTTTCATGAAATTTTTCGTGTGAAATTTTTTGTAAATTTTTCAAATACCCCGTCAAAAGCACAGTCGACGAAAATTTGGTGAGTGATCATGACTGCTCAATGATCTCGAAATTATCGTGGACTTTTGGGTATGTTATTGTACAAAAAAGTTACGTAGTAAAAAAAACAATAGGTAAACTGGCCTCATACAGTCCAAGGTACATACCCAGCCTTCTCTTACATATTTTCACCTGAGGGTACATGATGGTGTTTTAATAAAGAGTTGATGTTTCAATTGATTTACATGAGTTCCAGATAAATCTACGGAATAGTCTTGAAAAAGTATTCAAGCGTAACAAACAATAGAGCGACCAAATTATTTTGAATGACTAATGAGAATGAGAGAATTTGGGATGGGTAGGAATGAATGCGGAATGTTCAATGAAGGTCGATAACAATTCAGGAATGTTCACTGACTGATTGACTGACTGACGGACTGACTGACTGACTGACTGACTGTTTGTATAACTGAATGACTGACTGACTGGCTGATTGACAGACTTAGTGACTGACTTACTGACTGACGGAGTGACTGACTGACTGACTGGTTGATAGACTTACTGAATGTCTGACTGACTGACGTCCAACATGTCGCAACAACGATTGAATTGAATAAACAAAATTTTCAATTACAATTACAACAAAAAACAAACACTGCAATTTTTCAAAGGAGAAACAGTCGTGGCATTGAATAAATCACAATTACAATTACAATTATCGAAAAAACAACCGTGGAAATTTTCTAAAACAGAAACGTCAGCAGTTGGGTTTCAAAATAGAAACATCCAAACAGCAGACGATCAAAGGCAATAATGATAATTGAATGCAAAATGGTCGAGAAAAAATTTATGACGTTCTTGCCTATCAAAACAACAGAATAAATCATCACCGTAACGTTGCGCGTGTGCATACTGTACATACTTGGTGGTGGGAACAAAATTTCGGTTGATCCCAAATTTTCAGAAAAACTTTTTACAAACTACAAAAAAAGTTATGCGTGTGCGTTAAAGTAGAAAAAACCGTGGCATCTGACTCGTTGTTACGGCTATTAAACACTATGCGCTCAGTGGTCCAACAGAAGTCATGATTATTCTTATGGATTAGAATAAAATTGCGAGCAAAAGTTTTCGTTACCTTATGCAAAATATCTCAACTGAACACTTGAATTATTATTTCGAAATCGACATTTAACAGTTCGAAACGATATTTGAGTAGGAAGTGGGTTTAACAGAACTACGTTCATACATCTACATCGATTATGTCCGTAAACATACTTGTACATATCAATCACTAAACAGAATTTATGTTAATACTGACTACGGTCTTGACTGGAATATTTTTCCCCAACACCATGCATCAGGATCCGGAAACACATGAATAATTGAATTACAGTGAATTGAGTTAGAAAATGAATGAGTTCAGAAAAACAGGAACGTTCAATATGCAAATTTGCGTTATTTTTTAAATTTTATCATGAGGTCATACATCGTTTTCACAACGACCACCAATAATGTCATCATCAATAACGACGTTATTAACGACAACAACACCAAAAACAACAACAACAACAAAACAAAAACAACAACAACAACAACAATAACAACAAAAACAACAACAACAACAACAACAACAACAACAACAACAACAACAACAACAACAACAACAACAATAACAACAAAAACAACAACAACAACAACAACAACAACAACAACAACAATTAGTAAATAAACACGGTTCATTAATAGACGGAACATGATGAGCTGAACAGAATGAGTCGATCGATCCAAATAAAGAACTGTCCCGAAAGTGTAAAACCTGGCGACAGAACTAAACAGTAGTGGGCGAAAATCTCTGAACTCTAAGGCGACTTACATACATTCCGAACCATTACTTTATGGAAGAAGTCGCCAGTCAGTCGGGCGACTAACTGACTGACTGACTCACTGACTGACTGACCGACTGATTGACTGTCTCACTGACTGACCTGACAGACAGACAGACAGACAGACAGACCGACTGACTGACTGACTGACTGACTGACTGACTGACTGACTGACTGACTGACTGACTGACTGACTGACTGACTGACTGACTGACTGACTGACTGACTGACTGACTGACTGACTGACTGATTTACCGACGCCATGAATGGGCGCGCCAGAGACGTTTAATCGTAACTTAAGCGTAATATTAACACATCATTGCATGGGAAAAAAGTATAATACCCGTGAATAAGTGACGCAATGCCGAACAACCGAATTAGTGGACGTTTATATTCAGTAATGTTTAACGGTAAATATAAGTTAATTTCAGACATAATACACGGTGAATTCAGTCATATTAAACGGGATGTATTAGTTACTGGTCAGACATACTACATAATACACGGAAATAATGATTTACATTTTTCAAATAACAATGTGAAGGGGAGTCACACGAATAAAAAGTTATGAATGATTTCGAAGCAAAATTTTCATGCTTCTCCAGCGGAACAGAAATATCATACATGTTTGCTATAAAATTGAGAACAATTATTTTCTGGGAAACTTTTCAAACGGTCTTCCGCCTTATTTTTAGCATTTTTGAATTTTAGCTCACAGGAAATTTAGGATGACCTGTTACGTTGTTAGCAAAAAAAATCGGAATCGGCTTGATCATAATGGTTCAGAATTCAAATTTTCAATCACAATGATATAATGCATAACATACAGACATATTCACTTCCATAACGGACACAACGTGCCGATCGGAATCATATTAAGTTCCTGGCGTGGTTGATAAAGAATTGTTTTATCGGAATATGCTCCATTTTTTATGAAAACACTTTGTATGCTTTTCGTAACATTCAGGAACGTTCCGTTCCGAAAATCTCGGTTTCTGAAAATCTCGGTTTTCGAAACGTTTCGAAACGTTATGAAATGTTGCAAAAAGACTATAAAACCACTGAAAGATCCAAAACAGGGTAGGCGTTCAAATTTAGGCTCTCAATAAACTGAGAATGATATACGCTATTTTTTTACTTGGTTCCAAATGTGATAATAGCCATAAGATAACAGCGAGAACCTGAAAAAATGCTGAGAATTTGCGCCCCAATCTTCTCATTGAACTGTAACACACTGTACTACTTACCAGGTTGATGATTTGGCTAATCGGATAAAAACAATAACAAATATCAATCATACATGTCAGTTCTGTGCGGTATTACGCATTAGAATAATAATATCTGATTTAGGCGCTGTTTTATGATCAATCTGTTAAAGATATCTTAACTGTGTTATATGTACATATTTAGTTACAGCAACAGCGGACTTAATAAATTGACTGTTGATGAAACATTAGTCAATTAACTGAATTAACTGTGTTTCGTACATGTATATCATGTTGCAACAACAATTTTAGTAAACTGGCTGTTGACAAAACATGAGTTAATTACTTATGTTATATCTGGTTTTTAGCAACAAACTCCACAAACTGATTTCTAATGAACCATTAGTCAAGAAGTAGTAGTAGTACTGTAGTAGTAGAAGTAGTAGTACATAGTCAACTGAACTGTGTTTTTTTTCTTTAATTGCTAATGTTTCATCATGAATCTAAAACAATTCAGTATTTTAATGAACGCAATCCATCTTCGAGTTATGCTCAAAAAGTTCAATGTTGCTATTAGAAAACTAATCGAGTTAGTAAGTTAAATACAACGGTCAACTGTCGTAGGTCATGAGACCGTGAGGGTCCTAAAAACCGTTCAATAAACAACAACAACATACATACATATCAGCAGACAAGCCAAAAGAAACAAACCAAAAACAACAAGTTAAACGCAATGAGAAATTGACTAACAAGCTGATGACAGCTATTAGGGATAAAAAAGACGGTGAATCTATCCGTTATTTCAGACCATTATTTGAATATGAGGTAAATTTAATTTAAAATTAATTATCGAAACCAATAAAGAATTTAGAGTTAGTTTAACATTTTCTAAACAATGTCAGTAATATGTACTTATCATAGGTCATATAAACTATGAAAGTTCGTAAAAGCAGGATATGGCGTTCTAGTTTATAGTTGTTTGAGAATTATCCAGACAGTGACGCACCATGTGAACGACTTTTTCCCTAAAAATATATGCCACAATTGTGAGTTAGAATCAAATACTGAAACAAATATCTAAGTCAATGTAAATAATAACTATCACAGGTCATAAAAACAAAAAAGTTGATGAAAACATGAAATGGCGTTTTATTTTACAGTTGTTTTGACAGCTATCTTGACAGGACGCGCCATGTAAATGACTAATCATCAATTTCTTCAAAGTATAAGCCACAAGTGAAAACTGAAATGAAATACCGAAACAAATAGACACTTTCTACATCGAAAAAATTTACGTCAATATCCCTAATAACTATCATGGGTCTTAAAACTATGGAAGTTCATAAGAAACGAGTAAGGCGTTCTACTTTATAGTTGTTTTGACAGTGACGCGCCATGTAAATGAGTAATCACCAGCAATGTATTGTATGTTTACAACGTTCTTGGGAACATTTTTCACAGCCTCGGTGACGATGTGATTTTAATTACAGGGTACACCTATAATTGGCTTAAGATAATTTGCTATTTAATTAAAGTTATCGATGAATTCTACGCTTTTTTGAAACTGATTGCCGCTGAATGTTTTATGGACTTTATACATTAACAGAGTGTGCGAGAATTCATGGGGGGTCGAAAACTGAATGACAAGATAATCTTGCTGCTATAAAAAATGTTGAAGGATTATGAGGTAACTTGAGTATTTTTGAGTATTTTCAAGTGGTTCAGATAGAATCACGCTCAAACGCAAATTAATATCCTAATTAATTTCTGCGGAAAACCACTTTTTAAAAGATGGAATGCAGTTTTTTGTTCCACCAAAGAACATCTCGTGGTAGCAAGTATGAACGACAAAATAACAACAACAAGAAGAACATTAACAACAACGCTAATACTAATGAACTCTAGAAAGATAAGGATCGATTATATTCTGTCTAGTACCTGTTCTGATATCAAAATCAGCGATCAGCGACTTGATGTTCAAAATGTTCATAAATAACCTTTCTGGTCTGGTGTAATTTATTCTGAAAGTTCTCACTAACGCTGCAAAAACAACAACAACAACAACAACAACAACAACAACAACAACAATAACATACTACGGACAAAGATGACATGAAGTGATATGCAGGGACCAGACGGTTTGGTAAACATGGAATTAGTACATACATATGATCGGTAAACAACAACAACAACAACAACAACAACAACAACAACAACAACCACAACAACAACAACAACAACAACAACAACAACAACAACAACAACAACAACAACAACAACAACAACAACAACAACAACAACAGCAGCAACAACAACATATACAGGGTGGGGCAAAAGTAACTATACACTTGTTGACGCAAAATTTCTCCAAAAAAATAAATTGCACCAATATGATTAAACAATTCAAACAGATGCTAAAACACCTGAAAACTTTGATTCTGCTGTTTATTTTAACTTACAACAATTTATTTGATGAGTTACGCGTCTTTTTCCTCGAAAATTGCCATATTCTCGGTTGTTTTCAGTGATTTTTGTCAGTTATCTCGCCATATCAACTGTTAATTGACGAAAATTGATGTTGGTATTTAATATAGAATGTAGAAAAATATTCTTAAACATTTAACAGAAGAGTAAGTTTACATTCATGCGTAATAAATAAAATAATTGCTTCTTTTTCCACTAAAATCACCGATTTTAGGCTGAAAATGGGAAAATTCAAAATTCATATTTTCAGCTTAAAACAACTAAAAACAATATATTTCATGTTTATTGACTTATTTTGGTACCATAGGGTCCATTAAAACTTATAACTTGAACTGTTTTGTCAATAATCCAAAAACCGCGAAAATTGGTTCAGGCCTCTTGAACACGGGCCTTACCATATTATCCGTATCGAATTGAACCATAGGGATATCCTAAAGTTGAAATCATTCGATTCTCATTCAGATACATCAAGTGAAACGTTTTATACACTTCTTATCCTTTAGTGAGGATTTTGAATAGACCATGAGGTCACTTAAAGATGTTAAAAAAAGGAAAAACCATGAAAATACTGAAAATCCTGTTTTAAATTGAAAATAACTCAAGATACGGTCAAATAGACATAAGAATCGTTCTTTTCAGGTATAATAACGTATATATTGCTCATAACATCTTATACACCCAATATAATTTTTTTGAGAAATTGGCCTCCAACAAGTGTATAGTTACTTTTGCCCCACCCTGTACACATGACGGTTTTGTCAAAGTACAATATTACCATGAAATCAGTATCTATGATCGGTAAACATGACTTGTTTACTAAAATACCTACAAATCATCGTAAATATGCTCGGCGCAATGTCGCTTACTGTAACTTATGTAAATGCCTATCACGAGACACATGAACTATTGCGGATGATTCGATAGAGTTCAAAAGTCAAGCTGAAACTTGAAAAAGTTAAAAAATAAATAAAAATAGTAAAATTCATTTTCGTTTGACTGGACGAAATATTTCATGAATGCAATAACTTGGAAATTTTTTAGCCCATACCTCTAATAACTATGTACGTATAAGCTGACTCCACAGTGTACTCTTGTTCCCTTGGTATTTCCTTACTTGCTTACTAGAACGCCGCCTGCGCCCTAAACTTCGAACGATACAGTAATTCTCTTGAAGAAGTATCATTATAAACCATTATAAAACTGTAGCAGTGGATGATGATTGCGAGTTTTTGGTCGTCTTTTCCATCCGCAACTTATGACATGTTTTAGAACCGGTTACCGTAGTAAGTAAAAACCGACGTAGATTCCACAAGTGAAAGTCGGACGCTCGACGTAGAAATCAGTTTGTTTACTTGTTCATTTGCATCTGGATTTTCGGAATGCGAAACATCGAAACTGGTGAGGCAGTGAAAATATTTATAAGTCCTAAACAAGTAATTTTCTTGATTGAAAAAGCATCTGGTTTGAAAATCTGATGATGGCTTCTTGAAATTTGATGGCGATCACTGAAGTTTTCAATCTGCCGGTTAAGGACTTGCTGGACTAAAGGCTGGGATAAATCAAAGGTGATTGACTGACTTAAAGAAGTGTAAGGAACAAACGTCTTACTGAATATCTAATTAACTTCATTCGGGTATAATTATTATGATTCTAAATACTCAACCAAACTGTCACCGTTCGACTAACTACATGCATAACTCACTATAGTCATAAACATCTAAAAAATAATCCACTTAACAACAAACTACAAAATGTGAAAATATCAGAAATTGGCAATAATTCACATGGTGTTATATGCAATTTATAAAAGCCAAACAACACGACTTTAATCTTGATAACTTCTTGCTTGTCAAATGAGAAGTATAATAAGAAAAGAAACGACACGTAGCTGATTGATCGACAGACTGTTTGATTGACTGTTTGACCGTTTGACTTTAGACATGACTTACAGAGACTGTCAGACGGACTGACGGACTAACTGACTGGCTGACTGGCAGACAGAGTGAGACAGACCGACAGACAGGCAGAATGACGCCTGACAGACTAACGGACTGACTGACTGTCTGACTGACTGACTGTTTGATTGATTGACTGGCTGACTGACTGTTTGACGGACTGACGGACTGATTGACTGACTGATTGACTGACTGACCGGCTGACTAACTGACTGACTCACGGACTGACTGCTTGACTGACTGACTGACTGACTGACTGAGTACATATGCTTACATTGACATTGACAATCCTCTGAACCCCAAATAAAATGAAAACTATTCCATAAACTGATAACTGCATGAACGAATAAAACTACGAGAAGAATTACAAGAACGAAAAATCATATTACTTGAAAGTATGTCTGGTATTTTTGTGCAGTTTACCTATTTTAGCTGAAACTTATCCAAAAATCTTTCGCAAAAAATAGTTAGCAGTAGAAAAGTGTACGATAAGGTTTGGTGAGTTATGTTATGATGAGTTATGGTGAGTTATGGCGAGTTATGGAGAACTCTGTCTAAGGAAGGTATTTCCGTGAAGCAGGTGGTGATGATATGGAAGAAAACAGTTACATCTACGGGTATTAATTTCCTCTGCTTCAGAACTCGTTTATCCTTATAAATATTATCGATACCACATGCTAACGACTCACATCGTTATGCAATCTAATTATATTTTTTATCCTACAATTGGCTTCGATGAAAACAGCTTTACTATAATGGGTGAAAAATACTAATAAAGGCAAAAGTTGTTCTCTCCCGATTCCAAAGACTTCCATAAAAGACCGTTTTCGTAGAAAAACCTAAAAACCTTTACAGGCGGATTCAATAAATTACTGAGTCACTTCAGTTTTTTTCAATTTTTATCACTAAGTCACTTCAGTTTATTGAAACGCTTATCACTTATTTCTTTGAAGAGAGGGAATTGGCAGTTATGGAGCCATTTTATCCAAACGTTAAATGAACATATTTCCAGTTTGAAAATATCTGAAGAGGGGGAATTTCACTTTCCCTGCTCTTATTGTCCACTATACTTATAAAACTGGGCCTATAAAACAGTTTCACGTCACGAATTAATGGTCACCCACAAATCACTTTTACCGGTGATGAACGAAAACCCATAAAACACCAGCGCCCAAGGACGAAATCCGGCCGGAGGTCTGGGAGAGACAAAGTGTTAACGATTACCACGATTATTACGATCAACAACAACAACAACAACAGCAACGTCATTCTGAAACATATAACCGTAAACAATAACCATGATAATGCTAATGTCGAAAAAACCATCAGAAAATTGGAGGCAGTTTAGCAGCTCGAAACGGCTTCGTTTTTTTGCACCTATATCTGAACGTTTTATAGCGTTTTCGATTGATCAGGATTCAGGAGAATAGATTGTAATTGAATAAAACTGCAGTTAAGCTGTAATTTGTGCCAATCAGATAACAACAACAACAACAACAACAACAACAACAACAACAACAACAACAACAACAACAACAACAACAACAACAACAACAACAACAACAACAACAACAACAACAACAACAACAACAACAACAACAACAACAACAACAACAACAACAACAACAACAACATCATCAACAACAACAACCAAAAACAAGCAACATATAACAGACCAACAGTATCAATATTTTACACCTGCTGAGGCGTTTTTCACACGACATTAAAAACTCGCTAAGACTCTAATTACTATGACTTTTCACGACCATAATTCTGCAGTAGTAAGCCTCGTACAATATAAATACCAGAGCGACAATAACGGGTGTTTGAGAAAATCATTCAAAACCAAAGGGAAATTCTTGAATGCGAAGTATAAACAGGTTAAAAGTGATTTTTGTTACAAATAAAAGGATGAATATATTCTATTCCTTCGGAACCGCCGAAAAAGACAAAGTTCGACCCTTCCCTCTTTTCACCCCAATAATAATCTTGACAAACTGACCAATGGCGAGGAATTTCTTCATGGAGCGGGGGTGGGGAATTATTTGCTAATATGTTATTTTAACCCCACCTTGAGGAACAAATTGAACTTTTTGGAATAGTCAAAGAAGGGGAATTTTTTCCCTGCCCTCCTCGTCCGCTAGCGGTCAGTAATTGACTGAGCGCAACCAATCGAAAACCGGATCGAAACACGTAACGAAACGAAACTCGAGTTCAAACACGGCGAATTGTTTTGGGCGACGTGCAAAAGTCGCCCAAGTTTGCGACTCGTCCGTATCAGAATGACGCATTTGATTGGAATTTATTCAACGAATCAACCCACTGGCGGACGGGATAATTTCCCAAAGGGAGGGGAATTTTGTAAAAAAGGGCGGAATTGTCACTTTTCAGTACATTTTACCTACACCTTAGGGAACAAACTCTTCTTTTTCAAACCACCAAAGAGGGGGGAATTCCACTTTTTCGTTGTTCCCTCGTCCGCTAGTGAATCAACCGGTCACTACTAATTGCATTAGGAAGGTTAGTGCGATGAGGGGAAATAAAACTGAAGTAAGCCTTAATTTAGACCGGTGAACAATTATAATTATGAAAGCGAATTAATTTGATTAATTAAGAGTAATTAGGAACTAACTTAAAATTAAGTAAAACAAGTATTTACAAATCAGGATTAACATTTCATTGGCAGATCGATGAAATTTTCACAAATCCGTTCCTAATTGCATTATGAAGGTGCTGTAGTTGCGAGAATTGAATGAACAGTTCAACTAAGGTTGCTTCCTTTAATGGATGAAGATTAATCACACATCAGTCATGAAGATGCGTTGCTTCATAAAACTAAGTCAATTTCTAATTACATATCCCATATTTTTCTAAGCCATCAAAGGTAACGTTGGGTTTCTTACATGTAAACAAATTGCAGTCATTAATTAGGTAAAAATATTAAAGTAGTGCAATATTTTTACTACACAGAACTAAACTAATCACAAGTAAGTAAAAAGCAGTCATACTGCTCCTTATTTTCTAAACCATCAAAGGAAACGATACGTTTTTCACGTGCAAACAAATTCGTTTAAATTCATTAAAATAAGTAAGAATAATAAGTAGTGGTATATGTATTTATACTACACAAACTACAAAAACTAATCACACATCAATCAAAGAGTTGCTATTTTTCATAAACAGATAAAAACTAAGCCAATCATTTTATAATACTGCTCCTTATTTCTCTAAACCATCAAAGGAAACGATTGGTTTTCTTACATGCAAACAAATTGCAGTCCTTGAAATGAGTAAAAATAATAAAGTAGTGCAATACTTTGGTTTTACAGAACAAAACTAATCACAAATCAATCATGAAGTTGCGATTTCTCAAAAACAAGTAAACCCAAACCAATCATTTTATATATCTGCTCCTTATTTTTCTAAACCATCAAAGGAAACGATATGCTCCTAACAAGGAAACAAATTACAGTCATTAAAATGAGTAATGACAAGTCATTCACAGTTTTGTGATATGGTATCACCACGCTTCAAATGCGGGTGACAAACCAATCTGCCTGAAAACTAACGATTTTGTTGTTTTTGGTGACTAACTTCACCAGTTATTTCACCAGTTAACTGCACTAATTATCACCACTAAAAGCAACGAAACCTCAAGTTGCTGGGTAATCGACACCAATACGAAGTCGTGATTCATCTCAGTACTATGTAACTGTGACCCAAATCATGATTAGTCCACGTTGTTTCAAACTACTAATTACCAATTTATAGGAGTGGGCCATACTTTTTTTTTGAGTTTTACCCTCTGACCGATAAAGATGCAAAAATCAACTAAAAATTTGTACATAATAACTTGTACACGAGTGTGAGATACCCTGAAAAGGAAAAACTCATGACAAAAACGCAGACACCGTTATGAACATTAATAAAACTCGTGTGAAAATTAATGGCTCACCCTGTATACAGTATGTATAGTCGATGGCGATTTTTTGCCGAGCAAGTTTCTCCTAAACAGTTACATAACTGTGCACTGATTTCTTCAGTTTTTTAAGGCATGGCATCCTAGAAATAAAATTCCATTTAACTTCATTTTGAAACTCTCAGATTTATCTATTCAAAAATGTCAAAACGGGTTCCGAATTTCTATCGATTTCCATAGAATTTTTTTCAAAACAAATGGTGTACAGAAATCTGTATATAGCCTCCAGGGTTTCCTGTTAGCCAAAAACTTTTGGCGCGCAGTTTGAATTCAAATCTGCTTTGGGTGCGCTTTCACATTTTTGTGAAACGAGAGCTTTCACTTATTATTTGAACATTGAACAACATACGAACACTGCGCTTAATTAATTTCTTATATGCGTAACCGGCCTACAAATTTAAATTTTGATAACAACCGAACATAACAGAAACCCTGACCCTACACTCTGCAGAAAACTCATCACGGACTACGTTCCTATATTACTATTCTCGAATAGTCTGTTAATTCAAGTATAAGAGTAGGCTTCTGGCTGATTTTTCCAGATTTTCTGACCTACATTACTTATGAGTACTTCCACGTACGTGTATAATCGGGTATTCTTCTCGTTATGCGCAAAACATTATCACATACTCTCTAGGTGGTAATTCTCAAGAAGTAAGCAGAAATATTGGATCATGTATCATGAAGATGTGTTGAGAACCTGAAATGTCAGCCATTCAATAGAATCTCGAAATGATCGGTACGTACATATGTATGCAAAATAAATGGAAAGTTACCGTAAGCCAGAACATTGTTTCTAGAGGTATTCTATAAAAATAGTTATAAAAAGAAGACCTGCTTCAGAATGATTTGGGTTGACGAGCGTCGTGTTTTTGTTAGCAATTTCCAAAACGATCGTGTGAACGATCAAAAAGGCAATAAATCAACAAATTAATCAAGTTCTTTGGCTCAAAGCAACGGTTTGCTTAGGTTTTTTAATAGGTAATCGTGTCACAGCACTCGAGTGAGGAATTTTTTGATTAAGATGTGAAAAATCGTCACAAATGAAACTTTTTCCGACTGTAATTTCTTTCACAAACTGTAAGAATATTGAAACTACAACTGAGAACTCATTCACAGAGGATGACAAAAAATTCCAATTCCGT
Organism: Daptonema setosum; assembly: GCA_964036265.1. Classification (NCBI taxonomy): domain Eukaryota; kingdom Metazoa; phylum Nematoda; class Chromadorea; order Monhysterida; family Xyalidae; genus Daptonema; species Daptonema setosum. Next base: position 10,614,694 of record OZ038442.1, read on the forward strand.
GCAACATAACAAAGATTATCTCCAATAATTAAGCTAAACCTGTTCTTCTTGCTCTAGGAACTACACAAATTAAGTAGAAACTGGAGTGTAAATTTTTAATCGTGGGTAATTTATTTTATGAGTTGTTTTATGTGCTTGGAATGTGGGTGAGAAAGCCGTCAAAACAAGGTCTTATTATCGGCCCACTAGCGGACGAGAAGGGGAGGGAAAAGTGGAATTCCCCCCTCTTTGGCGGGTTTAAAAAGTATAATTTGATCCCTAAAGCGTAGGTGAAATTGCTTGAATTCTGTCGATTCCCACCCTCTTTGGGAAGATTCCCCTCCTTATGGAGGGTTGGCTCGTCCGCCAGTGATTGAATTAGACAGCAGAGCTACATAAACATGTAATTTACGTAGGTAACACGGGTTGGCAGACAAAATGGGAAACTTAATGAGTAGAATGAGCGAGCAACTTTCTTTTGATGTTGATTATTAGTGATTTCTAAACCGACTATTCCCACTAGCAATGTCGATATTTAACGGAGTAAATGACTCAGAACAAAACAACCCCCGTAAATGATGATAATTTAATTAGTCAACACATTTTTAAAACCTGTGTTTTGAGCCCATAAAAATTTTGTGAAAATGATTCATATAATGTTGCTAATAAACTTGACGTTGATTAATTTAACAAAAATGATGCGAAGTATCACTAAATTCCACTGATTCAACAACCATATTGGGTTTTATGTATGTATGACGTGCTCTGGAAAATGGTCATGAATTCAGTTATCTTGTAATATGTACATATATCGTTCAGTTCACCTATATACGTAATGACAGAGCTACTAATGGTATGTTGTAAAATGAACTTTTTGCTTGCAAACATGTTTTTCTTACAAACTTGCAAACTCCTTCGCAAATCTTTTAGAATAAAAAATATAAACTGACGTCCGACCTGTTATCAAAAAAGAATTAATTGTTTCAATGTCATCACCTATATGTATAATTCCATGCAAAGTATCTTCAACGAGGATAAAATGATGTTCCACAAAGAAGTTGCCGAAAAAACCTCGCCATCGAGAAAGTTCAGTGTCATGATCACCTCTTACACAACGTGATGAATGAAAAAGATCCCGCAAAAAGTCCTGCAAAAAATCCCGCGCACACATACGATAAGCGGCTTTTCACAAATCGACCACGAAAAATCTTCTAACCCACCACGTGTAGCCACTAGCGTAAGAGAAGAGTAGGGAAAAGTGGAATTTCCCCCTCTTCGGCTATTCCAAAACGTAGAATTTGTTTCTTCAAGCATTAGTTTCTTGATTTCTACTTAAATGGCTTCAAATTTCTTAATTCCCTTCTCTTTCGAATAATCCCCCTCTTTTGGAGAATTCTCGTGTAGATGTAATCCTCTATGACGCGATCTTTATCGCAAGTATGTACGTACGTTCCGCCACAACATTCGTGGACGAGCCAGTCCTCCAAAGAGGGGGGAATTTCTCATAAGAGGGGGGAGTTAACAAATTTGAGACTTATTTATCTACAGTTTTAGGAACGTATTCTAGAATTCTTATTGAAACTGCCAAAGAGGGGGAATTCCCACCTCTTCGTTCATTCATGCACCAAAAGGTTGGCAGTGGAAATGGTCAACGTGACGGTCAAACGTCAGTCATTTTGCTTGCTTTTTTGTTTTATTTATTGATGTACATAAAGTTTGATGTTTTTTATACTACACTTTATACCACTCATTTATCAACTACAGTAAACGAGCAAATGTGACAGAACATCAAGTTAAAGTTACTTAAATGTGATCTTCTAAACTGCGAATCAGTCATAGTTGCACCGCACTGGCGGACGATCTAACCCTCCAAAAGGAGGGGAATTTGGTCAAAGTGGGGGATTGACAGTTAACAGGCTATTCTGCCTTAGTAAAAAATGTTCACTTGAAAAAGGGAAATTTTATTTTTCACTCCCTTTCTCATCCGCTAGTAATCACAGTTTCACGTGTTGTTGATCTGTCTCAGTTTTTTTTTTAATTATTTTTCTATGCTGTAGACATGGAAAAAGATGATGAGCATCGAAAACATGACGAAACGAGAAATGTCTTGCTGTGAAATCCGATCAAGCCCGTTGACGGAAGAAAGATGGCTGATTGATGAATTGACTCAATGACTGTCTGACTGAATATAGTTGACAGACAAGCTGACCGACTGACTGACATACTGACTGACTTACTGATTACTGACTTACTAACTGATTGAAAAACATGTTGACTGAGTGACTGACAGACTGACTGACTAACTTAATAACTGATTGAAAAACAGGCTGACTATGTAACTGACTTACTGACTGACTTACAAACAAGTTGAATGACTGTCTGGCAAAGTAATTAACTACTGACTGAATGACTGTCCTACTGATTGACTGACTGACTGACTAACTGATTGACCGACTATAGTTGACAGACAAGCTGACTGACAGACTACATTGTTGCGACATAGATCAAGCTATAATAACATGGTTGATTGATGTGTTCGGCATGTCGTCAGGTAATTAACGGGGAAACGAAAACATATTACGTAACTGTCTATATCACTACAGGACGAAAAGGGGTGGGAAAAGTGGAATTCCCCTCTTTGGCGATTTCAGACGGTGGAATTTGTTCCCTAAGATGTGACTAAAATGGCCTGAAGACTGTCAATCTCTCCTTTTTGACGAAATTCCCCTCCCTTTGAAGATTTGGCTCGTCCGCCAGTGCACTACAAGACTAGAAAGGGTGGGAAAAGTGGAATTCTCCCCTCTTTAACATCATCAAAAGAACACTTTGTTACCTAAGGTGTAGGTAAAATAACCTGCAACTGGCAGTTATGAGTAACCCTTTTTGACGAAAGTTCCTCTCCTGTTGGAGAGTTAGTTCGTCCGCCAGGAGGTCATATTATAGCTTGATCAGGTTTTCTTGTAACCAATAAATAATTTTATACACCCGTCACCACCTGCACTGGCGGACGAGCCCAACCTCCAAAGGGAACGGAATTTTGTAGAAGAGGGGGAATCGGCCGTTTTCAGACAATTTTACCTACGCCTTAGTGCTGATTTCTTTTTTTTTCTATTTGAAAATGGCAAAGAGGGGGAACTCCACTTTTTCCATCCCTCCATGAATACAATGATCCGGTCCCTGAGTTCTTATTTTGTCTACAACACCATCACATGAATACAATGATTTTTTTCGAGAGTTGTAACGCGTGCCTAAAACATTTTGAAATTCAAATCACGCGCCAAGAAGCTTATGTAAGTAACAAGAAACCCTGGATAAGCTATGCATTTTATAGTACCATTAAGTAGAAAACTTTCCTCCATTCCTGAAGCAAATAATTATGCAACAATGCACCGACTGACGTCGACCACCAAGAATTTTATAAGATGCAGGAATTTTATAAATATTTGACATTGCATCACCCAGTTTCTTTAATCATTCCAAGAACTCCGAGTTGATCGGTTTAGTGAGGCTAAAAGCTTTTTAAAATTGAAACAGTGTTCTCCACTTATCAACCCAGCTTTTAGTTTAATCAATGATGACAGTAATCGCAGAACGTTATTGCAGCCGATTTTCCCCGATTCTCTGAGTTATGTTATAGAAAATCGGTCAGCCAATATAAAGACCTTGAAACAGCTAGCGGACGAGAAGGTGAGGGGAAAGTGGATTTTCCCCCTCTTTGTCGGTTTCAAAAACTAGAGTTTGTTCCGTAAGGCGTAGGTAAAATGGCCTAATTTCTGCCAATTCCCCCTTTTTGGTGAGATTTCCTCCCTTTGGAGGTATGAGTCGTCCGCCAGTGCTTGAAACTACAGTACTAGCGATGGGAAAAATGTGCCAATTTTCAGCTAAAATCCAACTTTACAGCGAGCTGACTGAAAATAAGCCCATGTCTAGTGAAGGTTTTACCTAGAAATTTAGAAACGTAATCGATTACTAGAAATTTCGGTAAAAAAATCCCATCCGCTTCGACGTAAAATCAATGATTTGATGATCTGATTTGTGATTTAAATTAAACCTTGAAAGTTGTCTATAAATTACTTTTACTTCACGTTTTATCGCTTGTAAATCACATACGTTACGTAATTCGGTCAACTGGGGTAAATTTTAAAGTAGGATTTTTGTGTTCCTCGTAACCAAAAGTTAATAAGATACTATTACTTGGGTTATTTATGATTTACTTAACTTTTTGAATAACAAAACTTTTGTAAACAATGTTTTGATCTAAATTATACTGGTTACAAGAGGTAATACGGTTTTTTGATGAGAACTAATGCGGAATTATGTAGGATGGACAAAATTCTTGGATGATAATGGTTAACTGCAAAAACTCAGTTTGGAACTACTCTGGAACACCCACTGACTGACGTGAAGAAGCTAAACAACATGCTTTTTGATGTAAACAACAGAGTCGAGGTAAACGGACACATTTAAATTGAATTGAATGAAAAAAAGTAAAAAAAATTACTTATACTTACAAATTCACATCATGAGCATAAAATGTAACCTCACAACCTCCGTGAGGAAGGACCTCCTCCTCCGGTTGGAATTATATTAAATTGAGCCTAGATGGCTCAATTTCATTATACAAATGATACCTGCAAACCATACATTAGATATGTACATAAAACAAGTATTTGATTAATGTGAAATGCATTTAGAGATTTTTTCCATGTAACGCTGTATTACTTTCAATTTTCATTTGACTGCCATCACAAATACTCATGTTATCAATCGAAAAAACCAACAACAACAACAACAACAACAACAACAACAACAACAACAACAACAACAACAACAACAACAACAACAACAACAACAACAACAACAACAACTCATGCTAGTTACCGAGTATACTATTAGAAAACTGTTCTCAGTCGATCTCGACTTTAATTGGAATGTTGTACAAAGGCAAGTCACTCGTTTGAACGTTCACATACTTTGTGTTTCACATATTATAATGAGGTGATTAACAGTAAGCGGCGAACATGACAGGATTGACTGACTGACTGACTGACTGACTGACTGACTGACTGACTGACTGACTGACTGACTGACTGACTGACTGACTGACTAACTGACACACTTACTCACAAAATTACTGAGTGAGTGACTGACAGACTGACTGAATGAACGACTGCCTCATTGAATAGCGAGTGTTTCTTTTTTTGTTCATGAAAAAGTCGTTCCGCATTATATATAAGATATGTAGTAATGGCGACTGTCTGACAGTTTATTTAGCGGAATGACAGTGACTTGACATTAACTACTGTTACTGACTGACTGACTGACTGACTGACTGACTGACTGACTAACTGACTGACTGACTGACTGACTGACTGACTGACTGACTGACTGACTGACTGACTGACTGACTGACTGACTGACTGACTGACTGATTGACTGACTGACTGACTGACTGACTGACTGGCTGACTGACTGACTGACTGACTGACTGACTGACTGACTGACTGACTGACTGACTGACTGACTGACTGACTGACTGACTGACTGACTGGCTGACTGACTGACTGACTGACTGACTGACTGACTGACTGACTGACTGACTGACTGACTGACTGACAGACTGACTGACTGACTGCCTGACTGCCTGACTGACTTACTGACTGACTGACTGACTGACTGACTGACTGACTGACTGACTGACTGACTGACTGACTGACTGACTGACTGACTGACTGACTGACTGACTGACTGACTGACTGACTGACTGTCTGTCTGTCTAACCGCCATAAGCTTGAACGTCAGCCAAAAATAAGATGTCACGAATTCCAGGACAGTTTTCAATTGACAGTCACCTAAAACAATAAAAACAATGATGATCATGAAATATCAGGCAAACGTGATCTTGAAATATCAGGCAACAATGGTAATTGATACATTCTGCGGACATGCCTAATACATAACAGAAGCTGTCGACGAACTTCTTTTGTTCATGAAAACCAAGTCTGTGATTATTAGGAAACTTCGTCGACATTATTAAATACGTTCGATAAAGAGAAAGTAAACTACGATAATACAGACATACCAATTTCTTTCAGTGACTGGAAGTTAGCGTTTCGCAGATTTTGGGAAGGATTTTAGTTCCCGTACAAAAATACCTACTGTAGGTAAGTAACAAACGTAAGCTTAATGTACAATCTAGCTGACTAAGAATAAATCATGCAACTGAAGTCTATACTTTTAACTGTTAATTACAGAAAAAGTCATTGCCATGAAATTTACTTCTCTAATCCGAGATGGATGCTATGACTAATTGAGCAGAAACAGGCTTAAGATTGAACAAATTACGTAAAAGGGGCAAATTCCAAATAATAATTATTGAGCTGTAGTATCATTATTTTTTAGCCAACATAAAACCGCTAAAATCACATAAAATCACATGAAAATCAATTTTATACAAAAGCACATGCGTGACTCTGCCTGTCTTCCCTGTATTAGCCAACTATTCATCAATCAGATAAGGATCATGCCCATACTTGCATGGTATTGGCTGAAATATTGGTCATGCTTGCTTACTTCGACAATTTTGTAAGGTAACATCAACGAGGTAGACGGAATATTTTGAGCTTTGAGTATTTTTTCGATATTGATATTGGTATGTATTACATTTGAATTGATGAATCGGTCGTTGAAACACCAGGTTTCCAGTAAACAAACAAACGAGAGAAGTTTTACAAGTCAAGGTCAATATAGGAAAACAGTAAAAAAAACTTCCAACATATTCTGAAAACATTTGCATTGATATTTTATCAGTTGTGCGAATCTAGACACATAACCAGTTAGGATATTGTTTGATAAATTGAGCAAAAATTGATTCAAGGAATGTAGCACGTTCAGTCTGACATTGTTCTAAAACAATCCGTCACGTTTTCAATAAATCAACCAATCAAACAGTTAGTTATTCAGTCATTCTGTCAGTCAGTAAGTCAGTAAGTCAGTCACTCAGTCACTCAGTCAGTCAGTCAGTCAGTCAATCAGTCAGTCAGTCAGTAAGTCAGTAAGTCACTCAGTCAGTCACGAATCACTATGAAACTCAAGAAGCCATAGCGAATTGGTGCTACAGTACATATGCTTGGAATTGTCTGATTGAGTGATTTGATTTGTGACGTAAGGGTGATTTCAGGTGTGAAAAAGCAATATCATGAAACCAATTTGCAATTATTGGCTAGCCGTATCAAAAACGAAAATTACAATATGACTGGTCACAAATTTCGGAAATGTCTGACAAACTATGTGATATGAAGGGCTGACGACGGACTGACTGACTGACTGACTGACTGACTGACTGACTGACTGACTGACTGACTGACTGACTGACTGACTAAATAAATAACTGATCGTTTCTTATCATAATAAGTTGCATGATGCAAGTCAAATATATATAATAGAAAAAGATTCAAGTAAATGATATATTTTGAAAATGAGTACAAAAGTTGGAAAGCCTAATGCAGTGTGTGGTTCATTCTAAATCACGAAACACGGTGGTTTCACGAAACATTCTACTTCACGAAACATTCAACTTCCCGAAACATTATATTTTACGAACCATTCTACTTAAAGAAACTTGGTGGTTTCACGAAAAATTATATCTCACGAAATATTCAATTTCACGAAACATTCTATTTCATGAAACAAGTCATATCACGAAACATTCTATTTCACGAAACATTGTGGTTTGGCCTCGAAACCAGATTCCCATGAACAACCACATAAAAGACAATCGATCAGACGGTGGGACGTCATAGAAAAACGTCGACAAACTGCTTATAACAAAAACCAAGATCAAATTCCAACTTTTTTGATATTTTGATACAAGAACAACAACATTCTTATCCAATGACGTATGTAATTGTTCAAGAATTATAATTAAATTGTAAAGGTTTCCCGGGTAACAATGAATGATTATATGTAATACATAGTTTGTTGGTAGAACTCATAATCAATAAGCAATCATCATCATGATCAATAAGCAAAAGAGACTCCTCCATTGTTTTATGGTGATTTCAGAGACAAAACTGAAAAGTAAACGAGAAATGAAAAAAGAGAAATAAACAATTTGTTTCGACCAGAAAAAGTTTAATTAACGCATCAAGTTTTTTTCTTCAGGAAACTAAATAGATCACCCTGAGAGACGAAGCCGAGTTCACTCTTACATGAAGAGTTTTGAGAGAAACTTTGTTATGCGGTCAGAGTTCATTCGTTAATGAAGCATTCTGAATCAGTGCTCAAAAAGAGCTTGAATTCAGCTCTTTTCTCTGAGAAATCTCCAACTTGATGTACCATAGTTCTTCTCCTCAACTCAACTCTTTGATACAAGCAAATAAAAACGACGCATATACGTAATTGTCTGGAAACGAATGGAATGAGTGTGTTTTTACTGATGTTGGTGGTCTTGCAAGATATCGAAAACGATCGTTATCTATATACATATTCTATGTAACTTAACGCTTGTTAACCATGCAGTTACCTAATATGAGATGACACTCTACATTGGTGGCAGATTTATACTGACAACCACTGGCCAGACTGGTAGAGACGGACTGACTGACTGACAGATAGAATGACAGACTCATTGACTGACTGACTGGCTGACTGACTAATTTACTCACTGGAGGTCTGACTAAAAAACTGACTGACTGACTGCCTGACTGACTGTCTGACTGACTGTATGACTGACTGAACGACTGTCTGACTAATAAATGGGTAATTATGACTAACACCCAAACTATTTTAAAGTATGGTAAAAACGCTGCGGTTACTTGTTTAATAACCGTCAAGTGGTCTACACCGGTGGCCAAGACTTACTATCCGGACACTGACTGACTGACTGACTGACTGACTGACTGACTGACTGACTGACTGACCCACTCAGTGACTGACTGGCAGACTAACTGACTGACTGACGACTGACTGACTTAGTGACTGACTAACTCAGTGACTGACTGGCAGACTGACTGACTGACTGACGACTGACTGACGACTGACTGACTCTGTGAATAACTCACTGACTGATTCACTGGCTTCCTAACTGACCGGCTAACTGACAGATATTCTAACTAATCGACAGTAATTATTTAACGAAACTAAAACTCTGTAATTGCGTTTTATTTAGAAAAAAAAGAAATTCTAATTATGTCTCGACAGTTAAAAAGTGATCACTTAATTACAGCCACAACGACGGCCCGTCCATATAATATAAAATTAGAAAAAAACGTGTAAGTCCATATTTATATAATATAAAATTAGAGAAAAACGTGTAAGTCCCTATAATATAAAATTAGCAAAAAAACGTGTAAGTCCATATAATATTCCATACGAAAAAAAGGTTGGCGTTAACGCATCGTACGAATAACTTCAAAGCCGAGTCAGCAGTTGCGGATTAGGTAACAATGCACAATGGAAACGAATAGATTTCATGTATTAGAATTGTTTCAGTTTCATTATTTGCATGCTACTAACATGAACTGTGTGCGACAAAAGTATTTTCTAATTATTAAGAATTATGTATTAGGATAATAAAAAATGATTTCAGAGACGGTTTAATTTCATTGATTATGCTTTTCATCCGCTCCGATCGATGAAAATCGAAATCGGCTAAAACGGAGAACTTTAGCCGCTCGTTATAGTGAGTAAAACGATTGCGCTTTTTTCTATTGTTGAATGTTTCGTTTTCGGGGTTGCACGTGCAACGAGCATCAGAGTTGTGGTTAACACAGAAAGTGTAGGGATGTTGCACTGGGGGTGGCAGTTCTAAGGACATTCGACCTCCATTAATTCAATTCTTTTAATCAAAAAACTTCACTCTTCGGAATCACCAAAATTAAGTTATCTGATTCTACCGGGAATTGTGGAACAATGTAGTAAAATATGTAACAAAATGAGTGAGTGAGTGAGTGAGTGAGTGAGTGAGTGAGTGAGTGAGTGAGTGAGTGAGTGAGTGAGTGAGTGAGTGAGTGAGTGAGGGAGTGAGTGAATCAACTGATCTATTACTTTTTGCAGTTTTACAAACTCAAGAAAAATATGCGCCCCAGTAACCTTAACATGCTCTTACTTTCAGCCATTATCCACCCTTCATCCTTCAATAACCTATAAATATATCCCTATCCGTCGAAATTGAAATGCCATCCTTTTTACAGTTTTGTCCAGTCCAGTTATTGATTCTTGATTTGCCATATCTTTGCCTGAAATCTGGTATACTCGTGGACGTGAATATGTACAACAGATCAGGTTTCCCGAATTATTAACATGTTTACGTTTACATCATAGACGGAAGGTTGTTTACATGATCGTCCGTTTAGGACACTAATGTGCATTACTCACTCACTCACTCACTCACTCACTCACTCACTCAGTCACTCACTCACTCACTCACTCACTCACTCACTCACTCACTCACTCACTCACTCACTCACTCACTCACTCACTCACTCACTCACTCACTCACTCACACACTCACTCACTCACTCACTCACTCACTCACTCACTCACTCACTCACTCACTCGAACATCCTCTCACTCACTCACTCACTCACTCACTCACTCACTCACTCACTCACTCACTCACTCACTCACTCACTCACTCACTCGCTCGCTCACTCACTCACTCACTCACTCACTCACTCACTCACTCACTCACTCACTCACTCACTCACTCACTCACTCACTCACTCACTCACTCACTCACTCACTCACTCACTCACTCACTCACTCACTCACGTACAACGATGTCAATAGTGAGTATCTGCAGAAAGAAACTATCGTACAAATTTTCTGTGCAAAATTGCTCACAATTTCCTTCTCTACCATTTTGTTCCCATGTATCACAAAGAGTTTTGACTCATTACGAACGTACAACAACTACTGACAGACGCAAAAACACCAGCTTTTCCACCAGTGTTTCATTTTCTATATGAAGCTGAATAACTTTCGGCACAAAGATCAGATTTGATTGAAATATCCAGGTAATATCACCAACATACTAACTTAGAAAAATGTATAAAACCAAGATGATCGGACAATCACAGCATTAATGTTTGCGAAAACGCGTGTGGGTCAAAAACCGAGCGATTCATACATGAACATTTAGGACATGGTTTACCCGTGACTTGTGAAACAATAAAATCGGTTATTTTAGCCTGTAATCAATCAAGAGTCTTTTTTACTCATTCTGAAGCATTTGTAGTCATAATTTTTCGTGTTTTTTTTTCATTCGATAAAATTTCTGTTTCAGCCGTGAAAACTGCGTGCAAATTCTTGACATTGAAAAATCGCTTATTTAGCTCATTTTTTACGAAAAAATAAAAATCAATTGAACAAAAAGCTCAAAAAGCAACGATAAAATACTATTAAACGTGGAATTTTTTCCAATGGCCAGCAAAATCTAATGTTTCATTTATTATGTGCATATCATCTCGCGAATATGCACGCACGATTAGGCGGTTTTTGCCCCATGCGCATTTTGCAAACATTAATGCGTGGTGGCCGCTGTGATTGTCTGATCACCTTGGTTTTATACATTTTTCTAAGCTAGTATGTTGATGATAATACCTGAAAATTTTAATCAAGTCTGATCTCTGGGCCAAGAGTTATTCAGCTTCAAAGTATTGTCATTTTTTTGGACCACCCTGTAGATTCGGGAACTTAAGACAAGACCACTTGAATGTTCCGAAAGTCTTCTGCATCAGTTACCTGATGGTCCCTCCCGTTCGTTCCCTAGATAAAAGTTCTGTGCAAACATTCTCGCCGAATAGTTTTTTTTCTCAATCGCTGACGAAGTAAACATTTACACAGCTTTGTTCGAAAATTTTCTCTTCTTGCGGAAGAGTTTCCGTCTTCAATGGAGTTGAAAAACGGTCGTTCATAGCAAAATTTTCTCGAAGTGTAAAATATAAAAAGTATGTGGGTAAAGCGTTACCAAGTCTTTACGTACATACTTGATCGCTGATTCATCACTCCGTCACTGTTCATGACTTCTTGGATATTTTAATCATGACTTGCTTGTGGAATGTTAATTTTTCTGAGTTGTTTTCGTGATCTTGTCTGTTATTACAATTTTTTCACATAAAATGGAGAGTTCGACATGTGTTGACAAACAGTAGTTTACCTTTGATTCTCAGTCTAAATCTCTATGCACGCCTCTGCTTTAATGAAAATCTGGAAAGTTTTGAAAATGCAGATCAGATACAGTATAGATATGCGTCAAGATGTGCACAGATTTGTATTAAATTACAAAAATATTTGCAGAAAACTCGGCATTCGAATTAGATTTTCACGATTAGGAGACTGTATTTTCTAAATATTATAACTTTCAGAGTCGTAATTTCGTACTGATCTCATTGTACAAAACTGATAACTATTTATGCGAAAAATTTCTCTGTGAATTTCCAGTCCGTTCCTTAAGTATTTTTTCAAACAGAGAATAATAGTGATCATTAATGTCCTTGCAGATAATAATAACGAACAGCCATATTTATTGAGGAATGGAATCAAATTAGTTTTTTATAGGATAAGTAAAGCAAAAACTAAAGTAAATAAAAGAAAAACGACTATCAAGTAAATTTGTTTTGATTTGTAGAAATAAAAGTCTAGTATATTTTCTGTAAAACTATGTTTGCTAAGATGCCTGTGCATGCGTGCAGAACTCTTAATAAAGTATGAAACAAGACAAAGATGCATAAAAATTTATCTCTTAATCAGAGTGAATTATTTGTTGTCTTTTAATCAAATTGAAATTTTATAAGTCTTTAATTCAGTTTGAGTTTCCCCAATTTCTTTAATCAAATTGAATTTTTCATAGTCTTCTAATCAAGCTACAATGTTCTTAATTTTTTATGATCGAAAATGAATTACCGTTCCATCGAGAAGTTGTCCGTTCCTCTAACTTTTGAGCTACTGTATAATCACAATTAATTTAAAAAAAGGTTGACCAAACAATTGAGAGAAATGATCACTCTCTCATGTGAGACTGGAATTTACTGAATTGGTTAGGTATATCTTGAAATAATTATAAAAACTAATATGGAAAATGTGCGCTTTTCCCGGAACTGTAATAAATTTGGGCTGTATATCATGTAATTGTTTAGCAAAACTTTCGAGCGGCCTAATATCTAGTATCCTAGATCTGTACCTTTTTTCCCTAATCGAAACAAATTAATTTCTTCATTTGAATACAACCCGACGTCACGTGAAAAAATCGCATTCCTAGGACTTTACCTTGAGTAAATCAATGATTGATGTCGTTGCGGACAAATACCGGGCTGCCGACTGCCCGGATGTTGTTCATTGTCGTCAAATGTTGTTGTTATAGTATTCTGTGTCAAATGATCATATTATATGATATTATATGATGTGATATGATATGATATGATATGATATGATATGGTATGTAAATCAAATGATCCTTTGTACTCAGTTTATCGGATCATATCATATCAATTGCTGTTCATATTTTGATGACAAATGATCATATTATATGTTATGACATACATTATCTTACATATATGATAAGATATATTATAATATGATATGAAATGATATGATATAATATGATATGATATGTAGGATATGATCACATGTTGTTGCTAAACAACTACCGGACCGGACTTTGCCCGGATGTTGTTCATTTTCGTCAACTGTTGTTGTTATAGTGTGTAAAATGATCAAATGATATGTTTATTAAATAATCCGTTATTCTCAGTTTATCGTGTTATTAATACATTCTCTACCCTTCAAATACTACGCACAAATTTACCGATCTCTAACCGATTGAAAAACTTACTTGGAATTAGGTTTCCTTCTTGATTCGAGAAACTGTGTCACAGTGTGTTTTGTGATTTAGAAATCTTTCAGTTCTCGAAGAAATTTTTTAGATTTTAACGCAGATTCTCCAACTAAACGACAAAGCTAAACCCTGTATGTTGTTTCTGCAAGCAGAAGTATTGTCCAAAACGTCTGATAATAAAACAATACTAGCCTCAACCCAACAACATCGGTTGACAACATAGTTCAACACAGTATAGCATTGGGTGATGATGATTGATGTGCGCGTTAACACTGATTGTCTGATGTTTCATTTCAGACGTTTCGGGCATTTTCTTGTATGCAGAAACAACATACGAGGTTTATAATCCATTCAGTCACTAAAAATTTTGTCATCTGTTACATTTATGCTTATATTTATGGATCTCAAGGATCACAATTGTGTGAATAAATATTAAAATTATTTTATTTATAAAGATTGAGATCAAAACTCCTCCAGAAAACCCAATATGACTATCGTCTATCAAATTCTGCTGATTTCGTTGGTTGTCGTTCTGACGACTGCACTTCCCAGGCCACTGAAGGTACTGAACAACGCCGATCTGTTGCTGATGCCTTCGCCATTGCCTCTTCTGCCGGCAGCCTGCGCCTGGGAGGAAAGCGGAGTCAGAGATACGGATAGCGGATCCCCAATCAGGTATGCTCTTCTAGTTGGTTGCGTAGTTGGTTAGAGGGCGGTTTGGAGGAGCGCGACGGTCGAGGTTTGAAACGTCTGATTGTTAGAGACCAGAGATTGTCGGATCAGAGACAATCAAGGGTAATGCGGGAAGTCATGTTATAAGGCTGCCTGGGATTCAAGTGAAAAGTTGTAGTGTTAACTACTCCAACCTTTGAATCGTTAGCTGCATCAAATGTAAGAGAAGGTGATGCATAATAGTCGGCTGTCTGACTCAACTCAACCCAACAGCTATACCATGCAATCATCATGTTCAGTGGATGTTTCCCAAGTTGGACAAGTTAACGTGTCATTTTTTCACTTGAATCTCAAGAAGCTCTTTACAGACGATCCTGATGGTAAGCTTAGTATATTTCTGGTGTGATTTCAGAA
>OZ038442.1:10629795-10637295 GCA_964036265.1 Daptonema setosum
AGATGTTATGATGTGTCACACGTAATGAGTTGTGACAGATGCATTTCGGTGAGACAGTTCCACGACTGTGTCACGTAAAATAGTGCAAATTTCGCTTTAAAAGTAAAAAACTAAACTAAATGGTGAATTCAGAATCTTGCGGTGCGTTATCGTGTGAAAAAAGTGGGAAATGTAGAATATAAAGCGACAGTTTTGCTGAACATGCTATTATAGTTTTGGAGCGGCTACGTAAAAAGCTCTCAATTGATGACGAGAAGGGAAGGGAAAATGGATGCTGAACATGCTATTATAGTTTTGGAGCGGCTACGTAAAAAGCTCTCAATTGATGACGAGAAGGGAAGGGAAAATGGAATTCTCTCTCTTTGGCAGTTTCAATAAGCCCCCCACTTTCTTTGACGAAGTCCCCTCCCTTTGGAGGTTTAGCTCGTCCGCCAGTGTTTGAATGGATGACTTCTTAGTGATTTCTAAGACTGTTCAATATCTGGTTTTTGCAGTCCTAGGGAAGGAAGGTCGAAAGAAAAAATCAAAGTCCGAATACTGGCGCACTTTTGCAGTCTCTTACAACTGCAAAACTTTTGGAGGCTAGTTTACAATTGAAGCCTGATTGTGTGAAAAGAGATTGTTTGAAAACATGTGGTTTGGTGTAAAACAGAATGATAAAGATTGTGTACCAGTTTCTGAGAAAAATACATTTTGGGCTCGCTCGGCTCGCTCAATTCATTTTTATCTGACATAATACAGTATGAGAATTCAAATGAATTTTCACAACTGAGTATCCAATTCAAAATACAGAACCTACAGTATACAGTGTACAGTACTCATGATCTATTACGTAACCAGAATCACATGTTCAAACATGTACATAAAATTGCATGTCATTAATTTAAAAAAAAACAAACAAAAAAACCATGAACGTAATTGAAAGTTGTGAACAACAACCCACTAGCGGTCGTGGGAAGAACGAAAAAGTGGAATTCCCCCCTCTTTGGCGGTTCCAAGATGATGAAAAGATATTTTAAGGTGTAGGTAAAATGACCTTCAAACTTCTAATTTCCTCCTCTTTGAAAATTTGCTCTTCCTTTCGGAGAAATGACTTGTCCACCAGTGCACGAAGCCGTTCGAATTAAAATCAAAAAGATACACTAAATGATACTAATTTGAACTGGGGTCTAACTTTGAACAATTGACGCCGTTTCTGCGCAAATCGAATTAAATCGAATCAATTTAGCTAACGAACGTTTCGGGGAAAAACTTGTCAATATAATGGGCAGACTAATGTTTATGGTTAGGATGCGAAAACAACATTATGAGAAAAACAGCAACTCAATAATGATTGCAATGCAAAAGAAACATGAAATAATTCATACGTCAATAATTCGGGTTCAGAACATGTTGTACAACAACAACAACAACAAAAAAACAACAACAACAACAACAACAACAACAATTAAACAAGTTTCGGAAACAAAATCTAATACTGTTAGTTCCTATTTATCGTTTATAAGAAGACTCCGTACATCCCGATCTCACTTTGATTTATGTATTTGGTGCCGGAAACGAACTATTCACAATTATGTATCGGTCGATCACAATTGTGAGATAAAAAAAAACTAAGTTGTTCTTAATTATCATATGATTATAGATTTAATAATAAGGTTTATGAAGAAAAAAAAGATGGGAGCTTCTTATAGGCTGGACAATTGATTATTAGAAATTCGGTAACTGTTAAGAAAGTACCTAAGCACGTTTTGTTTATTTCAGATTCACATTTTGTCTTATTTTGGATTCAGATCAGCACAACTCCACTTCAATTCAAGATTTATTTGATTGGGAATTCCACTGTGAAATATAACTCATCGGGCTCGAAGGATCACAAAAATATAACAAACATTAGGGTTATACATGATTAATATTATTTATGCAACAATATCGCAAAAACAAAAACTGTCGCGATGTTCAAAGCGCGAGGTCGCTTAGCGTGAGCACGGTACGCGCGCGGTTCGAGATTAAGTTACCTTAACACTTTGATTGCTGAAGTTTATGTTGGAATAACACATGATTTCCACTTTGAAATATAACTCGTTGGGCTCTAAGGATCTTAAAAAATATAACAAGCATCACTGTTTTATGTACATGATTAATAATATTTATGCAACAATATTGCAAAAACAAGAACTGTCGCGATGTTCAAAGCGCGAGGTCGCTTAGCGTGAGCACGGTACGCGCGCGGTTCGAGATTAAGTTACCTTAACACTTTGATTGCTGAAGTTTATGTTGGAATAACACATGATTTCCACTGTGAAATATAACTCGTTTGGCTCTAAGGATCACAAAAAATATAACAAGCATCACTGTTTTATGTACATGATTAATAATATTTATGCAACAATATCGTGCAAAAACAAGAACTGTCTGTTCAAAGACCGAGGTCGCTTAGCGTGAGCGTGGTACGCACGCGGTTCGCGATTAAGTCACCTTAACACTTTGGTTGCTGACTTTTTTGTTGGAATAACTCATGATTTTCCCTGTGAAATACAATTCATTGGAATCTACGGATTATAAAAAATATAGCAAACTTGACATTCAATATTTATGCAACAATATCGCAAAAACAAGAACTGTCGCGATGTTCAAAGCGCGAGGTCGTTTAGCTTGAGCATGATACGCGCGCGGTTCGCGATTAAGTCACCTTATATTCTACTTTGATTACTCAAGTTTTTGTTTTCAATGTCACCGACAATTGAATACTGCAGTGTCACTAATCATGTTTTATGATAATGACAAGTAAATCATAGAATGAGACATTCCAAAAGACATCAGTAAAAATATTACTAAAATGAACAACCATACAAAACATTAAGTGCTGGTACATCAGGAGTAAATAAATAACTTAAAATAAGTGTTTTAATTGAATTAATCGAATTTTAAGTATAAATTTTTAATAATATTGATAAAAATATTTTTATAAGACATCTTGATTTCACGAATTATATTACTCACGTATTGTTATCTACTAACCAAAGTGTTTCAACTTGTATGATTGTCTGAACTTCTATTAATCAAAAAAGGCCAAGAAACACCGTTTCAGACACGGTTCTAGCTCTAGTTTTAACGATAAGGAATTTATGTTTTTTTCCTAGCGCAACGTGCTAAGTACACTAGCTAAGTAAATAGCTCAGTTGCTTAACCTCTGGTTGACAATTAACATGTCAAGCGCGCATAGACTGCAGCGAGAGCAAATACGTAATACTGATACTGTGTGTTGACTGTCGTAATAATGATTTACAACTCATTGGAATAGCTTTGACCGAGGCGACGAGTATGTATGTAGAAAATAAACACTGAAGAGCTGGTTTCACTTTGATTTTAACAGCAACAAATTATCAACAACAATGAAGTTGAAGAAGAAGAAGAAGAAGAAGAAGAAGAAGAAGAAGAAGAAGAAGAAGAAGAAGAAGAAGAAGAAGAAGAAGAAGAAGAAGAAGAAGAAGAAGAAGAAGAAGAAGAAGAAGAAGAAGAAGAAGAAGAAGAAGAAGAAGAAGAAGAAGAAGAAGAAGAAGAAGAAGAAGAAGAAGAAGAAGAAGAAGAAGAAGAAGAAGAAGAAAAAGAAGAAGAAGAAGAACAACAACAACAACAACAACAACAACAACAACAACAACAACAACAACAACAACAACAACAACAACAACAACAACAACAACAACAACAACAACAACAACAACAACAACAACAACAACAACAACAACAAAAACAACAACAACAACAACAACAACAACAACAACAACAACAACAACAACAACAACAACAACAACAACAACAACAACAACAACAACAACAACAACAACAACAACAACAACAACAACAACAAAAACAACAACAACAACAACAACAACAACAACAACAACAACAACAACAACAACAACAACAACAACAACAACAACAACAACAAACAACAACAACAACAACAACAACAACAACAACAACAACAACAACAACAACAACAACAACAACAACAACAACAACAACAACAACAACAACAACAACAACAACAACAACAACAACAACAACAACAACAACAACAACAACAACAACAACAACAACAACAACAACAACAACAACAACAACAACAACAACGACAACAACAGTAAACGAAAACAACGACCGGTAATAGAGATGCCTAAATGTTGTTTACCGCAGATTGGTTTCTAGTAACCGATGCTCATGTGATAATAATTAATAGCTGCATGGAAAATAGTGGACAACCAGTAAACATGCATAGTTTGGAATTGATCATTAAAATGCATGCATGGTAATTTTAAAATAATTAGAAACCGTCGAAAATATAGAAAAAATAACAAATAAATGATGGTGGATTTTTTTGATGGTGGATCTTTGAGTATTAACGAGCGATCATACAAACAGGTAATAAGTTCTCTTATAAAACTTGTTCATATAACTTTGTCAGGGTATTATGTTACTGAAATCGTATTTGATAATCCATTTAACACGTGTGCAATGAATTTTGCGAGCCATTCGTATGTTATGCAATTGCCATCAAAAAAACTATTTGTTTATCGGAAATTTAAAAGCGCGCCAAAAGCAAATTTGAATTCAAACTGCGCGCCGAAAGCTTATTTGAATTCAAACTGCGCGCCAAAAACTTTTGGACTATTAAGAAACCCTGGATCGGTTATACATACTACGTACAATCATGATTTATACTACACGCATTTTTTGTAAGTCAAGCTGCATTAGGGTACGTTTATAGTCTTTTCTGGACTTTCCCAGGAAACAGTTGTCATAAGCAGCGACCATTGTGGATGCTATAGCAAAGCGTGTTAAATTGTGACACATCACGTTTCCCGGAAAAGTCCAGGAAAAACTATAAACGTACCCTTATGGTTTATATACCATTGTACATAGTTTCACTCAAATTATACAAGGCAGCCAAAAAACGGAAAGTATGATATTTGGAAACTGGTAACGTCGGTAGACTGATGAGTTACTGCATGGAAAATTCTTACCAAGTTTTGGAAAGAGACGCGCATTTAAATTCAGTATCATAGCCAACTGAGAATACTTAATCAATGTTTTTTCATTAAAGCTAAACTGTTTTTGATAATAAAATTTCATCACTTGTTTATCGTAAACCGACTACGGCATGTCTACGGTTGTGTTAATCTTTGCCGATCTCGACCGATTTTGGGGAGACGTTTGGAGAACAGTTTATTCTGATTCGAAACCGCAACAAAAAGGATGCGACATGCAGTTTTTCGGATTCTTTTACAGACCGTAAACCGTCTAAACTTGTGTTATGGCCAGACGTTTAACGCAGAAAAGCATGAGCACTTGCGGTAACAGCCTTGCGTAGACCGGTAAAAATCTATAAAAGTTCTTTTAAAACTACAGTCGTGACGACATTTTATTGTTTTCTGATTTGATTAAAATAACGTACTATTGATTGTCAATCATTGATTAAACATAAAAACACGCTAAGACGGTTATCCTCATGACTGGTGAACTTTATTTCTTTGTAAATAAAACTTACGTTTGAATGAAAAATTGCCGACTTAATATGAACTTGAAGAATTTCAAGCTTGTTCAAACCATTTTCAATCACATGTAGAAATCGTTGACTGATCGTAGACTGTTCAAGATTCGAAAATGACACTACTAAAGCCAACATTCAAGACATTGAATATATACTGTAAACTAACCTATGAAATAAAACTCACTTATTGAATGTAACCATATATATAGAAGTAAAAGTTGGCGTTTCATACCATACCTACTCAAGTCGGAGTTTGATCAAACAGATTTCAATCACAAGTAGAAATCAAACGACAGTCTGAGATTTGAAAATGATACCGCCATGGTCAATAGCTCATGCAAAATAGTGAAATATGTACTGTAAACAACCTACTCATTTCTGAGTTCGATCATACAGTTTTCAATCACAAATGTAAAAATCGACAGACTGTCTTTCAAAGATTTAAAAAATGATTCTATCATGGTCAACATCGCATGCATGACATTGAAATATGTATATACTGTAAATATACATAACTACGTAAGATTTTTTTTATTAATGAAAACTACCCTTCAAAAGAAAACTTATTGTTCAGTTCGGTCAAAAAGTTTTCAATCACAAGTGAAATTCGACAGCCTGTCTAAGATTCGAAAATGATACGGCCATGGTCAATGGCGCGTGCAAACACTGGCGGACGAGCTAATTCCCCAAAGGGAGGGGAATTTAGTCAAAGAGGGGGAATGGGCTATTTTCAGGTCGTTTTACCCACATCTAAGGGAACAAATTCTACTTCTTGAAAACTTCAAAGAAGGGGGAATTCCACTTTTCCCTCCCCTTCTCGTCCGCTAGTGCATGCAAAATAGTGAAATATGTACTCACGTTATCACTGACGGACGAGTCAAACCTCCAAAGTGAGGGGAGTCTTCCCGAAGATAGGGGGATTTGCAAATATTAGGCCATTTAACCTACAACTCAGGATCAGGAAACAAACCCTACTTTATAGAAGTGCCAAAGAGGGGGGAATTTCAGTTTTCCCTCCCGTTCTCGTCCGCTAGCTGCGTGCCATCTGTTTACAATATCACTCACGCAAAACGAGCGGAAAACCGTACAAAAATGGGCTATTACTCGATTATTACACTGCATTCATGAGTTATGTAATATGGTTGCACTGGCGGACGAGCCAAATTACCAAAGGAAGAAGAATCTCTCCAAAGATGGGGAAATTGGCAGAAATTAGTTCATTTTACGTGCATCTTAATAAACAAACTCTACTTTTTCAAACCGGAAAAGAGGGGGGAATTTATTTTTCCCTCTCCTTCTCGTCCGCTAGAGAATGGTTGCTGTTACGTGATGGTGATTGTTTGAGAATGCGTGTATGTGTATAATCGTATGTTTCGTAGTGAATTTTCGACAAGTGAAGCTTGATACTTTTTATAACTAGATTCGAATGTTAACACAATATTGAGAATCTTTATTGCATTGTTTTATTTATATAAACAGCTATATTGACGATTTATTTTTGCTATAATAGATGTGTCTGACGCATTGGCGGACGAGGGAATCCTCCAAAGGGAGGGGAATTTTGCCAAAGAGGGGGGAATTAGCAGTTCTAGGCTGTTTTACCTACACCTTAGGGAACAAACTCAACTTTATTAGACCCATAAAGAGGGGGAATTCCACTTTTCCCTCCCCTTCTCGTCCGCTAGTGGTCTGACGTTGGTGTTCATATATTTTTCTAATTGTTGTCGTGGGTTTACCGCCGCCTGGTGAGTTTCGTTGTATTAATTCATTGCAAGTAATTTTTCTCATGAAACTGTGAAATTTATTGCACATTATGATTAAGGTTCAGATGGAAATGGTTCTCAGAGAGTATTGGAATTTAATTATTTATGTTTATGTACAAACTAGATAGGCAACGACTGAACAAGATTCAAAATCACATTGAGTACGGTAAATAAGCGGTTGAATAT
>OZ038442.1:10642295-10667295 GCA_964036265.1 Daptonema setosum
ATCTTCACAGAATTTTTCAAAAAAAATACGGTGAAAGACTACAACTGGCATCTTAGGATCATCAGGATTTTTGAAGAAGTTTGGAGAAAAACGGCCAATCGAGAGAAGTGAGATTTTATGTCTCGGAAAAATGTTAAACATGGCTAAGTAATTAGTTGAAACAAACATTAATGACACACAATATATTTTAAAATCATTTTTTGCCCGTTAAGCACTGGTAACGCCCGCGGTGCAGAGACAACAAATACAGGCTAATATGCACAGCACAACGGGTATGCCGACCACGAGCGTGCCCATGGCAATGATTAGCCACATCCACGTGCGGAGAAAATCTGAAATTATTAAGTGATAAAAAATACGTTGATAAAAAAACTTATATTTTGGGTAGTTTTATTGTAAAATAAAGCTGCTAAATTGACACGATGATATGAAATGAAGAATTTATCAGAACCGTAACCAACGGTGTCACTTGAACTCCCACAAAATGAGCTCACGTAAAATGAGCTCACATAAAATGATCTCTCATAAAGTGAACTCACACAAAATGAGCTCACGTAAAATGAGCTGACATAAAATGAGCTCAAATGATTTCAGATGAACTCACATTAAGTCAACCAACATGTTCAGAAATCATTGTTTATATAAGAATAGAAAAGTGTAAGAAGCAGAAATTGGGGTGAGCCTACCCAAACCGTTACAAAAGTTGCGTATGAAGCACCACAAATGAAGCATCACAAATGAAGCATCACAAATGAAGCACCGCAAATATATTTTAGTCATTTAGAGTATTTGTGCCCGTTTGAGTAACCTACGCCGAAAATAGTCATTCAGATATAGGAATATAAAAAATTATTTTCCAAATATCCCTTGGTAACCAACCAGTCCAAAAATTATTGATTGTAATGGTGAATCGGCCGGAAGTGGACTGATGGGGATTCGTGTACTCGACGATCAGCAGATCCGTTACCTCGTACCATCGCGATGCATCGAACACACCATCCGACACGGCACAGGGTGTGCCGAGGAAACTGCAATGAAAGACTGCAATCAATGACGGCAATGAAAGACTGTAATGACTGCATGCAATGATTGACTGCGCTGCAAGACTGCAGTGCAAGACTGCAATTAATAGATGCAAATGTACCTTGCTTTTGATGACAAACCGAGTTTCTGATCACACTTGAGCGAGTGAGTGAGTGAGTGAGTGAGTGAGTGAGTGAGTGAGTGAGTGAGTGAGTGAGTGAATGAGTGAGTGAGTGAGTGAGTGAGTGAGTGAGTGAGTGAGAGTCAATGAATGAGTGACTACGTAGACTGTTGAGTTAGCGGGCTTTCCAGTTTAGAAGTATTGATATTTTCGTTCCCTCTGTATATACAGGGTGGGCCAAAAAAACGACCAAGCTTTGATCTGATATAAAAATGGCTGTGATGAATTTTTACAATTGTCATTTTCACCATATGTTAACAACGTATAAACTTAGTTATATTGAGAATTTCGTTAGGATCGGTTAGGATTTGAGAGAAATAGGCACTTTTGACTGAAAAAATTGCTCGCTCGTTTTTACAACAGCCATACACAGCCATATACGATATATTGTCCCTATGAAGAGATTTGTCACTGAAACATGGACTTCTGTTGTTTTTTTGGGTATTTTTCAGTACATTTAAACTTTCCCCGCATAAACAGATGAGTTTCATCAACAAATTTCGGTTTGTGAAAATTTTAAGTGAAAAAGTGAGTGAGTCGCGTTTATTAGAATATGACCTTTTTTAAGCGTGTTTTCGAATTTTTGTCTGAATTAAAATAGGGATAATTCTATCATACAAAAAAATGTGATTGTTTTGATAGTTTTTTAAGAAAATTAAAGTCTACAAATTGATAAAAAAAATCGTAGTTAAGTCCCATTATAAGCTGTTGTAAAAATGCGCGAGACGTTTTTTTTGATGCACGTGCACAACTTTTGTTACAGTCAATATATCAAATTGAAAAGTTCAGGAAAACTAAGTTAATATGTTGTTAACATATGTTGAAAACGACAAGCCAAAATATTGGACACAGCCACCTCTAGGTCAACTCAAAGTGTAGTCGTTTTTTTGGCCCACCCTGTATAATCCCACGGTTTGGATGTTTATTACTTGCTTTACAACTATAATATTTGCATTGCATGAATATTTGCCAACACCTTGCGTTAACTGAGCAAATAGTCAAAAATATGAAGCTGAGCTTTTTTTTACTTCACTTGTTCAAATGTTGCGAACATTATTGTGAAAGTCAACATTCTTGATTCAGAATAAATAACGGTCCATGATATTTCTAGGCTTCCAATATGTGATTTGCTGTGTTCTTGTAATAGTGGATTGTCATTAAGTTAGGAGTTTTTCGTCGGCCAATTTTTTTTCAAACCTATAAGCCACAATTTATTTTTCAATGGGGTCTAAAATATAAAAAAAAAAGATTGAACTTGTTTGAAATCAGTCGCTAACTAAATGAATTAGACTAAATAAATAACCTTCGCAAATCTGTGGTATAGCTTGGTCAGAGTTTCTTGTTATCAAATTTTTTTTGTGGACCGGTTACGCCCGTATGCAATGAACTAAGCTCAGTTGTCGCAGGTTGTCCAAATGTTATGTGAAAATGATTTTATTTTTCGAAAAATTTGAAAACCTGCCGAAAAAAATTGATTTGAATTCAAACTGCGCGCCAAGCAGTTTTCAGCTAACAAAAAAACCTGGATTCATCTATATGGCAGAGTCTTTCGAACCCTTCCCCTTTCCTGCTGTAAATGGATAGAAAAACTCAATATTTACAGTCCCGAATTTTCAGTCCATCAAAAACAAACCCATACACAACGGAAAACACTGATAACGGAAAAAAATTCGACTTTTCATTTTGTGACTTTGACTTGACTAGACTTTCATACCTACATTGAGCATATTTTCGTACATAACATTCAATGATAAGGGAGATGGCTCGGACAAAAACTCGGCTCACTCACTCACTCACTCGCTCACTCACTCACTCACTCACTCACTGACTCACTCACTCACTCACTCACTCACTCACTCACTCACTCACTCACTCACTCACTCACTCACTCACTCACTCACTCACTCACTCACTCACTCACTCACTCACTCACTCACTCACTCGCTCAAGTGTGAATAGAAACTTGGTTAGTCATCAAAAGCAAGGTACATTCACGCGCAAACATCTATTTCTTTACTGATAACACATAAAAACAGCCGTGACAAACACTTTTAGATAATTCAACGTATTTATAAGGCCTGTCGTTGGTGTAATGAACCTTTAACTCTTTCTGTTCGGCGGCAACAACAACAACAACAACAACAACAACAACAACAACAACAACAACAACAACAACAACAACAACAACAACAACAACAACAACAACAACAACAACAACAACAACAACAACAACAACAACAACAACCATTATGAAGCGTCTGGCCGTCGTACTGCTATTGGGCGTGGTTGCGGTGGTCAAGGGCGTGAATGTCACGGTATCGGACAATGGCTGCGACTACTTCCACACCTTCCAGGACAATGACGACGACTATCACGTATCCATTCAGAATGTCCAATCCAGCTGTGACATGCAGACCTGGACGTTCAAGGTTTGTTATAGCCTATACAAGGTTTCTTGATACTCAGAAAGTTTTTGGCGCGCAGTTTGAATTCAAATTCGTGATTGGCGCGCGCTCATTGATTACGTTCGTAATGGGTTCATGGATTAAATTTTGATATCAAAACACGATACGTTGGCCAAGCTGTAGTACTCGTGTATTTAGCTGGATCTCAGGGTTCCTTTCCTTGTAACTGAAAAGTTAATTCCATAAACTTGCTTCAAACACACATTCAATAAAATTGGCGTATCGTTTCAAATTAAGAAAACAAAACTGAGTTAATCTCGTTACCCTGCAATAAGTGTTATAAAAACTCAGCTAATTTTGATATAACTTAACCTAATCGCGTTTCGGTCATGTAGCACAGACGCCTTCCTAGCCTAAGCTGTCGCGTGACCTCATGTCTCAAATATCGTTCGAATGTTGTTCAAATGTCGTTCGAATGTTGTTCAAATGTCGTTCGAATGTTGTTCAGATGTCGTTCGAATGTTGTTCAAATGTCGTTCGAATGTTGTTCAAATGTCGTTCGAATGTTGTTCAAATGTCGTTCGAATGTTGTTCAAATGTCGTTCGAATGTTGTTCAGATGTCATTCGAAAGTTGTTCAAATGTCGTTCGAATGTTGTTCAAGTGTCATTCGAATGTTGTTCAAATGTCATTCGAATGTTATTCAAATGCCGTTCGAATGTTGTTCAAATGTCATTCGAATGTTGTTCAAATGTCATTCAAATGTTGTTCAAATGTCATTCGAATGTTGTTCAAATGTCGTTCGAATGTTGTTCAAATGTCATTCGAATGTTGTTCAAATGTCGTTCGAATGTTGTTCAAATGTCGTTCGAATTTTGTTCAAATGTCGTTCGAATGTTGTTCAAATGTCATTCGAATGTTGTTCAGATGTTTCTGGGATATAAAACTTTTCAAAAACAAAGAATGCGCTCCAAAAGGTGAAAACTGGTTATACAAAAAAGTTCATATTTAGATAGAGGAGTAGGGAATAAAAACTCTCTGGACACGATATTGGAGAGATTAATAGACAATTAAGGAAATGGTGAGGATTTAGCAATGTGTTGAGAGCTCAAGTTTTCATTAATATGGCTGAATATGATGAGGTAAAAAATTAATCAAAATTACATGTTTCATATTCAAAGACATACATTATCGTTCAAATGACGGTAAGAAAATTGTTATTTAATCGAAGCCCGATTTTAAAAAACCGAAGCGAAGGTGCATAAACCTTTTTCAGAACAACTGAGGGAAACAGATGACTGTACATAACTATAAGAGCAACATGTTTTAATGGTATAAAAGTGAACAATAATAATAATTCCACTTTTTTATAAATTTACAACTCAATATTTCCAGATGCAAGGCAATTCGTTTTACTGGACTATTGATAATTGCTATATGGACAGAAACAGCAACATGTATCTGAAAATAAGTTCAAACGAGACGGGTGACAGTAAGCTCACCGAATACATGTTAGTGTGAGTGAGTGAGTGAGTGAGTGAGTGAGTGAGTGAGTGAGTGAGTGAGTGAGTGAGTGAGTGAGTGAGTGAGTGAGTGAGTGAGTTAGTGAGTGAGTGAGTGAGTGAGTGATGAGTGAGTGAGTGAGTGAGTGAGGAGTGAGTGAGTGAGTGAGTGAGTGAGTGAGTGAGTGAGTGAGTGAGTGAGTGAGTGAGTGAGTGAGTGAGTGTTGAGTGAGTGAGTGAGTGAGTGAGTGAGTGAGTGAGTGAGTGAGTGAGTGAGTGAGTGAGTAATATAACAATAAAGATGATTTACTTCAGATTCACCGGCAGCCCCTGCAACTCAGACCACGAATATGACAGGGATGATTGGATTGAAGTAAGTGACATCATGGTCATTAAGTTGAACAACCCCAACCACTGGGGTCAACATTCACAGGCCAACTTCGATATCACCCTGTACACCTCGGGTTAGTCAAAAATTTATTTTCGTTCTTATACATAATAAATATCAATTAATCTTGATCATCAAAACACAATTACTTCAATTTCAAAATCGGTTCAAGGCTTTTATGCGTGGGTGACGAAAACGAATATTTCACGGAAAACTATTTCGATCGAGTTTACAGCTTTCTTTTTGCATACCCTTCGACTGGATAAGTTTTGCGAATGGTAATAAATTTTGTGGGTTTCGATATTTTTTATGCATAAAAAACTCAATTTTGGTAAAAAAATTAGTTTTATCAAAAAATTTCTCTCAGATTTCTGGCATCGTTTCCTGGGCGTGGTTATCGGGTGCAGCGTAGCGTTTGTCGTGATCCTGATTGGACTGTGCGTGATCGGCTTTTTGTGCTTCACTGGCGTGATCGCCTGCTGTTGCTGTGCTGTATCGTAGTTTTTTTTTATAATTTTGTAAAAAAAAATTGTATTCGTGCAATAATTATAATTATTATTAATGCACTGCACAATGAGTTTTGAGTTCGTTTTCTTAAAAACTAAGTTTTTTTCAGATGTGCATTGTACATATTCTTGAATATCATAGGATAACTCGGTTGGCCGAGCGTGAAAAATACAATTAATGAAGATTAACCTGATTTCTGTTATTTTTCATTCATTATTATGCAAAATTTATTTTGAACCAAAAATTCCTTTTACGAAGAGTTTATATGGTACTGGTTGCTGGTTGGTAAACTTCTTTCGTTTTTTATTAATGATACTGATTAATCCCCTAAATCAGCTGCTGTACATTCTGATATTCTTTAAAATGTGTGAAATTTTTATAGCGTCATTTAATTGATTAACTTGATTGAATAAAAAAATACAAAATAAGGAAAGCATCGGAAATGACCAAAAAAGTGGTACAGGGTGGTCCAAAAAAATGCCAACACTTTTATGCAGAATATCTTGTGACACTGATGTCCGATTGAGTTGAAATTTTCAGGGATTAACATCAACATATTAACTTATAGACCTCGAAATTGGTGATAAGAAAAATCCAAAACGTAGCACAGAAAATTCCTTACTTGAGAATCCGGTTCTGGACTTGAGAATCTGGTTCTGGCCATGCCATGGGATCTCACAGTTTTAAACCATTTCTCATAATCAATTATGAGGCCTATAGATAAATCTATTATATCAGAGAGATCGGCCAATCACAGCGGCCGTCACGCCTCATTGCGTGGAAAACGACGCCGAAAAATTATGGATTTGATTTCGTGTTATGAAATAAACTGGCTGAGTGACGCATTGACTATCCATGTACCTGGCCATCAGACCGACTGACTAACTAGCTGACTGACTGACTGACTGAAAGATCGAATGACAGACTGACTGACTGTTTGCCTTATTGGCTGACTGAGTGATCGAATGACGCAATGCCCGACCGACTGACTGACTGACAAACGGACTGACGGACAGACCGATTAGCTGACTGACTAACAAAACAAAGAACACGAACTTGGTTTTCATATTACATAAACTGGACTGTGCCTGTACCTTATTTTCCCGCTTTAATACGGCGCCGAAATATGATGGATTTGATTTCGTGTTATGAAATAAACTGGATGATACGAGTGACGCATTAACTATCCATGTACCTGGCCATCAGGCCGACTGTCTAGCTAGCTGACTGACTGACGCATTGGCTATTTGCAAGTGACAATGTACATGGTCATCAGACCGACTGACTAACTAGCTGACTGACTGACTGACTGAAAGATCGAATGACAGACTGACTGACTGTTTGACTTGCTGGTTTACTGACTGACCGAATGACTGACTGCCCGACCGACTGACTGACTGACAAACTGACTGACTGACAGTCCGATTAGCTGACTGACTAACAAAACAAAGAACACGAACTTGGTTTTCACATTACATAAACTGGACTGTGCCTGTACCTTTTCCTGGATTTGACTTCGGTTTTGCATTACCAGTTAGCTGAACTCGTTGAGCTCGCTGAGCTCGTAATGGGTTAATGGTAAAACCAACAATCTTTCGCTTGCGTGTTCACAGTACCACTAAAAGGTATAAAAAGAATCCCCCTTTGATGCTAATCACAAATGACCAACATCTTCAAACGACTTTATTCGGATATTCCTACAAAACCGTTATTTTCCTTCTTGAAGGGGTACTACCGCAATATCCCAAAGACCCAAACCCCAAAAATTTCCCTATAACATTTTCTCAACGCCAAAATTTTTTTGTCGCCAATAATAAATTCTGTATAAAGTTTTACTGTCCGTCACCCCCGATTACCTATCGTTAGGCCCGCGAAGCGGTGGTGTTTCAATGGTTACCCTCCTTAGTATGCGCACATAAAATTTCGTGTTTGGAAAAAATTCTAGCAAAATTTGGGGTTTTTGGAAATAAGCGGTGCTTTCTGCTTGTTCATCTCTTTTCACGCAGCATCCGGAGGCCCAACTATTCTTTCTTATCCAACTTCTCAGACATGTCAATAACCTTCCAAAGTCAACCGAATGCAACATGGTAAGATTTTTATTTCTCGATCGCGCTTTCAGTGTATGACAGTATGTAAGAAACATTCAAACATTTAGAAGTTTTCCAGTGAACATACAATACGTGTTAATTAAACACACCGTGTTATTTCTCTACTGTTGGTCTGTCTTTCCAATGATCCGCCAAATAAATTTGGTTTGAATAAATGTGAGTATTGAATTTTAGGCCAGTGTCAGTTGGTTGGGCGTTAGAACTGGGTGTTGATTTAAACTGCTCACTCACTCACTGCTCACTCACTCACTCACTCACTCTTTCACTCACTCACTCACTCACTCACTCACTCACTCACTCACTCACTCACTCACTCACTCACTCACTCACTCACTCACTCACTCACTCACTCACTCACTCACTCACTCACTCACTCACTCACACTCACTCACTCACTCACTCACTCACTCACTCATCACTCACTCACTCACTCACTCACTCACTCACTCACTCACTCACTCACTCACTCACTCACTCACTCACTCACTCACTCACTCACTCACTCACTCACTCACTCATCACTCACTCACTCACTCACTCACTCACTCACTCACTCACTCACTCACTTCACTCTCACTCATCACTCACTCACTCACTTACTCACTCACTCACTCACTCATTCACTCACTCACTCACTCATCACTCACTCACTCACTCACTCACTCACTCACTCACTCACTCACTCACTCACTCACTCACTCACTCACTCACTCACTCATTCACTCACTCACTCACTCACTCACTCACTGATAACCAAAGTCAGAAATGTTATCACAATTTCGTTAACCAACAAACGTTTTTCCTTATCAATTTTTGTAGCATCAACTGACGATTCAGTGCACCCCCTGACTACCCCCCTGGTTCTTATCATCGAGAATTAGAACGAAAGAGAAGAAAGAAGTCCAAGATGTGTACAGAAATAATGAAATA
Organism: Daptonema setosum; assembly: GCA_964036265.1. Classification (NCBI taxonomy): domain Eukaryota; kingdom Metazoa; phylum Nematoda; class Chromadorea; order Monhysterida; family Xyalidae; genus Daptonema; species Daptonema setosum. The sequence continues at coordinate 10,651,339 of OZ038442.1, forward strand.
TGAAGAGTATAAAACCGAGTGTGTGATAATTTCAACTAGTTAAGACAACTCGTACTTTGACATGAGTTTGATAATTGAACGAACTTTACTGATTTTAGTTCGATTTTGTTGAACGTTATGAGACAGTAATATTTATTTAATAAAACAGCTTCACTAGTATTTTATTAGCCGTCTGCGTTTCAATGTAAAAAAATATTTATCTTGTTAAGTATAGAACAGATTATGAAGTCGGCCAGATTATTTCTGATTCTCGAATGAATTTGTTAAACGAACTAAAAAATTGTGGTGTAAAAGAGCTTCACTCTCTTAAAAACCCTTATACAGGGTGGGGCAAAAATAACTATACACTTGTTGGAGGCCAATTTCTCAAAAAAATTATATTGAGTGTATATGATGTTATGAGCAATATATATGTTATTATACCTGAAAAAAACCGATTCTAATGTCTATTTGTCCGTATCTTAAGGTATTTTCAATTTAAAACAGGGATTTTCAGTAATTTCATGGTTTTTCCTATTTTTAACGTCTTTGAGGTACCTCATGGTCTAATCAAAATCTTCAATAAAGGAGAAAAGTGTATAAAACGTTTCACTTGATGTATCTGAATGAGAATCGAATGATTTCAACTTCAGAATATCCCTATGGTTCAATTCGATACGGATAATATGGTAAGGTCCGTGTTCAAGATGCCTGAACCAATTTTCGCGGTTTTTGGATTATTGACAAAACAGTTCAAGTTAAAGGTTTTAATGGACCCTTTGGTACTAAAATAAGTCAATAAACATGAAATATTATGTTTTTAGTTGTTTTAAGTCGAAAATAAGAATTTCGAATTTTCCCATTTTCAGAAATCGGTGATTTTCGTGGTAAAAGAAGCAATTATTCTATTTATTATGCGTGAATGTAAACTTACTCTCCTGTTAAACGTTTAAGAATATTTTTATACATTCTATGTTACATACCAACATCAATTTTGGTCAAATAACAGTTGATATGGCGAGATAACTGACAAAAATCACTGAAAACAACCGAAAATACAGCGAATTTCGAGAAAAAGACGCATAACTCATGAAATAAATTGTTGTAAGTAAAAATAAATAGCAGAATCAAAATTTTCAGGTGTTTTAGCATCTGTTTGGATTGTTTAATCATATTGATGCAATATAATTTTTTGGAAAAATTTTGCGTCAACAAGTGTATAGTTACTTTTGCCCCACCCTGTAAATTACACGATTGAATTTATCGTTCATAATTTAATGCTGACCATCAAAATCGTTCATAATGGCACATCGACTGGTGGGGCTCGCGGTGACACTGATTTTGAGCAGTCTTACCATTGAAGCTTATGATCATTGCGTGACAATTATCGAGGCCTTTGAGACTTCGGATTATTCTGTGACCAACAACGACGCTTTGGAATCATGCAATCATCAAACATGGATTTATAAGGTATGGATGGATGGATGGATGGATGGATGGATGGATGGATGGATGGATGGATGGATGGATGGATGGATGGATGGATGGATGGATGGATGGATGGATGGATGGATGGATGGATGGATGGATGGATGGATGGATGGATGGATGGATGGATGGATGGATGGATAGATGGATGGATAAATGATGAACATTTATTCAGTTCCCGGGTAAATCCTTCTACTGGAACCTAGATAACTGCCGGATATTCCGACCACTTGGAAACACTGACCGTCTGGTAATCACGACCAACAGTAGTGCTGATGATTACTATAACTCGTTGACGTTAGTTACCATACTAATCATGCGAATTTGAAACATCATTGTTATAAATTTTCTTAAGACACATAGGCTTTATCGGGTTTATACATACCTAAGCACTAACTGTTATGCAGAAAACGGTTTCAGTTTCTATGACTCACCATGTCACGATCAATACTACGATTTTTACGACAACAAATACACTGAAGTCCGAGATTCGTTGACCATCGAATACTTCCATCAGGGCTCGCAGGTATTGGATCATTTCACGGTGCACATCAATGACTGGTGGCGAAGTTGGTGGATGAATGGATGAATGGATGGATGGATGGATGGATGGATGGATGGATGGATGGATGGATGGATGGATGGATGGATGGATGGATGGATGGATGGATGGATGGATGGATGGATGGATGGATGGATGGATGGATGGATGGATGGATGGATGGATGGATGGATGGATGGATGGATGGGTGGATGGATGGATGGATGGATGGATGGATGGATGGATGGGTGCTTTTCAGGTTTCTGGGACACGTGGCTGTGGGTGATCGTTGGTGCTTTCGTAATTGTTGTTGTGGTACCCATAATCATCTGCATAGTTGCCGTTTGCTGTTGTGGCTGTTGTGCAGCTGGTGCCGCGAGCCGTACCAATAATGGTGGATTAGCCGGAGGAGTCGTCTATCAGGTTTGGTGACGTTCATTTAGAATATTTAGAAAAATTTAACACACAGGCTCTGTGTTTTTTTTCTAATTGAGTATACTGAGTAGACAAACGATTTTTTTATATTTGAAACCACGCATACTGGAGTTCAACACAAAAGATCAAACACGAAAAAAATTGAATAAGCGAAAGAACGAATAGAATGACAAATGTTTGTTGAATTAATGAATGAATGAATGAATGAATGAACGAATGAATAGAAGAATGAATGAATGAATGAATGAATGAATGAATGAATGAATGAATGAATGAATGAATGAATGAATGAATGAATGAATGAATGAATGAATGAATGAATGAATGAATGAATGAATGAATGAATGGAAGAATGAATGTATTCAGGTACCACCTCCTTACGCACCACAACATAGTCCGTACCCTCCTCCGCAAGGTCAATATGGCCAATATCCAACCACTGGCCAACAATACCCACAACAACAACAACAACAACAACAACAACAACAACAACAACAACAACAACAACAACAACAACAACAACAACAACAACAACAACCCGCTCTGTACCCGAGAATGAATACCAATCAACCGACACAAAATTGGTCACCACCGGATGGTGGAGTACAGGTATGAATGAATGAATGAAAGAATGAAAGAATAAATGAATGAATGGATAAATGAATGAATGAATGAATGAATGAATAAATGAATGAATGGAACAAAATAACTCCCAGGTAATGCCACCGTCGTCCGAGGCCAATTACGACGACCGAAGTGTGAATAATGAACGATTCTGAGTGATATTAACCTTAATTTTATTAATTTGTTAACGTTTAAATGATTAGAAAATAGATTTGCTGTGCATTCATGACGATAAGAAAATTATTATGATTACGTGATTATCCGTTACATGAAACCCTGACGAAGCTTCAGGGTGGGCCACAGAAACAGGTCATAAATCACGTAAAATTTAATTATGTACGTACATCTGCACTAAATATTCTAAATGTCCGGTCATTTCCCGCTTAATTTTATTAACAACAGAATTTCTTGGATCACGGAATGATTCATTGTTTCGAATAAATTTTTAAGTTCCGAAAACGCGCACATTTGAACACTGACACTGTTGATACATAATTTGGCAATCAAACTGTTTGAAAACTTTTTTTTAAAGTTGATAAACATAAATAAGTCAAATTCGTGGTTTGACAAACATCGTAGTAGTAGCGGTAGCTACTACTATATATGATTGGGCCCGAAAGTTTAATTTCACCCCTAAATAATCACCCTATAAACTTTTCATTGGCACCATTGAATTCTCCATAGTTTAAAACCTGGGGGTAGCCAAAATTTCTAATTGTTTTAATTAACGGCACACGCGCAAGGACCGGCGCAAGCGCACGCCTACCCTTAACGCAAGCAACTTTGTTTTTTTCGCCAAGTGGGACAAACCCATAACTGTTTTTAAAACGTCCCGGTTAGGAAGTGTGTTACCACTGTTGTATACACACACGCGTGGTCCAAGGAATGTGATGAAAATTGATAGGCTCTCATAAAGTAGCGAGCTGATTTTTTGGCGAAAATAACGGATCAAGGCGCAAGCAAGATACTGAATCTTGATGTGCCATGGCACATATGTGATGGCACATTTTGTGGCTCAAAATTTGGTTCCATTCCATTTAAATCTGGTTAGACTGAATGGAAGAAAGTTTTTTTTGTAAAGCTGACGTTCTGGTCGCTGAAAGTTTTATCATGGAGCTAACGTTCGAAGGCGCAAACAATATAATGGATACTTAAGTGGCACATTGAGGCTTTAATTAATGTTCTTTCATTGCAGGGTGACCGAAAATTCTTTATACAGGGGGATTCGAAATTACAATACAGGGTGATATGAAATTTCATTTTACGGTTACTAAAACAGTTGTAGTTGATGTCCCAAAAACCATTACAGGGTTACCGTAAAAATTTCTATTCAAAATTTCATTACAGGGTGATCGAAAATTCATGATACAGGGTGAATCGAAACTCAATAACTGAGTGATAAGGATTTTTTCCACTTACAATTGCTGACCCAAAAGTCATTACAGGGTGCTTGAAATTGTCTTTGGCGAAAATTTCATTACAGGGTGACATGAAATTCTCCAATACAACGTGATATGAAATTTTATTTTACGGTTACTACAGCATTTGTAGTTGATGTCCCAAAAATCATTACAGGGTTATCGTTAAATCTCTAATCAAAATTTCGTTACAGGGTGACCGAAAATTCATTATGCAGGATGAATCGAAATTTCAAAACGAGTAATATTGAATTTTTTTACTTACAATTGTTAACCCAAAAGTCATTACAGGGTGGTTGAAATTGTCTTTGGCAAAAATTTCATTACAGGGTGACTCGAAATTCCAATACAAGGTGATATGAAATTTCATTTTACGGTTACTACAACATTTGTAGTTGATGTCCCAAAAATCATAACAGGGTTACGGTTAAATCTCTATTCGAAATTTCATTACAGGGTAACCGAAAATTCATTACAGGGTAGTTGAAATTGTCTTTGGCAAAAATTTCAATACAGGGTGAGTCAAAATTCCAATACAGGGTGATATGAAAACTTCATTTTACGGTACAGCATTTAAAGTTGATGTCCCAAAAATCTTTACAGGGTAACCGAAAAATCTGCGATCAGAATTTTATTACAGGGTGATCTAAAATTAAATATGCAGGGTGAATCGAAACTTCAAAACGAGTGATATAGATTTTTACGTTAGCACTTACCATTGGTAACGCAAAACCGAAAAATCTTCACTCGAAAATTTCATTACAGGGTGATCGAAAATTCATCATACAGGATGAATCGAAATTTCAAAACTCAGTTATAAGGATTTTTTACTTACAATTGTTGACCCAAAAGTCATTACAGGGTGGTTGAAATTCTCCTTGGCGAAAATTTCAATACAGGGTGACTCGAAATTCCAATACAGGGTGATATGAAATTTCATTTTACGGTTACTACAGCATTTGTAGTTGATGTCCCAAAAACCATTACAGGGTTACTGAAAATTATTTGTCCAAAATTTCATTACAGGGTGACCGAAAATTCATTATGCAGGGTGAATCGAAATTTCAAAACGAGTGATATAGATTTTTACTTACATTTGTTGACCCAAACGTCATTACAGTTTGGTTGAAATTGTCTTTGGCAAAAATTTCATTACAGGTTGACTCGAAATTTCAATACAGGGTGATACGAAATTTTATTTTACGGTTACTACAGCATTTGTAGTTGATGTCCCAAAAACCATTACAGCGTTACCGTAAAATCTCTATTTAAAATTTCATTACAGGGTGACCGAAAATTCATTATGCAGGGTGAATCGAAATTTTAAAACTGAGTGAATGTGAAGGAAACCAAAAAATATTCACTCAAAATTTCAAAACAGGGTGATCGAAAATTCATCATACGGGGGGGTGAATCGAAATTAAGGAAAATATCTATAGAAAAGATGATTTATTGACTTATGTATAGAAAAGTTGTATAACAAGAAACGAAAATGCCAAACGGCAATAAGTGAGTACATATGATTGGTCAAAAATGGCATCTATAGATAGAAAAGGTGAAAACAAGGAATTTAAGACATATAGTTTAACTGTAAGTAACCTTAAAAACATTGAGCTTGCAGAGTAATTTGTACTCAACTCAATTGGTCAATCATATCAGGCTGCGATTTTTTTTCTATCAAACTTTTAGAGAATATTGTCTCAGTTACTACCAAACAAATTTTAGGATTGGACTCGAACAAACACTCTAGCAAACAAAGTCAATAGCATATCATTATATAGTCAAATAACACTACCAATTACTGCAGATAAAATAACACTAAACAAAATTTTGTGTGCCGTTGACCACGAACAAACATTCAAATTGGCGAGGTGGAAAAAAATACCGAAAAAAATTTTTTTCCGCGAATTTTCATTTTTATTTTATGGATATTATTTTGCAGATTTTTTTCATGTTTTTTTTCGTGGAAATATATTGATTTTTGAAAATAAAACAATTTTCAAAGTTTAATAAAATTGTTAAAAATTATTTTAACATAACAAAAAACAAACGTATTTTCATGAAAATTACATGAAAAAATCAGCGAAACAAGATCTATACAATAAAAATTAAAATTTCCCAACAACTTTTTCCGGTAGTTTTTTTACCACTCCGCCAATTTGAACGTTTGTTCGTGGTCAACGGCGCACAGAATTTTGTTTAGTGTATATATAAGCTTTACAAATTACTTTGATCAGTTGATTTCCACGAACAAACTGTATTCATGGTCGCCTTATACGCAACAGTTATTATGTACTAAAAATAACAATTCCTGGAACCCCATAACTGTCCGTGCTAATATTTTGTTTATAGTAACTGTGACAATATTCTCTAAAAGTTTGATAGAAAAAAAATCGCAGCCTGATATGATTGACCAATTGAGTTGAGTACAAATTACTCTGCAAGCTCAATGTTTTTAAGGTTACTTACAGTTAAACTATATGTCTTAAATTCCTTGTTTTCACCTTTTCTATCTATAGATGCCATTTTTGACCAATCATATGTACTCACTTATTGCCGTTTGGCATTTTCGTTTCTTGTATGTACTTCCTAGATAAATCAACAAATGCTTAACCTTTATCAGACTTTAATCAAATTCAGTTCCACAATCCATCACTCTTTTTATCAAAAAAAAAACTATTTACACAGTTTTTAGCACACCCTGTACTGTCCAATAGTCTTATAGCTGCAGTCTCACACTGATAACCCGAACGCTCAATTATCTGTTCCAGTGGCGGACGAGAAGGGGTAGTAAAAGTGGAGTTGCCCCCTCTTTGACGGTATAAAAAAGCAGAGTTTGTTCCTTAAGGTGTAGGTAAAATTACCTAATTTCAGCCAATTCCCCCCTCTTTGGGAAAATTCCCCTCCCTTTGGAGGGTTGAGTCGTCCGCCAGTGATCTGATTCCTTGAACACCTTCTTAATCGGGAATTTTCACCAATACTATTTGATGTTTTTTGTTGTCTTCGTTATTTCGACAAAATACGTGTTTTTCTTTGTTTTTCTAGGACGGGGTTGAACTTGTCATCATCCTACATACATATATTTTACAGAAGATTCCAGCGGTGGTTTCAGGCTTCAGCCAGTGGTCATTTCAGTTTTTTATCGTAAACCTCTTGCTTTTTAAATTTTTAATTTTCTAGTATTATTACTAATGGAATTCCTAGGTTAGTCAGTATAGATAAATATATATATATATTTAATGTTTTTTATATTTACGCTCTTGAATTAATTTAGTTTTTCCATTTTTATTACATTGTTTTTTTATGGGAATCATTATCACTGGTTGCACTCGTCTGCAACTTTAGAAAAATGGTATTAAAACAGAAATGTTTTCCATGCAATTTTTATTAAGATCTTCACTGACGTGTGGCTTTCGAAAAAGGTGCTTGGTCTCATTACCAATTGATGACTTCATGTTTTTCAAATGCATTCGAATGTTTTGTTATGACCTTTGCTGAAATTCTGATTTATTAGCTAAAATTCCATTTTGTGCAAAATTCGCAACTTTTTTTCACCATCTTAGGTTTACATCAGACGGGAAACTTTGTAAACATCAATGATACATCAACTGGTGTGGCTCGCGGTGACAGTACTTTTGAGCTGTCTCACACTGAACGCAGCTGAGGATAACTGTGTAACCGTTATTCAGGCTTTCGCAGATTCGGATTATAAATTAAATAACCATGATGCTTCACCTTTATGCAATCATCAAACATGGATTTATAAGGTTTGGATGGATGGATGGATGGATGGATGGATGGATGGATGGATGGATGGATGGATGGATGGATGGATGGATGGATGGATGGATGGATGGATGGATGGATGGATGGATGGATGGATGGATGGATAGATGGATGGATGGATGGATGGATGGATGGATGGATGGATGGATGGATGGATGGATGGATGGATGGATGGATGGATGGATGGATGGATGGATGGATGGATGGATGGATGGATGGATGGATGGATGGATGGATGGATGGATGGATGAAAGGATGGATGGATGGATGGATGAATAACTGGGATAACTTTTCCAGTTTACCGGCAAAACATTTTACTGGAATATCAATTATTGTCGGATTTATCGTCCGTCAGGTAGTACGAATCGCCTGGTGATCTCGACCAACACCACCGATGGATTCTACCACTCGTGGACGTTAGTTATCTTACTTGAATAGCATTCACAAATGTTTAGGAAACTGAATTTGAAATTTCTCAGCTCAGTAAAAAATATTTTAATTGATTTAATAATGGTAAGAACGGGCATTACCCACTGAAGTTAGAGCGTAACGACCATTGTCGCCTGTCTAGTCTAGTGCGCAGGGCACCAGCCTCGGGAACTGGATGTTCTCAGGTCGAAACCTGATCATGACGCCTTGCTCTGGGGTTTTAGGCATATTCCGTCCGTTTATTCAACATCTCCCACTACTACGAAAAAAAAATTCCGACATGATAAATATTAATAAAAGTCCCAGTAAAAAGAAACCAAAAAGTTTTTATCTAACCCTATTCTTTATTCCAATGGAAAACTTTTGTATATCCACTGCAGCTGGACCGGCACTCCGTGTCACGATGACAACTACATCGCGTACGACAGCAAAGAGTTCACTGAGGTAGAAGATTCAGTGGTCATCGAATACTACCACGAGGGTGCGGAAGTATCAGATCAGTTCACAGTATACATCAATGACTGGTATGATGGTTGGTGGATGAATGGATGGATGGATGGATGGATGGATGGATGGATGGATGGATGGATGGATGGATGGATGGATGGATGGATGGATGGATGGATGGATGGATGGATGGATGGATGGATGGATGGATGGATGGATGGATGGATGGATGGATGGATGGATGGATGGATGAATGTATGGATGGATGGATGGATGGAAATTGTTGCAGATTTCTGGCGCACATGGATGTGGGTGATCATCGGTGTTTCCGCATGGCTCATAGTGCTACCTGTGATTATCTGCATATGTGCCGTTTGCTGCTGTGGCTGTTGTGCCGGGGCCGTGAGCCACACCAGTAGACAACCGGCTGGCACATTCGTGTACCAGGTTGGGTATATTTAGGTAGGGATTCTCTTAAACTTACCGAAAATTACCTCACGGAATTCAGACCTACCGATAACCAACTCACCGAAAATTAGCTAAGGTATCTCACCGCTACAGAGGCACATAGTATAGGATAAGTTGGTTTTGTCGGTTTTTATTCTCGGTCGAAATTCCGGTCGAAAAACCACTTAATATATATATTTATTTTGATAATCAAGCAATCAACGAATGACTAAAATAATGAATGAATAAATGAATGGATGAATGAATGAATGAATGAATGAATGAATGAATGAATGAATGAATGAATGAATGAATGAATGAATGAATGAATGAATATATTCAGGTGCCTCCGCTGGCTTATGCCCCTCATCAGGGTCACTATGGTCAGTATGACAGACCAAGAGATCTCAGCATATCGTCGTCCGTGTTTTGATTATGGCTGCTTAATTCCCACTGCGTGTGGCCTTTCGTTGTCCATGTGAAACATTATAGCCAGGTTTTAGTTGCTTCCTAACAAGAAAACCTGGATAGGCTATAGACTAGTCTTTTCAGATTTTATTGTTATGTGTGCATTTTTTCTAAATCAAGTCATTGTGCTTCAAAAAAATTTTATTCACGTGGGCAAAAGGGTACGCAGAGTTATTTTTCAGTTATTAATCAATCAATAAGATTTTTTATTCTTCCTAATTTGATCCATAAATACTCTTATACTTTTTTGTGACACCAGATATTTCATCAATAAATAACATATGATCATTGATCAAAAGACTGTCTAATTTGATTGTTCGTTATGTCTATCTGAGAAAGTATTACAAAATAGAGACAGAAGTAAAATTAATTTTAAAATTTCACATGGATATAAAATCTTATGGATAGAATTTCTCCTGGATAAAAGTTACCTGGATAGATTTACACAAGATGGGATCGAAAAAAATATGGTCTCTCCGACTTGTTTCCGTTGCCGATACGTGCGCCCAACGACAACCACCGTTTCCATTTGGTAACATCTTTTCACATAGACTATGGGTTACAAGCAATCGGCATCCGAGCGTTCGATACCCGGTTGTTCAGAAATTTTAGGAACATTCTAATAAAACAGCTATTCTAGAACAATATCGAACATTATCAGTGAGATTTCAAAGGATACCTGGTTTGATAAATGCTCTAAAAACTTGATAAACAACCGATTATAATAGGATACTTAAAAAAAGTACTTCCATATCCTTTACATCATTCAGCACACATCCATCAATCATCAACACCCCCAACAACCACCAATTGTAGCCCCAACGTTGATCAACTCAACATCAACTCTCAACCAAGTTCTAACAATCTCACCTTGAAGATCAGTGTTCAACTCCTAGTCGTCAATCTTACCCTTCATAATCTCATAATACTCACCATGCCGAACGATGACCAGTCCTCGACCAGAACCGGTGAACAAATCTGGACGCAGGGCTACTTTGAGCTGGAGCATGGATCGAAGATTTCTAGTTAGCAATTTTTCTTTTAAATCGTGAACTGTTAACTGAGAATGTGGAAATTTTTAAGGCCAAACGATTTGATAAAAAAAAACTTCTACGTCTTTTTTTACTGAACAACCGGAACACTGGTGAACGAGCTTATCCTCCAAAGGGAAGAGAATCGGCGGGAATTAGGCCATTTACCTACACCTTAGGGTTCAAAATGCAACTTTTTGAAACCGCCAAAGAAGGGGGGATACTACTCACCCCACCCCTGAACCGTGTGTGTCATATCTTTCAATCGGTTCATACCCATTTGGGCGAATCCCACTTGGGCGATAACCACTTGGGCGATTCCACTTGGGCGAATCCCATTTGGGCGAATACCCACTTGGGCGAACGTCTACTTGGGCGAATCCCAACTGGGCGAATGTAAATGAAACTGTTCACAAACGCAAAGAATATCTCGATGTGTTTCACTCATGTTGTACACAAGTGAAATTTGATTCGACTAACGATTTACATGCTTTCAGATGTTTCCCCTTGCTTGAAAAATAATAATTTTCTTAGAAGTTGATGCTAACGGTCCAAGGCGGGGGCATAAAACTTAGGTTTCAGTTTAGGCTTAGGCTTAGGCTGTGTATTTGGCAAAGGCTTATCCCAAATACAGAGCCTAAGCCTAAACTGAAAACTAACTCTTAGCCTCATACAAGGCAATCTCCTTTACTAACGTATAGTCTGTGTTCATGACTAAGCCGAAGCCGTACGTCAATGAAAGGAGTGCTTGAAATGAAATGGTGGGCTACCAATATCAATTTTGGAAACCAACTTTTCTTATCAACTTCTTATTAGCAAAATGAAGATTGAAATCGGTGACTTAATCGTGACACTTCTCTTGTAAAACAACTTTCCATTCGGACAACTGATTAATTTTTTCAAAATATGTTTTCGGACAAGTTCGGACGACTGAACGCATACCCCAGTTTCATATACATTCGCCCAAATGGGAATTGCCCAAATGGGATTCGCCCAAGTGGGTATTCGCCCAAGTGGGTATTCGCCCAAATGGAATTCGCCCAAGTGGAATCGCCCAAGTGGTTTTCGCCCAAATGGGATTCGCCCAAATGGGTATACACCCTTTCAATCGGAACCTGGTCTAATTTTATAATTGGAACTTTGTCATTTCTCTTAATCGGAACTTTGTCATTTTATTCAACCGGAACTTTGTCATTTTATTCAATCGGAACCTCGTCATTGCAGACTGGATACTGCAGAAGGAGCTGGGATCGGGCGCCAATGGATGTGTTTGGAAGGTACATATATGTTCATGATTATGATTATAACACTGCACTTTGAACATTGAGCGTTTAACAATGAACATTAAACTGAGAACATTTTTTTAATCATAAAAGGTTCATCACGCCGTCAGACATGATCAGATGGCCGTGATCAAGATGGCCAAGACTGAAGAGGCCAATGCCACGCTCAAGTGGGAGGCCGAGGTTTAATCACTCACTCACTCACTCACTCACTCACTCACTCACTCACTCACTCACTCACTCACTCACTCACTCACTCACTCACTCACTCAGGAGAAACTGTCGTTGCGGGTAATCAGATTGCATTTCTCGTGATTGAAATGACTGAATCGACCGTGGATGACCTGTTACAGGTATTGGTTTACTGAGTGACTGAGTTAATGACGGGCTGACTGACTGACGGACTGAGTGACTGACAACTGACTGACTGACTGACTGACTGACTGACTGACTGACTGACTGACTGAATGACTGACTGAATGACTTGATTCGACCGTCTTCTACAGGGCCTCAATGACCACGATAAAAGACTAAGAGCGTTGCAGTTGTCCGCCCAACTGCTGCGGGTTAAACTCACTCACTCACTCACTCACTCACTCACTCACTCACTCACTCACTCACTCACTCACTCACTCACTCACTCACTCACTCACTCACTCACTCACTCACTCACTCACTCACTCACTCACTCACTCACTCACTCACTCACAGGCTCTATATGATCTGCATTCGGTGGGTCTGCTTCACCGAGATATCAAACCGGAGAACATGGGTCTGTTGAAAGGGCAAAAATACAAGGGTAACGAAACACGAATTCTAAAGTTGTTCGATCTGGGAATGGCTCGCATCTTCACTGATGGTCGTGGACGATTGCGCATACCACGCACTTGGGTTTGAGTGTTGTTGTTGTTGTTGTTGTTGTTGTTGTTGTTGTTGTTGTTGTTGTTGTTGTTGTTGTTGTTGTTGTTGTTGTTGTTGTTGTTGTTGTTGTTGTTGTTGTTGTTGTTGTTGTTGTTGTTGTTGTTGTTGTTGTTGTTGTTGTTGTTGTTGTTGTTGTTGTTGTTGTTGTTGACACTGTTGTTGTTGTAGTGTGGCATGCGTGGCACGTACGAATGGAGTAGTGCCCGTGCTGAGCTGGGAAGAGATCAGTCGAGAGTGGATGATCTGTTTGGATGGTTCTACACGACGATCGAATGGATCAATCCCAATACAACACTGCCGATTCTGTGGTCGGATCGGGGTAAAGTTGGTGAATCAGACAGTCAGTCAGTCAGTTATGTAGTCAGTCAGTCAGTCAGTCATTCAGTCTGTCTGTCTGTCCGTCAATCAGTCAGTCAGTCGGTCTCTCAGTCAGTCAGCAACTCGTACACCTGCATTAAACAGTCGGTAAAGCCGAGAATGTTCTCAATCAGCTTCAGTTCAGTTCAGTCAGTCCGTCCGTCAGTCAGTCAGTCGGCTGAGTCGGTAAAGTAAAATCTTCAATCGATCAACAAATCGCTCTACTTTTCCAGTCTCAACGCCGCTGGTTGAAGAAGAATACTGCACCCGCATGTTTTCTACTTCGGAACTGTCCGCTCGAGTTTTACAAGGTTGACTGACGGACTAACTGACGGGCTGACAGACAGAGAGACTGACTGACTGACTGACTGACTGACTGGTGGACTGACTGATTTAATGTGTAACAGATAAACGCTTATCTCCATATGCTCTCTCCATCTACGTGTCCCGACTATGAAATGCTTTGTCACATGCTCGTTGCCAGTTACAAACAGGCAAGTGACTGAGTGAATAAGTGAGTGAGTGAGTGAGTGAGTGAGTGAGTGAGTGAGTGAGTGAGTGAGTGAGTGAGTGAGTGAGTGAGTGAGTGAGTGAGTGAGTGAGTGAGTGAGTGAGTGAGTGAGTGAGTGAGTGAGTGAGTGAGTGAGTGAGTGAGTGAGAGTGAGTGAGTGAGTGAGTGAGTGAGTGAGTGAGTGAGTGAGTGAGTGAGTGAGTGAGTGAGTGAGTGAGTGAGTGAGTGAGTGAGTGAGTGAGTGAGTGAGTGAGTGAGTGAGTGAGTGAGTGAGTGAGTGAGTGAGTGAGTGAGTGAGTGAGTGAGTGAGTGAGTGAGTGAGTGAGTGAGTGAGTGAGTGAGTGAGTGAGTGAGTGAGTGAGTGAAAGAGTGAGTGAGATAGACTTCAGCTGAAACGAGGCGATCAAGTGCCCTTTCCTTGGCCTCTGGACGCCGCCACGGTCAACTTAAAAGGTGATCAAAACGTAGACGCCAAACTCAAGAAGCCGGATGCAGCCACCAAGAAACGCGGACTCTTCGGTTCTTCTATTGTTGTTGTTGTTGTTGTTGTTGTTGTTGTTGTTGTTGTTGTTGTTGTTGTTATTATTATTGTTGTTGTTGTTGTTGTTGTTGTTGTTGTTGTTGTTGTTGTTGTTGTTGTTGTTGTTGTTGTTGTTGTTGTTGTTGTTGTTGTTGTTGTTGTTGTTGTTGTTGTTGTTGTTGTTGTTGTTGTTGTTGTTGTTGTTGTTGTTGTTGTTGTTGTTGTTGTTGTTGTTGTTGTTGTTGTTGTTGTTGTTGTTGTTGTTGTTGTTGTTGTTGTTGTTGTTGTTGTTGTTGTTGTTGTTGTTGTTGTTGTTGTTGTTGTTGTTGTTGTTGTTGTTGTGGTTGTTGTTGTTGTTGTTGTTGTTGTTGTTGTTGTTGTTGTTGTTGCTGTTGTTATTGTTAGTGGGGATTATCTTCAGGTTTCCTAAAGAAAAACAAAAAATCGGATGACGATTTTGTGCCACTGAGCGACCCACACGAGGAATCAGAAACCAAACATTAACTTGTTTATACAATAATAATATATAACGTTTAGTTAATGTGTACAAAATTAGTTTATGATAAATGACAAAACCCCAAAAGCAACCTTCCCGGATGAAAGTTGAGGGGTAAAACCATTTTCATATTGGTGTGTGATTCGATACTGCTCCGAATTACTACTTAATTCCATGCCCTATTGTTATCCTGTTAAATTATCATTAACAATTTTAACTAAATTTTATTTAAAATCATATCACTCATTTCATGTGGATTAGTAGAACTGATTCATGAATAAATCTCTGTTAAAACTCACTACACTCAGTTACTTTCGTCCAACCGTCAACCTTCGTTTGTTCCTTTATGTGTTAGCTTTTTTGTTTGATTTTCAAAATATGCATTACTACTGTAAAATACAAAAGCGTGGTCTATTTTTCAACTGTTTGACACCATTTTTAGAAAACGTTCCAATGGATACACCTGAGTATATGTATGCCAGGATATCACATCTTTGAAAGTCACTCTGATTTTGAAAATAAACATGATACTCACTAAGAAAATTGACGCGGTTTTTTTTTTATTCCGTCTCTTAATCAGTTGAGAACGACAACAAAAAGTTCAACAAGCGTTGTTGCATTACCGTGTGTCAAAATAATAAATAAAAGTATCAACAGAAACATTCCGCTGAATTAGTGAAAACCGGTAAAATACTGGTGAACTTTTTGTTTGCTCTGATTTTTATACAGTAGCAACAAGGCGACCGGAAAACTCACAATTTGTTTTTGATACTTTT
>OZ038442.1:10672295-10676123 GCA_964036265.1 Daptonema setosum
GGAGAAAATAGGAAATCTTTTTTTCTTTATGAAACTGACAACTTTATTTAGAATACATCAAGTTCTATTATTCAGTTTAGGATCAAAGTGCCTGTTGAATTTTTGTATGCGCTCTTTTCGCACAAACTTCAATAATTGTTAATAGCATTGGTTCTGTTGTTTTCCCTCTTTGTTTCATGTTATTATGTCTATATGACACTGATTCCTCACTGGTCACTTAGGCGCTGTTCATACTTCACGCGCGATTTTGTGCGATTCTCGCGCGTGAATCGCAAAAAACATTAGGTTGGTTTATAACACATGTGACCCTGAAATTCAGGCAACAGCTAGCTGCCCAGTTGGCCGAGCCACACGTGTTATAACCAACCTAATGTTTTTTTTGCGTTTCACGCGCGAGAATCGCACAAATCGCGCGTCGAGTATGAACAGCGCCTTATTTTCGCTCAATTATGTACATACATAAGTGAGTGCAAGTGCAATATGTTTTACCATGTGATTCTCATTTGTTCCAAATTTGTGCAATACAACAATTATTGTATATAATTTCCATTTTAAACCTGAACATGTAACTGAGTTGTGAAGACAATGCGAATGACAGTGAAAATAACTGCAGAATGTGGGATAAAGTGCAATATAAATTCCGACGCAATGATAGTTAAAAAAAATCCACGTGTTTCCCAAATCGTATTCCTGTCAAACTTATCTAGCGTCTCAATTTCGAAAATAATAATAATTGTTCGATAGAAGTTCACTTCTGACCAATAGCGCGTCGAGAATAATTCTACCGATCCGTTGCCCCAACTAAATAGCAATGTATGAAAATTTACGGGAGTCATGAAAAGCGTGGGCGAATTGACCAAACACCCTCATATGTACCTCAATTCAAATCACTAGCGGACGAGAAGGGATAGGGAAAAGTGAAACTCCCTCTCTTTGGCGACTTCAAAAAGTAGAATTTTTTCCCTAAGGTGTAGGTAAAACGGTCTCAAAACTGCCAATTCCCCCTCTTTGACGAAATTCCCCTCCCTTTGAAGCCATACCATCACATGCATTGCATGATACATTGTAACTGACGCTCAATCGATAGGATTAGTACATAAACGAGTAGCGAACGAGAAGGTGTAGGATGGAAAGTTAGGTGAGGTCACTCATGGTGTAGGATGGAACATTTTTGTATCTCCAGAAACTGATGGTACCAAACTTAAGTTTTATGATAAACTAGGCTTTTACGTTACCAAATTTCACCTTATCGATACATATGTACCTTTAACCGCCAATGTAATGGTACCATCGTTTTGAGTTATCTAACGCACTGGCGAACAAGTTAATATTCCAAAGGGAGGGGAATTTTTCCAAAGACGGGGGAATTCGCAAATTTTAAACCATTTTACCTACACCGTAGGGAAAAAATTTTTTTAACGCCAAAGAGGGGGAATTCCACTTTTCCTACCCCTTCTCGTCCGCTAGCGATCCAACGGCACGGGCATTAGTGGTAAAGCTGTTATTGAATTTAATCGAAAAAAATATAACATAGATCAGAACAGTAACCAGAACGGTTTTGTACTGATTTACAAAATTTGATAGAAACTGAATGAATCGAGAAACAGTAAGATTATTAGCGATTTGAAATAGATTAAAGTTTCTAAAACGTAACTCAATTTTTTTTCTGGAATCGTGAAATTTGATCAGTAAAAATCAATATTAAAAGAAAAGATAACCGTTTTTATTGAAAATTTGGGCAGTTGTGTAGCTCGTCCAGTCTATGGAAACAAAAAATTCAGTAATTTACAGCAAATTACAAAAACTTCAAATTCAGCGTCATACGATCCTCAACCATTGTTCTACAATATTATTTTTCGGTGGTTAAAATTACCGATTCCATTATTGAATTAGTCCAAGCAAACTTTTATGCAGTTGAGTTAAAAGTTGCATTCAGGTTTTTTTCAGGACAGTGAAAATGAGTTTTTCTATCTTTCTTCTTGGCCTGACAGTGTTGCTGACTTGCTGCTGGTCTACGAAAATACGTGCGGATGAAGGTTATTTTTCACACTCACTCACTCACTCATTCACTCTTTCACTCACTCACAGGCACCATCTGGCAGTCGTTCTCCACCGGTCGTCCAGATAGCAAAGAAGCTCGAGAAGAACATGAGAAACTGAAGTCCCTGGCCAACGCGGCCATTTTGGATGAGAAAAAATTTCAGGTGCAATTTCAAAAGCAAATTTTTTGCTTAAAACATTTTTTAGTCCGATTTATGGAAACTAAATTTCAGGAAGTGTCAGATATCGAAGAGTTGAAAGCGAAGGCCAAAGCCATGGAACTGTTGCTGAGAAGCATGTCCAATATGGAAGTGGGTAAGCCAGCTGGTTAGGGACAATCACTCACTCACTCACTCACTCACTCACTCACTCACTCACTCACTCACTCACTCACTCACTCACTCACTCACTCACTCACTCACTCACTCACTCACTCACTCACTCACTCACTCACTCACTCACTCACTCACTCACTCACTCTCTCACTCATTCACTCACTCACTCACTCACATACTCACTCACTCACTTACTCACTCACTCACTCACTCACTTTCTCACTCACTCACTCACTTATTCCTATTTAGCCGACTCAGTTGAAGACACCATTCATGATGCCAAGTTTGACCCGAAGACCTCGCCAGCATCAACTAGTCCTCAGCCGGTTAGTTATCGAGTGAGTGAGCGTGTGAGTGAGTGAGTGAGTGAGTGAGTGAGTGAGTGAGTGAGTGAGTGAGTGAGTGAGTGAGTGAGTGAGTGAGTGAGTGAGTGAGTGAGTGAGTGAGTGAGTGAGTGAGTGAGTGAGTGAGTGAGTGAGTGAGTGAGTCAAATGAGTAAATTTCAGGACAAAACTGTCGAACCGAAGCTGGATAACGAAAATCAAGGTAACGCGTTCGGCGCATCGAAAGATAGTGCGGTTTAAATAGAGCATCATAACTTTATCAAGGTATCTTGTTACTCAATAAAAATTTTGGTTTTGAATTCGAAACTGATTTTGAAAGATATTTTTTCACATGACATTTGGATAACATTCGAAAGTCGAGTGAAATTAATCGCAAATGTTGTAACTGATACGCAAAAATATGTTTTGATAACAGGAAACCTTGACCAAGCTAAACATTGTAGTGAAACTACAAATGATCACTCAAAACTGATAATATTTACATGCATTACGATATACATTGTTCCGGAAACCTTTTAAAAAACCAGTCAATTATTGAAGGGATGATTCAAATCTCTTAACCTGAAAATATTCTTCAAAAAACTGGTAGTATCATATGCGAATTTCTTTAATGAACTGAAGAATCTGTTATGATCGGAATTAGATCCTCCCTCTCTCCGTGAATATTATTTTGTCGAAAGTTATTAAAGAATTCATTTTTTTGTAAATTTTTATGAATGATTTAGTTCACCAACATTTAACTGATACTTTATTTCACTTCAATGAAAAACCAAACTGAAGATTGCAATCAAGTTTATTTGGTCTGGTTTTATAATGGAAATTTTTACAATAGAATTGGTTGTGGGGAAGACAATATTATCTGGAGTTCTAATTGGTGTTAGAAACTAGATAATAGTGGTTTGAGTTTGACTAAAATACACAATTTTACTGTTGCATTGAATTGGTGACAAAAAAGGGGACATCTAATCTATTTATCTTCATGAAGTTCTTGTGGGCTAGTCTTGTTTCTCAAAAAAAGATTTTGGCGCGCAGTTTAAATTCAAATATAAGGATCATCAATGGGCAATCCTGACCACGATTAGAAACTGTATTACTAAGAGACGAGAACG
>OZ038442.1:10676323-10702770 GCA_964036265.1 Daptonema setosum
CCTGAACATAATTTTTTCAACGTACTTGAAGTAAATAAATGAGAAGAAACTATTGTTTTTTTTCAGGAAAGAATCAGCGAAAAAGAATCCGTCTCTGCTCAACAGTATCACTTGCTCCACAAACAGGTTAACTGGGTACTTGTTTTACTCACCCACTGACTCACTCACTAACCCACTCTTTCTTTCTTTCACTCACTCCTCACTCCTCACTCACTCACTCACTCATTCACTCACTCACTCACTCACTCACTCACTACCTCCTCACTCACTCACTCACTCACTCACTCACTCACTCACTCACTCACTCACTCACTCACTCACTCACTCACTCACTCACTCACTCACTCACTCACTCACTCACTCACTCACTCACTCACTCACTCACTCAACCAACTACTGTGCCTTCGCATCGCACTTGATCACCCAGCAGACGTGCGAGCTCTGGCACTCGCCGTCACTGGTACATGGCACCATCAGTGGAGGTAAAGCTGAAATCAGACAAAATATTATTATTATGATAAAATATTAAACTAGTTATTCATAAAAAATCATAAAAAACTGTTTTCACTTAACAGAACGATTTAAAAATGAACATTTTAAGTAAACTATAAATTAGTGATTTATCATTCAAGAATAAAGCGATTTCAATCATACAAATTGGACCCCTTAGGCACTTCGTAACGTTGCATTCGATATATTAAGAACTCGCACACCTAAACCATTTGTCATGCCATTTATTTCCTCCTGATTGAAATTCTTCAAAATTATTTAAGAAAATAAAAAGTATATAGGATAAGTAAATAACCATTTGATAGATTGATTGCACAAATCATTAATAAGAAAACCAGTATTAATTTAGTGCACGTATCCGAGAGCTTGATGTCGACATGATTGAGCTTCTAGATGTCGAAAATGATGCACAAATGTCGACGCTGAAACACGACACAATATGACATAAAATATGACATTATACGTGATATTACATTTTTATATGATAATCAATGGAAACTTTGAAATCAAATCAACAGTAAACAATGAGATTGGAAGAGTTACATAATCACCGCAAGTGGGGTTTTTCCACATTGTATAATTTTTTTATATTGACAGTTAAATACTGTGAAAATTTAATTCAAACAACTTCACAAGGCAATGCCGTTTACCTATTATTTCTAGTTTCAAGCATGTTTAACCTCGTTTGTGGGAAATAATATCGTTAAAATAATTGCAACGTGACCAACCTTGAGATGAGATTTTGATTTATCGAAAACAAACCAATAAACGAAAGAAATAATATATTCAGACAATAAAATAAACGTGAATCAGACGTCAATATATATTATTCTTTATATTTATATCTATTCTATATGCTAATGTGTTTGTCTTCAAAGGAATCGCCCATGGTCAATACACAATAGAACTTGTTGATCACCGAATCGAATCTCTGGACCTGATTATCGAGAAATGATACTTATTTTTTGCCAGAGGGAGATTTAATTGTTTCATGGTCAGTCCTTCGAAAAATTAAATTGGATCTTAATTTAACGACATGCATATAAAGCTGGAAGAAATTCAAAACGACTATTTTTTGTTATATCTATATGCTAATGTGTTTGTGTTCAAAGAAATCGCACATGGTCAATGCACAATAGAACTTGTTATATACGCTGAGAATCTGCACTAAACAATCACGAGAAGATATGTATAGGCCTCATAATTGATTCTAAGAAATGATGTAAAAATGCGTGAACCAATGAAGTTGATAATCAAGTTCTAAAATAGTCAGACCATGTTCTAGAATAGTCAGACCATGTTCTAGATTAGTCAGACCATGTTCTAAAATAGTCAGAACCAGACTGCCAACTTACTCACATGAAACAGGATTGGGAAAAGTTTTATTCAGCGCGATTTGATATCGTGAACCGAATTTGGGGTTATTTAATAACCGATTACGAAGCCAATACTTTTTTGTTCTCACTATTCTGCCAATGGAGCTCTTGATGGAAATCATGATCAAACTAACTCGTGATAAAAATGCAGATGGTAATTTAACGACATGCATATAATTAAGCTGGAAAAAGTACATGTGTTTTCATAGACCATTATAGTTTCTTCTAAAATTTCCACCTTTAAAAATAGTCGTAATTTAATAAGACCACATAAAAAACAGACTAATTGGTGTTTAACGCATTGATGGCTAAAAAACTTATGAATTGGGAAATTAGTGCAATTGATCAAATGAAGCCAAACTTCCCAGTTTTTCGTTTATAAAAGCATGCCAACTGTCTTGTAATGGTCACGTGACCTGCATTCTATATTGTACAGTCTGAAACTCTTGATAAAACTAGTTTCCTTTACCCTATAAAAACCGAGAATTCATTAAAAAAAACTCATCAGACAGTTACGTTTTTTTGCCACAAAAACATAAACCTTCATTAAACCAATGAAACCACTCAACCGGCACCATTTTTGTTTTTATTTCTAGGTGGGAACTGTCCGAATTTCTTCCATGTAGTTTCACACCATTCGAAATAAACTGGTTTACAAACGCGTCACTAGCGGACGAAGGAAAAACAAAAAAAATATAATTCCCCCACTTTTTGGCAGCTCAAAAAGTAGATTTTGTTCCATAAGGTGTGGGTAAAACAGCCTAAAAAGGATAATTCTCCTCTTTTTGAAAAAAAAAACTCCTGACCTTGGAAGATTTTCTCGTCCGCCAGTGCGACGCGGTGACTTCCAACTCATGTGGATGGCGCCTTGCCTGTCTGACCTAGAATGTCTTCCGTTAAACGAAACCGTTCATGAAACAACGAAGCATGAAAGTTAAACTAGCCGTCGTTTTTTAGTTTTTATTTGATCATATCAAGTCAATGTCCTTCTCATTGATGTATTGTACGTGTTTGTGTAAATGGGTTTGAGTCATTTAGAAGAAATTTTTTTGAATAGAATGCGATTTTTTACTTACTTTTTTAACCTCGCAATAATATTAACTGAGCAAGGTTTACACTGAAAACTTTGAAAAACAGTAAGCTCTCTGTAGGAAGTAAAACTGATAGAATTATGAAGACATGAATAGAGCAAAATCCTTATTTGATGGGTTAGCTTCGGCAACGAGTTGAATGTTAACACGAGTAGGAAACACAACTAAGAATTCCAGAATAAAACTAGGTTACAAACGCATGGTTTGTCATGTATATCATATCGCATTCCAGTTCAAGTTCACCCTACTTGCTGCGCTAAACCTGTTTCATTTTGAAAAACTCGTGTCTGAGCGTGCACGCGCGCGTATTTTCTTCTGTTGCTGTCTTAGCAAACAAGCGTGTAGTGTAGTTGAATTCGGACGTTTGTAAATCTCTTGAAAAATTAAATGACCATCATTAATACAAAACATGAAAAATTATGACTGACAAGCTGAGACATTTTTTACAACCAATTCAATGTAGTAAAGTAAAAATCGAAATTTAACGAGAATTACAATTTGACTTGAAAAAACTTTATTACAACCTCATCTTTAGCTGCTTGGGTGAGTGAGCTACTGAGATAGTGATTGAGAATGCGTGAGTGAGTGATTGAGTCAATTAGTGAGTGAGCAATATCACAAAAACAAAAACCAATCAAAGATGAATTAATCCAACTTTCAAACCAGTCAAACACAACATTGTTGTTCATTCGTAAATCATTTCCATAAATAAAATAACCGGGCAATAAACACAGTAACAAGACAAGCAAATCACCATAAAATATAACATCCACAATTTAGTACCTACTTAGGGCGCGTTCCAGAGCTGTCTTGAGAAAGTCTCAAGAACTTTTATCTGTAAACCTTTCGGTACACATAAAAAATGTTTGTTCCCGATGAAATTTTCGGAACATTTGGTTGGTTGGGTACAAAACCTGTTTTTATTAGTTTCGAAAGTTTGAAAAATAAAGTTCTTGAGACAACTCTGAACACGCCCTTAATTTTAGAAACATAACGTAATACTTAATAACGGCATCACATTTTTTCGACCGGCCTCAGCCCGAGTATGTTGAACGCCTGCAACATTGTATCAGCCGTGGCCTCGCAAAGCGCCAGTCGGTGCAGATGTGTCTTGACTACGTTGCCTGAAACACTGAGTGAGTGAGTGATTCCTAACTAGCCACTAACAAAAAAGGTTGAGTGACTCATTAAATAGTCTTAATTTAGTTTATTTTCGTCAATATTTTTCTCCGTAACGCACATTATTCGATACGTACTCACACAATCAGTCAACCACTCAGGTCCAGCCAGTCATTCACCTCAGTCAGTCACTCGGTCACTCGGGTTCAGTCAGTCAGTAAGTCAATCACTCGCTCACCAACCTTTGTCATCACGCTCAATACAGTAACAGTCGCCGTAAAACTCCGTGAACGTACTGGACAGCTCGTAGAGGTACTCGCACATCAGATGAATGTTGAACGTGTCAACGACCTAAGGCCAGAGCCAGTCAGTCAGTAGGTAAGTCAGTCATTCAGTAAGTCAGTTGGTCAGTCAGTCAGTCAGTCAGTCAGAAATCAGCACCTGCAACAAGCAGTCGGTGAATCGGAAAATGTTCTTAATCAGCTTCAGCTCTGACGGCCGATCGACGGGCAGCGCCGACTGTGCCTTGACGAAGTCGAGCAGCTGCTGCCGGGACACACCTGCTTTGCGTGCGATCGACCTGATAACATGGATTGCCAAAAAAAAAATTCACACATTTTTTTTTTTTTTTTTTTTTTTTTTTTTTTTATTCATTGTTTTTTTTTTTTTTTTTACAAATTTTTGGTATCCATCCAGGATCGACCATACATGTCCCAAATCATCAGTAGGGTACTCATTTAGATTTATTTAATGATTCTGATGACTTAGATAACAGTTTTGAGCCCAAACTCGTAAGGAATAATTGATTAAAGTAAGGTAAAGAACTGCCTGGAATTCAAGTGAAAAGTTGTAGTGTTAACTACTGTAAATTAGCTGCATCAAATGTAAGAGAAGGTGATGCACAGTAGTCGACTGTGCGACTCAACTCAACCCAACAGCTGTATGCTATAACATGCAATCATCATGTTCAGTGGGTGTTACCCGGGTTGGACAAGTTAACGTGTCATTTTTTCACTTGAATCTCAAGAAGCTCTTTAGCAGCAACTTGACTTGAATGTTTTGCACTACTGAACAAAACCTGCTATAATAACTCATTGATTGCCTCAGATTTAGAGATCAACAACTGTGCCCTGTGGTGATTTGTTTGCATGCCGCATGCGGCGCAGAGCAGCCTCGTGGCTCGTGTTCGTGATGATGACTGGACTGGACTGCACGAACATAATGCATGTGATGTGATAGTGATATGATGTACATGTGTGATATGTGTAATGTGTTGTCTTGAGTTGAGAATTACCCGCTTTTAATCTGTGGTGTGGTGACCATGCCATGAGTAATATATAGTCAATAATACTGCTGTTATTCACATACATGCTGTTGTATTAAAGCCATTATTCAGTATAAATATAATCAAGACAAACTCAGGACAACTGTGAGATCAAGCAAGGGGATGGGAATCATATAAGCCGTCGTCGTCACCTTCAAAATATGTGTTTGTAAAACTTTTACCACACTTCTGACATTTTATACTACACTTTAGAGATGTTATTAACGTATTACAAAGACATTTTCAAAACTTTGTAAAAAAAAAAAAAAAAAAAAATAACAAAATTTTTTTTTTTTTTTTTTTTTTTTAATTTTTTTTTTGGCAATCCATGCCTGATAATCAGTTATTAACTCACTCACTCACTCACTCACTCACTCACTCACTCACTCACTCACTCACTCACTCACTCACTCACTCACTCTTCACTCACCCACTCACTCACCCACTCTCTCACTCTCACTCACTCACTCTTTCACTCACTCACTCACTCACTCACTCACTCACTCACTCACTCACTCACTCACTCACTCACTCACTCACTCACTCACTCACTCACTCACTCACTCACTCACTCACCTCACTCACCTCACTCACTCACTCACTCACTCACCTGATCCTCACGTACGAGTACAACAGGTACACGGCCGTGTTGCCGCGATCGTCCAGCATCTACAGAAAAGCTCAACAATAAAAAAATTGAAAAAGCTTATAAACTTAAATAATTTAATTAGTGAAAATAGTTTTTTACGTGAAAATACAGTGACTAAAAACCTCCAGTTTGAACGAACCCGATCAAACGAGAACACGTAATCCTGTGTGTGATTCTGGCTGAGATCGCTATACTTGATACACCCGTATGCCACGGCTTCGGCCGTTGCGTGCAGCTCGGCCGGTGTCATCACCTGAAAATATATAGTCAATTCAATTAATTTTGACTGAATTAGCTCAGGAGATATATTTACTGATCGAGTGGCATTCTGTGTATTTCAAAGAAAAACAAGTAATAAACAAAAATAGAGAGGTGGCGTTTCATCCCTTTATCAAGATGCCAGAAATTGTGGGTCTCAACCTTAACTGGGGCTGGAGGGATATCAACTGACTACTTACTACTACAACTACTAGTCCGACTAACGCTGTCCCTCTCCTTCTCCACCAGCTTCTCCTGTGCCCGTTTAACACCCTCGTCGAGCAGATCGGTCAATCTGACCGTGTCACCCGATCGTGTCTTGAACTTCTTCCTAAAATCGTATGAACTTAATTTGAGTGCTTCACTGAAATATTAACTCACACTTGTCTCTTGTTTCACCCACCACTTCATTCAACAACAAAACATCTATTTTAATTTATGCTTCAAGAACGTTTATGCATTATGTCTTACTAACTTGTCTTCGCCCAGCACCAGTCCAAAGCCGACATGTTCAATCCGGTTGATTTCCGGATCATACCAGCCCATTTGACGACCGACGGCAAAAATTTGCTGCATGTGCATCGACTGAAAGTTAAGCAAATATCAACAACAACACCTGAAACAATAACATCAACAACAACAATGACCAACAACAACAACAACAACAACAACACCGACCTGTCCCGCGTCAATCACATAGACGACCCAGTCAGCCTTCTCCTCAAATAATCGGTTTTTCAACGCAGCCAGATCCGAAGTATCGTAGGTGTAACCACCATCGGATTTCACGACCGTCAATGGAACATCGTGTCCTTCGGGGAACAACAGCTCACGACCCTCTTCGACTTTGGTGAGACCTGCGAGTGAGTGAGTGAGTGAATGAGTGAGTGAGTGAGTGAGTGAGTGAGTGAGTGAGTGAGTGAGTGAGTGAGTGAGTGAGTGAGTGAGTGAGTGAGTGAGTGAGTGAAGGGGTTAGTTAGTAAGTGAGCTAACCAGCTTTCCGGACCTCCTCGACGACGGCACCCATTCTCGTCTGGTAGAAGGATTCGCCCCGCTCAACAACATTGATATCGAGACGTTCGTAAATCCTACCAAAATCTGAAATAAACATTTTTTTAGAACCATGAAACAAAATATTTTGAAAAACATTACGAAGTTACCATAGCTGCAATCTATGGAATTGTGACAATGGAACTTGAGCAATCGCAACAACAACAACAACAACAACAGCAACAACCACAACAACAACAACAACAACAACAACAATAACAACAACAACAACAACAACAACATCAAAACAACAACAACAACAACAACAACAACAACAACAATAACAACAACAACATCAAAATAACAACAACAACAACAACTATAACGATAGCGACAACAACAACAACAACAACAACAACAACAACAACAACAACAACAACCGACCCTGTCTGGACACGTCACAGATGAGCTGCCATGCCTTCACGATTGTAGCATCGAACTTCTGCAGTTTGACGACACACTCGTACGCTCGGGCCTTGAACGCTTCGTCCTCGTCGAAACGCTTTTTAGATTCCTATAACATTAAATCTGGCTTGAGACACATAACCTGACACGGTGCTTTTGAGTTTCAATTTATTAAACTTTCAGTTTATTCAACGCTTTCTGGTCACGAAAACGAAAATACGATTCTGATTTGGAGTCATTAGTGTGCCTTGACCTCATAAAACGCCCAACCTTATAAAACGCCTGCAGATCGGCAATGGGCGGTGGCTGGGTGGCATAATCGGGGAAGTTGTCCTGGAATAAATATTCGACTTCAAGTATTTTGAAATTTTTTTCATCATTAAAAACTCTGGAAGAGCGAGAGGATCATTATAAAAAATACAATAAGCCGGTACACTTTTTTAAAAGAGCGTAATAAACATGTAAACCATTAAAAGAAATATTAATGGAAAGTTTATTAAAATTGTAAGTTAACGAAAAAAAGTATATAAAACCTCAGAATTATTATTTAAAAAAAGTATTAAAAACCTGTAAATGGGCGATGAGCATGCCAAATTGTGTGCCCCAGTCGCCAATATGGTTCAGGCGGAGCACGTCGAAACCGATGTACTCCAGCAGACGACAGATCGAATCGCCGATGATGGTCGACCTGAAGAGGGATCCTCGAAACTTGAAAACTTTTGACATTAACTTGCTTACTGGTTTACATAAACCCTCAGCAAAACAACAGTTTTACATAAACCCGTTAGATCAAAAATAAATGTTATGACGTCGTTCACAACAGCTACTACAACAACAACAACAACCAACAGCAACCAACAACAACAACAACAACAACAACAACAACAACAACAACAACAACAACAACAACAACAACAACAACAACAACAAGTCAACAACAACCAACCAACCAACCTCAAATGTCCCACGTGCATCTGTTTGGCGATATTTGGTGAAGAAAAGTCGACCACTACCCGTTTCTTCGGCAGCTTGGGTGCTTTTATACCGTCCGTAAAGAGACCACAAATCTCCTTGGCCAGATGATCGGAATCCAGGAAAATGTTGATGAAACCGGGACCCGCGATTTCTGTCTGCAAATTTTGTGATACATTAGAAACATATCGAATGTAAAATTTAACCTTGGAAAAAATAACTAAATTTTATGGTATCTGTTGGGGCATGTTGTTTCATGTTATTGCATTCCATTTAACACATGCTCATTGAATTCACATTTTACATAAAACCAATGAATTCATATTTGAATACACGTTATCCGTGTTATGAACAATGCCGCGCATTCGAATGTGAATGGTTGTTATACATACTATACTATAAAACTTAACCAACCTTGCTAATCATCGGGTGCTTGGGCAGGGCGGCTAGCACTTTCTCCGCCACCTGACGGGGGTTCGTTTTGGTGCCAGATTTCGAAAGCAACTGAAGTGAGTAAGTGAGTGAGTGAGTGAGTGAGTGAGTGAGTGTGTGAGTGAGTGAGTGAGTGAGTGAGTGAGTGAGTGATTTAGTGAGTGAACGATTGATTCATATTCAAATCCGTCTACCAATCGATTGAGAATGTTCTATCAACCTGTGACAACTGCATGGCACCATTGAACTGATAGTCACCGAACTGAGCACGAACGGCCGGCGTGACCGCTGCTGGCTGTTGACCGGCGATATCGTCACCTTTAAATAACATTTAATAGTCTTTCACTCACTCACTCACTGAGTCACTTCATTCAATTACTCATGCACTCAATCACTCACATCCGCACATAGTCACTAACTCACTCACTCACTCACTCACCAATTATCCACTCACTCACTCACTAGTTCACTCCTCAATTATCCACTCACTCATTCACGACTCACCCACTCACTCACTCCTTCACTCACTCACTCACTCACTCACTCACTCACTCACTCACTCACTCACCCACTCACTCACTCACTCACTCACTCACTCACTCACTCACTCACTCACTCACTCACTCACTCACCCACTCACTCACTAACCAAGCGCCGTCTTAATCGCATCATTGAACAGACCCAATAACTGATTCAAAATGCTGCCCGATTGCGCCATGGCGCTGAGCGCCGTCGTTTTGGCGATTTTCGCCGAGGGACCACCGGATTTCACTGTGGGACCCGCTGCTTTTCCGTTTACCGCAGGTCGTTTCTTCTCGTCGGATATGCTCTGGAATTTTTTTCTATGTGGACAAAGACAAGTATTTGTCCACATACTTATGTGGGATTATAGACGTGAGTTATTTATATCTCACGCAACAATTGACGATGTAATTGTAATAATATTCATTTCGAGTTTAGACTGGAAGTATTAGATTTTATTTTACCTACTATTTATGCTTTTTTGAAGATGGCACACAGCACGAGTATCACATACAGAAGTGATGGCACAAAAGATTATAGTATAGAATTATTAAGATCATCATATTATGTATGGCTGAGTTATGAACAGAAAACGTCACGAAGATGAAGTTATCGCCACAGTCAACCACGCTGCGCTTCAGCTTTAATACTCTGAAACTACTGCTAATAATTTGATTTAAAAAAAAGAGATGCAAGAAAAAAATAAATATAGATTTTTATGAAGTTGAATAAATGTACAAAATGAGGCAAAAATTTTAAAGTTATCAACCATTCCCACACAACCGACCTGTTCCAGAATCTTACATCGATATTTGAGCTTGTCATTCTCCACCTTGGCTTTGGCCAAGTCGGGGAATTCGGCCAGCAGCGCGTCAGGTACCTTGCCAGTGGCCATTTCTGCCAATTGGGCGTTGATTTCGGCGATGCGTTGCTCCTAAAGTTTTTCGAAATCATTCTCAAAAAGTATTGTATTTGATATTATAAGTTTACCAATATAAATACATTAAGTTCACTAATATCCTTTTAGAATAGTGTAGTGTAGTGTTGAATGCGGCAGAAAATCAGCTGATCACGTAATTTATCATCGGATAGAGACATAAACTACTCTAAATGATTTGTATCTGTAACTTGATCGGACCTCTATAAGATAGAAACAAGAAATTAATGATATGAGAAAAAAAATAAATAATAAAAAAATAATAATAAATAATATAATTTTTTATTAATAATAACAATCAACAACCAACCGCCGCCGACGTGGCGTTGGCAAAGTACCCAAAGTCGGCGTTGGTCGATGAGTCCGGCTTCATTTCACGTCACCAAATTGTCAGGAAAATTTATTATCAAACTTTTTAATAACGATATTTCTAACTAAAAATCTAAAACACAAACACAAACTTAACTTAGATTTTCAAGTGATCGTAAGGTGATTTACAGTAAGAGCCTAAGATTGGTTGCCTATAGATCTAGAGCACACGATGTCTTGTAATATCAATATTTTTTATAACACCATGAACTGGATCCACCCGCACATAAACAAAACAAAATAAAAGTTCGAAATAATCTCCAATATCCTCACGGTCCGGAACCGCAGTACACAACAACGAAAGTAATTCCGAGTTCCCTCCGTTTATTGATTGTTTCATTTTCATTCGTTTTTTGTCAGTAGTTTTCTCGACGAATCATAAATACAACAGTTATATTCTCAGAATTAGATATGATACCTCCACAACAGCTTTTTGTCACCAATAAATAAGTAAAGTTTTGATTTCACTGTTTCCATATAAAACTGCGAGTAAAAAACTTGACACCAAGAAACAGCGAAACCGAATAACCAGAATTTGCCAAACATTACATCAGCCGATAGTTTCATGTAACAGCCGAGCAGAAGATAGTAATTTTTGTGTAGAGATACATTTGATAAACACTGTACACCGTTTTCAAATCATCATCGCGAAAGTAAATAAGCAAATCTCCAAAAACGTGTTTTGTGAAGTCCAAAGTGTGGCAACATTTCTACTTTTGAATGGCGACGGAATTCACGATGAACTGCACATACAAAACAATTCAATCCGAGAATTTGAAAAAAAAATCTGATAATTGGGCCGCGTGGAAACCACCATTCTTTGGTAAACACAATCACGTAATATAGAAATCAGAACAGATTCCATTCGAATCCAACCCAATCAATAAGAGTGGAAATTAAAATCACAATTGAGGGGCGAAGAAGGGAGGGGGCGGACAAAACAGTAAAACAACAAGCGGATGTGTAAAGATCTTGAAATTTCTCCATTACTTCCTCTGAATCGATCGTATTATGAAGATTCAGTTTTAAGATTTTTTTTTAGAACTATAGAATAATCAGAACACAGCCGAACAACAACAACAAAAACAACAAGAAAAATGCTCTGAGTTGTGCCGGTGAATGACGTTCGTGCAAAAAGATACTTCGTGTCTAGTCGAAACGGAATACAGAACCACCATTTTAACGATTCCAGAAATTTTGGTTTGGGCTTTAATTAGTATAATAAATGGAAAATCCATGATCAACATCACGGCAGCACGCACTGGCGGACGAGCTGATCTTCCAAAGAGAGCGGAATTTCGTCACAGAGGGGGAATTTGCAGTTTTCAGGCCATTTTATCTACAACTTAGGGAAGAAATTCCACTTTTTGAAAGCGCCAAAGAGGGTAGAAGTCCACTTTTCCCACCCCCTTTCTCGTCCGCTAGTGGCAGCATGCATTGAAGCTCGCAGTAAATGCCAGCTGCTGCAATATCGCCGTCAAAAATATCGCATCAAATCTGATGATGATGGCCGATGGGCCCGTAATTCATTATAAGAACAGAATAAAAAAATGCTAAACTCTCAGCTGATCCACATCCACCACTAGCGGACAAGGGTAGGGAGAAGTGGAATTCCCCCTCTTTGGTATTTTCAAAAAGTAGAGCTTGTTTCGTAAGGGGTAGGTAAATTAGCCTGAAAACTGCCGATTTTCCACGCACTGACAAAAAATCCCCTCCCTTTGAAGATTTGGCTCGTCCGCCATTGAATCAACACTCATGAATGTGAAATCCTTTCCAGCACGGGTTAACTCAACGGTCATGAACCGAATTTGAGTTCTTTCCTCAAAACCATTACGAGTCCTTATAAGCGTATCAGACATATAGGCCTCGTAATTGGTTGTAAGAAAATCCAAAACGTGGCACAGAAGATTCCTTACTTGAGAATCCGGTTGTGAACTTCAGAATCTGGTTCTATGAAGTTTTAAAACGTGGCACAGAAAATTCATTACTTGAGAATCCGTTTGTGGACTTGAGAATCTGGTTCTGGCCATGACATGGGTTTCGCAGTTTTAAACCATTTCTTATAATCAATTATGAGGCCTATATAAATAATCACCAAACAATCACAACCTGCTGAATGTATTACTTGTGTTTGCCACCGCCCATTCCTCCCATACCACCCATGCCTCCCGGCATACCGCCGGCTCCCTGCAAAAATTTTAGATTTTTAATTAACAACAACAGTTAAAAACAACTATAACAACAGTTGAAACAACAACAATTGTTAAAACAACTATAACAACAGCAGCAACAACAACAACATCAACAACAACGATAAACAACAACAAAAATTCAATGAGATGAGTAGATCTGTTTCAGATGCCACCGATAGGTGCATCGGCCAAAAATCCACGCACCGTGCGCGCATTGGACATAAATTTACTTTGATTTTCCGGAATTCAAAACTGTCGAATGAAACGTGAATAAAAATATATTCTAGCTGAACCCTGTCTTGGCTGTCGTTCAAGTTCTCTGTTTTCAGATCTCTAAAAAAACATCTTGTAACGAACACCACCATCATCAACAGTAGCACTTGTTACAGCAACAACAACAACAACAACACTATCAACAACAATCACAACAACAACAACAACCACAACAACAAACACAACAACAGCAACTGTACCTGCAACTGTCTTATCATGCTCTGCAATCCACACATACCGCCCATCTGTTGCAGTACACGCGGGTCCATCATTCTGGGCTCTGGCCATTACTACCAACAACAACACTAACAACAACAACAACAACAACAACAACAACCACAACAACGACAACAGTACCTGCAACTGTCTCATCATGCTCTGCAGTCCACCCATACCGCCCATCTGTTGCAGTACACGCGGGTCCATCATTCTGGCCATTTGTTGGTTGAGTTTGGCCATTTGCGACGGGTTCACGTTCTTGGCCGACATATCGTTGCCCTGAAACGTGAAGAAATCATTTTGTGAAAACGTTAAAATCATGTGATTGTGAAACAACAACAGACTTCGAAAGCGGCAACATTAATTTAACTTACATCAAAATAAAAAAAGTTACTGAGCTGCAGTATGTAGCATATATTTTGTTACTTACATCCAGTTGAAAAAATTACTTAGCCCCACTATGTAGCATATATTTTGTTATTAATTGATATCACTGCTCGAGTTACTGCAAATGCAAAGTTACCCAGTGTATGTGAAAAATTATCTAATCACTTTTATGTGAAACTGATTATAAGAACATTTCAATTTCGAGTTATGACATCATTCAGTTACGTTTCATATTTTTGTTATAATTTTTTTCAGTTTTTAACTTTTCTCCAATTGCAAGCACTTGAAACGAGATGCAACCGACAGAACGGTATACACCTTACAAACAATAAGATATCATATATCGACTATAGTTTACAGATATCGACTCTTCCCTAATTTTAATGATGGCGGGCACAAGATGCGCGAACTTTCCATAGAATTGATGAAACGTGAACTGAAATGAAACATCTGTGGCTGTCGCCGGAAGTTTTTCCACTAATGTACAAACATATTAAATAAGCGTAACCAAATCGTTGTAGAATTGTGAATTGTGATGCATCATGTTCAATATTATGAGATTTGTAGCTTTAGTACACTATAAGTGACTTTATGGACTGATGAGCTTCGAAAACAGAACAAAATTATGTAACGCCATTGGGTAGGCGAAACTCAATACTCAGGAATAATACACAGTCCCATAAGTAAACACTTTATTTATGAACAATAAAAATAAGATTATTGTTATAAGATATTGATAATCACAAAATAATTAATTTCTTATAGATGACACCGCGGAGCAGTGCACCGTGCAAAAATCCATACACTAGATGGTTACATCTACTACTATACTACCATCATACACATAAATGAGTATGAAAAGAATAGCTTGAAACGTGAACTGAAAACGCTCTACTGACGGCCGTTTCACACATGCACTGAAATATACAAGTTATTTATCGGAAGGCAAGTCTTTACCCGAGAGAGTATATACTTAAATTACAAATATGAAAAATTGGGTGAAACGTGAGCGAAAAAACTTCGTTTAATCAAGATTGCTATTCAACGGCAGTTTCCCAGAATCCAGATTATGGACACTCTCAAAACAAAAGCAGGATCTGAAAAAGACCAACATCATGAGCAACAGCAGAAAAAACGTCAATTAATTCAAAAAATTTATGTCCGAAAAAACAAAGGTAACCTCAAGAAAGATAAGTTCCACCACTGCCTCAATTCCTATAATAGGGAAATGGTGGTATTCATAATTCGATGACACCGCGGAGCAGTGCATCGTCCAAAAATTATGAATATTATGAATAATGATATCCTTACTTCTCCTCCCCTCGAACAAAGACAGGTGAATGGGTATCTAAAGAATCGCTTGAAACGTGAACTGAAAATACCCTACTGAGTACTGACAGCTGCTATTCAAGGCAATTAGGACAAAAAGTTCTTGACAACCGAACCGCTTTGTTACACGCGATTTATTACTAAATCTGACGAGTCGACGATGAAACATCAGGTATCAGGTATCATCAGGCATCCATGCACAACATTACATAGTCCCCAATGAATTACTGTTTCAGCGCTAATTTATCGATACAAAATACGTTTCTTCAATTTTCTATAGTGAACGGATTTAGGTGAGATCTGAGTGAAAATTAGCGAATAAGCTTTTCTCTTTCAATTGAGCTCAAAATTTTGGGAATTGGATCATTACAACTCGAACTAATTAAAAAGCAAGCATTTTTGGACAAATCGACACAATATTCGTAGACTTTGCTAGTTGATCCATCATTTCGAGCTACACTGAACCGATCCTGAGAATTAAATATTTAAATGAAGCGGGAAAAGTTAGCGTTCCATTTGATACCAAGTTTTTTTAATACGTTCCGTTTAGGTCAGTATCATCTGGGAAACTAATAATGCATCGACAAATTTGCGCTGTAACAGTAATTGATTGGCGACTGTAACAACACTTCAGAAGGAATCGATGACACTGCGGAACAGTGCACCACCCCAAAAAACATTGAGTAAAAACAACTCCGTTAAGGAGGGATTTACGTTTACTGCTATAGATTATACAGTGAGACAAAATTAAATATACTAAAAGTTTCTTTGAAACATGAATAGAATCCACGTAATTCTGGTTGTCGTTTAACGCGACAGTGTTCAAATGAAACAGCATAGAAAGTTTCCAGATAAACTTGATGGTTACGCCAGACGAATAAGGTGAGGTAACATTCGTTAAAAACCTCATTCGTCGCCTGTCTAGTCTAGTGCGTAGGGAGCCGGCCTCGAAAACCGGCGGTCCTAAGTTCGAAACCTGACTTGAGACACAGACACTGACGCGTTGCTCTGGGGTATCTGCCATTGCCCTTCAGTTTATTCAACTCTCTGGCCACTACGAAAACACCATTCTGATATGGTATTACTGTGTCTTATGGCTTCATCATCATCAACAACAATAACAACAACAACAACAACAAAAACAACAACAACAAATCTCAAAGCAATCCCATCTTGATCCCCATCTTCGTGACCATATCGGCAAACTTTTTATACTGGCTGAGTAGTTCCTTGACTCCGTGTATGCTAACTCCCACAAGTCACTTCCGTAAAACAACTCCATTAAAAATGGTTTTACGTCACTGCTTAGATTACAAATTAACGAAAATACGTTTCAAGTACAAGTATCTCTGAAACAACAACAACGAACCTTGAACAATCCCTTTATGCTGCCCATCTTCTTGACCATATCGGCAAACTTTTTATACTGGCTGAGTAGTTCCTTGACTTCGTGTATGCTGACACCGGCACCTCGGGCCACCCGTGATGCCCGACCCGGCTGTTTCGTGAAAAGATCGTTGGCCTTCGGACTGTCCAATTCTGAATACAGATTAAATTTTTTTCAAACATATAGTCGGTTTTGATAAACCTTTCCGAATTTGTCATGAACTAATCTACAACCACACAAAAACCTGAAAACAGATTTTTCGTCGTGTTTAAATTATGCGTTCTAAAGGTTTACGAGAGAATTTAAGGAGGGAAAGACAAAAAAACTGTAAACCTATTTTCGGGAAATTTTCAAATACGACGAAACAGAGCTAAAGTACTATTTTTCTATGTGTCTGTAAAATCTGGTCACAGTTTCTCATTACTCCAAAAAAAATTCCGTAATCCTTTTGGCGCGCATTCAAATTTCGGCGCCTGTTCAAACTTAAATTTTCAGCTTTTCGTACTACATCTGTATAATAACATATTATTATACATGCCCAGGGGTGGGCCGGGTTTTTTGGCGTTTTGCAGGGGGCGGGGGGGGGGGGGGGGGTAGCCGACAGAAAAACCCATTTTACGCGACCTGTCCGAAAAGGGGGGGGGGGGTAAGGTCGGGTAGGGGGGGGGGGTAGAAAAAAATTCACATAAAACGCTTATTTTTGCTTGTTTTTGCTAAAAAAATCTTCTATTATAAGGTATAAACATCACATATACCGGTTTTTTCAGGTTTTAACCAAAAAAATTGACCCAGAAAACGTGTTTTTTCAAAAAAAAATTCTCACAGCCAGAAAATTTTGAAAAATGAGCCTCAAAATCGAGGTTTTGAGGCCGATTTTCTCAAAAATTTCGAGTAGGGGGGGGGGGAGGGGGTAGGCGACCTAAATTTTCGTCTAGGGGGGAGGGGTAGGCTACCCGCCGACCCTGAAAAGTGGGGGGTAACCCCCCTACCCCCCCTGCGGCCCACCTCTGTACATGCCCAACTTATTAATGTAATACAAGTACAAGCGGTGAAAACACAGGCGGACGATCCAAACCTCCAGAGGGGAATTTCGTCAAAGAGGAGGGAATTGGCAGTTTTCAGTCCATTCTTCCTACACTTTAGGGAACATAATCCATTTTCTAAAACGCCAAAGTGGGGGGACTTCCACTTTTCCCCGCCCCTTTTCGTCCGCTAGTGGGTGGAAATCAACCAAACCTTTATCATTCATACTGTCCATCATTGTCATTAGTCGTTTTAGCCTCTTCATCGATTCCTGCTCATTGCCTTTGGTCATAAAGTCGGATCCGAAACCGGGAATCATGCTCTGCAAATAATCAAACTTTTACCGCAATATTGCTATTTTTGTTTTCCGTTAGTCTGAACAAAAAATATTAACTTAAACTCAGTTTTAACAGTCGGCAACACAATTTTCGGGTTATTTTACTTATATATTTTCTTTCAAAAAGTTGAAGGTTTTTAACTTGATAAAATTGGAATCATATGCCGTGTAAAAAGCTAAAACAACCACTTGAAAACCATTCAACGTTGCCGCCAATATCTCAAATACTTCACCAACCATAATCTGACTGAACGGACCCATGCGCATGATGTTCTGGAATTGTTCGTACATGTCACGTAACGAGAATTGACCTACAAAGAGTGAAATATTAGAATCGGAGCTACTCAAAAAAATTAATAAAATGAACAAAACTCGTTTAGGACCAGCATTGGAAAACTGTGACTGTATAAATAACTACGGAATTAGTTCCAATTCAACCTACGAAAAAGGCTCTACGCAAATTATATTAACGATCATAGAGCTGGCTAAAATATAGATACAGATTTTCTGACAATGACAATCAAAACAAAATAATGGACCACCACACTGCTCGATCACCTGTCGACTAGGAGAAAACGTCTTTCAAATAAAACAGAATAAACAAAACACAAGAATGTTTACGCAAAAGAATTTTCAACTTTAGACAAATTCGGAAATTTCGCAACAAAACGTAAGAAACCCATTATTCCACCGCTCAACGAACCATGTTTCAATCGTTCCATCAGCTCTTCGTTGTCTTCAATGCCGAGTTCATTGACCTTGGTGACGAGTCCCTCGATGTCGCCCATTCCCAATAGTTTCTGCACGAACGGCTGCACCTTGAACGGTTCAAAGTCGTCGATGTGTTCGCCCGTACCGATGAAGATGACCGGACTTTGTGTGGCGGCCACGCTGAAAATTGAATTTTTTTTTGTTTGTTTGGCCCTCAATTCACAACATCGGTGAACCACATACGGTGAGGGAGAGGTTGTTTGGGATTTGTCCTGCTCTCACCAGGATACGTCTCGCCACTCCAGCCTCAGAGTTGGCTCCAAACTCGAGCACGATTATCAGTGGTAATCGTATGTGTGCGTACCGGGCTATATCGAGTGTGTCTTCACCCGTACGCTGACCGCCAAAATTGAATTTGAATTTGTTTATTCGTGGTTTACACAATATATGTAAATGTAATCATATCAAGTATATATGTCAGGGATGTATTGAAGGGGATAATGAGACCAGGTATGCAACCTCGCTAGTCGAGGCTTAAGGATTGTAGTGAAGTAATATAAAATGTAATTAAATATATATAAAACAAACATCTTAAACACAAATACATGTAGCAAAGCCCACATTCGTAAAATTGAGAATTGATTAAAATTCAACCAGGAGTTTTCCATTACTTGAAGCAAACATATCAGATTTTTTGTCGTAGCGGTCAGAGGTTGAATGAATTTTGTGTATTTTGACAAAAATTTGGTGGTCCTTGTTGATTCTTGAATAAATGCGTGAGTTTTTGACCTTTTAGTAACAATATCATTTCCTTTGTTTGGTGATGATGACCGGATGCTGATTATATGGTTTGCTTACAACAACACTCTACACTTGTCATATATCATTTGATGCTTGCCCTCAACCAGTGCCTGTTAATGTACTTTCACAAACTAAAAACATTCCCTCTTGACACATTGCAGAATTTAATGCAAGTTTTGTGTAAACCAGTGCGGTCCAACCGTAATTTCAATTCAATGTCGAGGCGTATATATGTAGTATAACTTTACAAATGAGCAAATAACAATAAAATAGAGAATCAAGTCAGTTACATTGATTAGAAAGCTATACTACATGTACATATATACGCCTCGATATTAAATTGAAATTACGATTTGACCGCACTGGTTTACACAAAACTTGCACCAAATTTCGCACTGTGCTAAGACGGATTATAAATGAATCAAACTTTCGACTCTACTAACGCACTGAGCGCGCCACCGCCCTTGGCATGTGAGTCGAGTTTGGTGATGATGACGGAGCCGACGTCGACTTTGTCCTTGAAGGCACGCGCCTGCGCCTCACAGGCCTGCCCGATGTTGGCGTCCATCACGTACACAATGTTGTCGGGGTCCTGGATGAATTTTATTCAATGGAAATAAGATTTCTGCATGAATAAAGCAAACAAGACAGACTGAATGCCACCATGTCAGTATGGTGTCTTCGTAGCGTAGTGACCAGAGAGGTTGAATCAAAGTCTGAACTGGTGACTGAATCACTCAAATCAATGATTTTTAGCTTTTCTCTTTGGTTCAATTTTTATTTGCTCTAGAACTCGAAAAAAAATTTGTGCGTGGATATAGAAGGGTTAGTCATTCGTCAATTGTTGAGATCTTCTAAAAAAATCTTTACTCAACGGAAAGATATCAAGTTTTCTGGCATTTTTTTAGAATTTTTATACAATTTTTATACACTCATAAAACCTTGCTACACCGGCACACAACTCTCCCTCTGTTTAGATTTTTTACATGGGTGACCAAAATCCAGGCCCGTCCATGATGAACACAACAATGAAACTAATAATCAACTTACCACAGCATTGGCGACTTGCAACATCTCCTCGAACAGCGAGTCCTCCTGTTTATGACGACCCGAGGTATCCACAATTATGATCTCGAAATTTTCGGCTTTGAATTTGGTCACACCTTCCGCCGCGATCAGCACCGGATCCATCTCCGTATAACTGTAATAAATATAGAATCATTTTAAACTTTTCACAATTTTACTCATAAAATTGACCCCACTTTACGGATGTTGTATTCTCTTATGTTGTGATGTTATAACAATATTCTTAAACCCGCCCATGACTTATCTTACTGGATTTAGGCTACTTTATGATTATCATTCACATTCAACGACCTGCCATAAAATGGTATTCTGGCTTTCGTGGCGTTCTGTTTCAGCTGGTCAAAGGCACCGGCTCGGAACGTGTCAGCACAGATCAGGCATGTTTTCCAGCCCTTTTTCTGGTAGTAGTATGCGAGCTGAAAATAACCAGAAGATGAACAAAAATAAAAGACAGTTTTTTGCATAAAAACATTCAGTAATAAGAACAATCAATCGACGATAATGAACAAAAAGCATTGACTTATGATCACGAAGTGAACGTTAACTGAAGTGAATTCAGCAATTTAGGTCAAACATCTCACGTGAAAAGTGTAGTGCCGAACTATTGAATGAAACAATTTTTCCATAAGCCCACTTCGACCTGCACTACTTTTTACATTACAAATATACCCTCAACCTATTGGACATTCGCATTGATTCATTTCGCGAAAACAGTCTCACCAAACGCAAGAAACTGGCATCATCCGCTCGACTACTTCACTCCAGATATCACAGAAGATTAACTTTCTCCAAAAACAACACAGCACATTATATACAACACTGATTTAACGTTTAGATAAAAAATATTGATATTAAACTGACTGACGAGACTGGCAGACGAGCTAATCCTACAAAGGGAGGACAACCAGCCATTAGGTCACACTTCTGTTTGACTGCCATAAGGCTTTTTGGTGACAGTTTGCCAGTTTTCAGGCCATTTTACCTAAACCTTAGGGAAGAAGTTCCACTTTTCAAAAACGCCAAAAGAGGGGAATTCCACTTTTCCGTTCTTTCCTCGTCCGCTAGTGAAACACGCTACCAACTTTAGTACATGTGGTGGTTTTACCGCTGCCCTGCAGGCCGACAAACATGATGCAGTTGGGTTTGCCCTTGACGGGCTGCCAGGGCTTGACGCCCGGGTCGACCAGCTTCATGAGCTCGGTGAAGACGGCACGTTGGATTACTTTACGTTTATTCATGCCACCCGACATTTCGTCGAATGGAATTGCGGCCCTAGAAAACAAGACATTTATTAATTTTTCCGCGAGTCTTCGAATATGAACTTTTGAATCGACAATTGTTTAACAAACCTGACATTCTCCCGCAGTTGTTTAACCAGTCGAATGTTGACATCGGCTTCGAGCAAGGCGGCGCAGACCTCTTTCAACATGTCATTGAGCGCCTGAAATCAATATAAAATTTGGTCTGAAACTAAACATCAAGAAACCATACATCCACCCGGAAATGCTGAAAGACAACAAGGTTATTTGATAACATTCTCACATCTTACCCATCTTTCTCTTAATAACATGATCGACATCATCATAAACATTACGTTTTGCCACAACTGTGAAGCATTGCAGACTATCCATAACTAAATAACAAAACCAACTTCTTCATTAATGACGGTCGCCTGTCCGAGCGAACCGATCGCCTGTCGGATCTTCCGACCCAAATCTGCCAACACCATTTTGGGCGGAGAGTTTTTTCACTGAAAATTCAAAGATTCAAGCATGAAATTAATTAAGTATCAGAGGTAGTTAGGGATGCAAAGAACCTATTAAATGAAAGGAATCGTTGAACAGAGCGAGTTTATTTTCGGTATTAATTTTTGAAGAAGCCTTTCAGCAAGAACTTCATTGCAAAATAGATGATTTGTGACTCAAATGAGGTATTGAAACGTCGGCTATTCGATACACAATAATGTGGACAATAAATATATAGTAAAACTCACCTAATTTACCGTTTTATACAGTAAAATTTGCAGTGGACAAAGTGTCAGCTGATGTCGTCAGTGAAAATATTTAGCTCCAGTTCTGCGTTTGCACACACGTGGATCTGGTCTGCGTATGTCGTGCTTCATTCCCTGCCTATTGCGGCATTTGGTGAATTGATTAATCCATTTGTGCAACCGTAATCCTACCGTACTCATGATTACGGTAGCGATTACGGTAGTTTATGGAAATGTTTTTGTAGTCAAAAAGTAACCCTGTTTCTTCCTGACACGGCTGGAGCTATAAATTTAAAACGGTTTGATAAAAAAAGGTTTAGAAAAAGAATTGATGCAAATTTAGTTTGATTTAAAAAAATGTGATCAAAAACTAAGAATTTGAAGTTTTGTAGAAAACATCTAGAGAAAGGAAGTCGATATGGTTTCATGGATTAGATGGGATTAATGGAAAACCATTCAAAAGATCTCGTTGATAAGTGTTACTTATAGATAACTTTTTCAGCGTTTCTGTGAAATTATATAATAATGTGAAATCTACTTAGTGTTAAAGCATGTGGTAAATGAAAGTAAGAGTGGTCTTCAAGCAAGAGTATTTTTTTATACGACTTTGGTGCGGTGGGTGGCATAGTGGTATGATATGAGTACTGATGA
This sequence comes from Daptonema setosum, assembly GCA_964036265.1. Classification (NCBI taxonomy): domain Eukaryota; kingdom Metazoa; phylum Nematoda; class Chromadorea; order Monhysterida; family Xyalidae; genus Daptonema; species Daptonema setosum. The sequence goes on from OZ038442.1 coordinate 10,699,724, forward strand.
GCGGGTAATGAGGCAGTTTTGATAAGGTGTTATTGTTCAATATATGCCAACTCTTGTCTGTTCGGGTGTGATCAGTGTTGTAGGATGTACGTTAGGTTGAAAAAAAGAAAAAATCTGTGAGTTTTGATATTATAATAGGCCTTAGATGATTCAATATAGAAAATCTGTAACGTGTATTACCGTTTGTAAGCACTGAGGGTATCAGTCTCACATTCACATGTATCTGATCCGTGAATGACTCATTCATTTAATCATCAGAATAAATATAAAGACGGAATAAGAATCGTCAGTACATGAGTGTTTGGGATGATGACAGTGAATACCTTAGCAGTTTTGAGATAAAACAAAAAAATGGACTCAGACATGACTTCCAGACGCGTCTGCGCGCTTATGATAGATGCATATAGAAATATCTAGGCTAGTGGCTGTAGAGAATTATAAAATGATCGAAACTACTTTATAAACGAATCACCTCGGTTAAAATAAATCGTCTTATCTTAAAACTGCTAAGATATTCACTGTCATCATCTCAGACACTCATGTACTAACGATTCATATTCCATCTATATACTACTTCTAATGAATAAATGACTGAGTCATTCACGGATCAAATCTAAATTAAAATAGTTTATTATATTTCAGTCCAAGAACCTTATTTTCCTCTACTATCAAGTATCAGCTCTAAACAGAGTTAAATAATGAGCCACTTGAGTTCATTTTACTTATAAAGTGCAATTATATTTACCGTTAGCATGTTAGAGTACCTTGGATCCAATATTAATTACTTTTTTCATCAAAGATCCAGTTACAGCATGAAATAAATGTTTGATTCAAAAACTAATGTGAAATTCGAAATCAGCGCCCTCGAAAACCCCCGAGTGATTCTTGATATCTTAAATAGTTGAATATTCAAAACCAAAATCATCTTTGAACCAAATCTGTAAGTTACCGTAACCCTTGCATCCAAATTGCACACTTTGGTTACTGTATTGCACACATGGTACATCCCTTCCCTGTGTTATAACATAGCTACCGTAACTCAAAAAATTACGGTTGCACAAATGGATTAATCTATTATCCAAGCACCCCTATTGCATACACAGTTGTTTTGATGTTTTTGACTGACTCACTTCAGTTCCCTTACTCATCGAGTTACTGAGTCAATCATAGTCTCTGGACTGACTCACTAACAATGCTGAATATCTCAATCACTCATCGACTCACTGAGTCGATACAGTTTCAACGGGCTGACTCGCTAACACTCTGAATAGCTGTCTCACTCCTAGACTTTCTGAGTTAATTATGGTGTCCACAGAGTGATTCACTAACATAAAGCCCGTATGTTGTTTCTGAAAATAAAAATACTGCCCAAAACGTCTGATAATGAAACATCACTAGCCTCAACTCAAATCGGTTGACACATTAGTTTAACACAGTGGAGCATGGGGTGATGATGATTGATAAGTTAGCTTCACGTGTTATGACTATGTCACTTCGTGTTTATGCATGTTATGTAGCATTGTGTGTGTTTGTGGCACATGTGTTTGTGAGTGATAATGGAAGTGATGTGCGTGTTAAAACTGATTGTCTGATGTTTCATTACCAGAAGTTTTGGCCAATGATTTTGTTTGTAGAAACAACACACGGGCTTTAACTAACTTTGTCGAATCCCTTGTCAAGTGGTTAGACACCGGCCTCGCACAACGACGGTCCTGGTTCGAGCCCCGGGTCGGGACACAGCCCATTCAAGAACGATGTGGACTATCAGTGATTGCCAATTGTAAATCGTATGACCGTTATTTCGCTATGTTTGTGACTTGGTATCCAACTTTGATATCATGGCATAACAACTGAATAAATTTGATTTTGATTTGAAACGTACTGAACTTATAATACTGACATGATTGGCTGATTAACTAAATGTTGACAAGGCGAGGATCGGAAGACAACTCGATTAACAGGCATACCATGCGATCAGACACCATGAACATTTTGTCGTTTGCCAATATCGAAATCGCATTCAGTTATATAATCAACTGTCAGATGTTTTTTTATTATCTTTTTTATTCATGATTTTACACGAGTTTCATGTGTTTTTTTATTTTGTTTCACTGGAGTGGTTCTACAATTGGAGCCCTCAGTACCCGAACATGTGGCCCCGAAATCGGCAGTCCTAAAAGTCTCCTAGTAAATTCGTTTGTATCTATTGAATTCGACCCATTACGGTGATTTCAGCAAATTGTGGTTAATTTACCGAATCACGATAAACTCACGAGTTTTCTAATGGAATCATTGTATTTTTTTAGTTTTCACAAACATCTTTTGTAGAACAGCAGCGAAAACGCCATGTGATGTAATTAACATGTAATTACATAAAACACATGAAAATAAAAATAATAAATTGGTGAAATATTCCATCACTTGACACACTGGCGGGTGGCAGTTAATCTTCCAAAGGGAGGGGAGTTTTGTCAAAGAGGAGAGATTCGACAGTTTTCAGGCCATTTTAAATATGTACATCTATGAAACAAATTATCTTTTTTGAAAACGCCAAAGAGGGGGGAATTCCACTTTTCCCACCCTTCTCGTTCGCTAAGGAACTTGACATGTGTATCAACCACTTCCACCAACTTTGTGTAATAACAGGAAGTCAGAAGGGCAGCTGGAAAAAATGAATTCAAGACCGGTCCGAATAATCGTGACATTCGCACCCATCCGAAGACACCATTCAATCATTCCTTTTGGTGATCACAGAACTTCTCAGAACCGACGACAGAGATTTTTGGCTGTTTACATCATTTGTCTATTCATGTTATTGTGGTGAGTGAGTGAGTGAGTGAGTGAGTGAGTGAGTGAGTGAGTGAGTGAGTGAGTGAGTGAGTGAGTGAGTGAGTGAGTGAGTGAGTGAGTGAGTGAGTGAGTGAGTGAGTGAGTGAGTGCGATTGAGTGAGTGAGTGAGTGAGTGAGTGAGTGAGTGAGTGAGTGAGTGAGTGAGTGAGTTAGTTAGTGAGTGAGTGAGTGAGTGAGTGAGTGAGTGAGTGAGTGAG
>OZ038442.1:10702970-10740470 GCA_964036265.1 Daptonema setosum
GCGTTAAATTAGGACAGTTTGCCACACATTTGCATCAGTACTCAAAACAGCTGCTATTCATAAAAAGCTATATTTCATCAAAATGTACTCCACATAAAAGTCACCAGTTACATTATAGAACACTAAAAAAATGTAATTTTCTTGTCGATCTAACTGCATTCACTGACCCACTCAAGTAAATCAAGCTGATACGTGTATAATTATTAGAAGCTAATCGAACTAGTAGTCTCCTCTGAATTAGAGTAAAAACAACATAATTTTTTTGTCAAATCAGTTGACCTTTTATTAAGTAAAAAGTAGAAATCATGCTTACATGTGTACTGAGTCAATCAATAACTGGTTCACACAAGTAGGTATATAGTTTCTTTGAATAAACAACTGTAGATCTTTTGCTGAATAAGTTGGCTATGCATCAAATGACATAGAAATCATGATTACATAAGCGCTAATGTTGACATCAAACCGGGCTAATTCAGTTGCATACGATTTGTCGCGTGGATGGACGGGGGAGGGCCGAATTAATGACGACCAATTATTTTACAACTAGTTGCACTGATATAGAGCTGAATGAATGTTATTGCTATTGTAGATAAATAGTGATATGCAATCAATATCTCGTAGGATTGTCTATTGTGAATCTGTTGTTTGTTTCAACAGTTCGTAGTGACTAATTGTGAAAACTCGATAATATTGTTGTAATATCAAAAATGGAATTCATTCGATTATTGTTCCAGAGCAGCGAAGTTTGAAATAACGGTCATTCTATTTACAAACAATCTTGAACTCATTTGCTCTAATTGATCTGTTATATATTGTTTTTATGGAAAATACAAGTACTAATTTCAATTCCAGCTATATTGAATTCATGGTGATCTTTTTCATAACATCATACTCGTATGAAGAGTGCTAGAATCAAAACGCTCAACGAATATAATCACGTTTACCACACCTACATACATTACGTACATATATGTATTTATGTAAGCAGAACCTGTTCCCAGCAAATAATCCGTATTTCAATCGAAATTTCAGGTGACTGATAAATAGAATACGTGAAAAATGTCCACAGGATTGTTCATCATTTGATGTGGAACACGAAAAATCAACATACATATGCATATTCGGCGTAATAGCCGGGAGAAGTTCAGCGTTCACCGACTGACATCAAGGTCGTGTTGATTTTTGCTGAGGTTTTTATAATTATCCTATTATATTATTAATTAAATTATGTTTTGTCAGTCAGTATGTAGTGTGTAACTACTGTACGTTCGATAATATGGCATAATTCAGAAGAAAAAAAATCGAAATCTCTCAAAACTGGACTGGAACTTCAGCAACTACTGTAATTAGTTTCTAATTATCCGGGCAGTAATAAGTATATATCGTGCCACAACACGGTAAGTGTTACAATGCCTCAGTGTTACAGTGTAACAGTGTTATTTATAATGGTGGCATGATATGTACATAAGATGTGGTTCCTAATATATTATAGTCGGTGATGAATTACTTCGGAGCGCAGAGGGCTCTAAAGCTTTCCTTGTACTACAAAATTTTGAACGAATCAACCAGCGATTTTCCGTTGCATAAAAATAGCATTAATATGGTTATCCTGAAGTGCTGTGCTTTCATAAATAGTTTGTGTCAAACTTTTTCGGTAAACTTTTTCCTGCTTCGTTTCAACATTTTCTTTAAATCTCGTCCTATTAGGATTTCAAAATGGTTTCGTAACCCATCGTGACATGAAAAAGGTTTACGGAAAAGTTCCGAAAAAGTCGGACTATGAAGGCACCTTAACGAATATAAATGTTGAACGCGATACGCGCGAACGAGTTTGAGCCTCGTTACTTAATATCTTGTTAACTGGCCCAGGGGAAAGAGCTCGTTTGAGTTCAGTGGAACACTCCACCCCGTCCCCCGAATATGGAACCTGGGCCCACATAATGGGCTGCTTACTTTTTAGTACTGGGTTCCAGAAAGCGATCGAGTTATGTAAACGAGGAACTGTTGTTCAAGTGTTGAACCATTGTTAATCACAGATTCTAACGGCAAAAAAATTTTATTAGTAAATTAAAGAAAGAAAATACTGTGAATGTATCAATAGATAAAATTTATGAGATAAACATTTACTGAAGGGTTTTGTAATAAAACAGAAAATAGGGGAACCGAACGTTGTTCGGAGATGTGCCCCAGGGTATGCCTACTGCGGGTCAGTTAAAATGTACATACATACCTATACTATACCTATGCATTTACTTACGAGTTACGACAATTTGATTGATTAGGCGATCTTTTCGCAATTCTTCGGGGCAACGGTGTTCATCTTAGGAGAACCGAGTTCTGTTTTTTTTTCTGATCTTAAAGTTTTCTATTAATTACTATGGATTTCTACCAGGAACAACCTTTTATAGTTACCGTTCATGTACAAATCAAATTGAACATCCACACACACTGATGGGAAACAAGAAAATCTGGGCAAAACTGTTTTAAAAAAAGTAATGAGTGCAATACTAGACAACCACTGGCGGACCAGCCAATGTACCAAAAAGAGAAAAATTTCTTGAATCAGGGGAGTATTAGAAATTTTGTGGTCATGTTACCTACACCATAAGGAACAAATTCTACATTTGGGAACTGCCAAACTCTTATTAGTTCCTCCACTCACTAGAGTAGCCAACACATCAGTAAAATACTTCACCAATATTACAATTATGGCGTGGACATCCATAACCATTTGCCATTATCGAGCAGAACTAAAACATATAATACAATATCGGGTGAAGAAAACGAGTGATTCAAACAAAGTCATCGCGGATAATGCGGCAAGTATTGGGTTCCGTTTGGTTATGTACCCGTGGAATGGAACATAAACCCGAAAGTTGCCCGGGGTTAGTAGTCGCTGACAGGTTAGTCTCAACTGGGATCACTAGCGGACGAGCCCAACAAAGAGAGGGGAATTTTCTCAAAGAGGGGGAAATGGGCAGAAAATAGGCCATTTTATCTATACCTTTGGGAAAAAGTTCTATTTTTTGGATCTGCCAAAAAGGGGGAAATTCCACTTCCGTTCTTTCCTCGTCCGCTAGTGATGGGAACCACTCGCGGACGACAGAACTACACTTGTACATAAATGGTGAGGGTTTCCCCAATTGCACTAGCGGACGAGGGTTTCCCCAATTGCACTAGCGGACGAGGCAGAAAAATGGTGAGGGTTTCCCCAATTGCACTAGCGGACGAGGCAGAACAGAAAAGTAGAATTACCCCTCTTCGGCCGTTTCAAAAGTATAATTTGTCCTCTAATGTGTGGGTAAAATGACCTCAAAACTGCAAATTTCCTCTCTTTGAAGAGTTTCCCTTTCGTTTGGCGGATTGGGTCGTCTGTCAGCGCACTAAAGAAGGAGAACATGACGATTGAAGCCATTTAATATCTACCTTAAAAACAACTTAACTTGAGAAAATTGGAGAAATCAAGAAAGCTTTCCCCTATTTCATCCGCTTATACTGGTAGCACGTACATCCAGAAGATACTTTGGACAACTTGGTTCGGTCCATTTAGAACGACCCGTTCACATTTGGGTTTACACTTTTATTAAAGGAGTGGTGCATCGTGTAAAGTATAAGGCACGCGCGTAGTGATGTCAGTGCCGCTGGATCAGAGACAACGTGTACGTACTCGAAGTATTAAACCATTACGATGAGGATTTTAATTCAAAGTTCAGGAAATCATAGATTTGTGACAGGAAGAATCGTACATATAGTACAAGTGCATCATCATCATCATCCTCGCTTTATTGGTCAATTAACAGACTGGATACATTTGAGCACAAAATTAATTGCGATAGATACATGCAACCGAGAGATAATAACAAAAAAGTGAAAGTTGAGCAGATGGATTGTGATCAGACGTCAAGTACAATCACAATTTTGGAATTGAGATTAGAAATGGATCGGATAATGTGACCCATAGCTAATCCACATCATCTCTGGGCGTGAACTTCAGTTTCAATCCAAGATAACCAGCAGAGGACTGTAAAATCATTAGGAACGTCAGTGAATTTACTCTTCTTGGCTGTAATAAATAGGAAAATTTACGGTTTCGTACTCGTCTTTCAGCGGAACCAGAAGCCAAGTGTCAGATGTTGAATGGCTATTTTTCGGTCAGAAAGCGACCACTTTGTCAAATGACATTTGTGCACTGGTTTACTACGTTTTAGGAGGAAATACACTGGTCACTGGGTGCACCAAAAAAGCAGAGGACATTGATTAATCGAGGCACCGAAGTCGCAAATTAGGATACAGAAATAACTTCTTCCACATTAAAATGAAGCCCGTATGTGGTTTCTGCAAGAAAAAATATTGCCCAAAACGTCTGATAATGAAACATCAGTCAATCAGTGTTAACACGCAAATCAATCATCATCACTCCATGCTTGTTTTTTTAAACTGTGGAGTCAACAGAGTTTAGTTGAGGTTAGTGAGGTTTCATTATCAGAGCTTTTGGGCAATATTTTTGCTTGCAGAAACAACATATGGGCATATACATTTAGGGATATACCATGAAGAACACAAAAGGCATTGTGTTGGTGTTTAGACAGCTGAGTAATATCCATCTACATATTCAACATGTATATATGAACGCTAGGAACTTTTTGTATCAGTAGATGTTCTTTGGGACGCATCATTTTCATTATATTTTTAGAACCCCTGAACCAACAGTAGAAAAATGCATTTGTTGAAAAAAAAAGATTCGAACTTATTCAACCAGTATAAAGTAAAATTGAAAAAAAAAATCATGAAAGGTTTTTTAGAGAGTAAATCTTTTTTGAAAAAAAGTTTCCATTCATCAATGAGTTTGATTAAGAATGAATGAATGAATGAATGAACAATCGATGTTTGTTTGTGTTGACAAATCGGGAAACGGCGAACGCCGTATTAAGATAAAATATTTTATGGGCAATTTGCAGAATACAGTGCGCTGAGATTTATTGTTTGCATCCACAGTTGCGCAGCAGTCATAAACGAATAACAGTCATAATAAATTTAATATTTGCTCAATAAAACCTGGAGCTATTTGAGCTGATTTTTTGCATTGACCACATTTCTGCTCTGATCGATACTTTATCGTGAGGAAAAAGTCCAACAACATTCAACTGTACAAGAAAAACAACGACAGCAACAACAAACATAAGAATAATAAGAAGAAAAGGAGCAACAACAACAACCAACAACCAACAACAACAACAACAACAACAACAACAACAACAACAACAACAACAACAACGACAACAACAACAACAACAACAACAACAACAACAACAACAACAACAACAACAACAACAACTACAACAACAACTACAATAACAACAACAACAACAACGACGACGACAACTCACATTTTCGCATCGATGTAGTAGTGACGAATTGCAGAGGGGAGAATTCTTGCCACGTAAAAAGTTTCCAGACAAATTATGAAGCCAGCTACCGTAAAGAGAGCATAAAGTTGGTTTTCACGGGGTAAGTAGAAGACGGAGAGCCTGTAATCCGTTTTTGACTAATTGAATCAGCCAATCACTCACTCACTCACTCACTCACAAATTATGAAGCCAGCTACCGTAAAGAGAGCATAAGGTTGGTTTTCACGGGGTAAGTAATAAGACGGAGAGCCTGTAATCCGTTTTGACTAATTGAATCAGCCAATCAATCACTCACTCACTCACTCACTCACTCACTCACTCACTTACTCACTCACTCACTCACTCACTCACTCACTCACTCACTCACTCACTCACTCACTCACTCACATCACTCACTCACTCACTCACTCACTCACACACTCACTCACTCACGACTCGCACTAACCAGAAGCTCAAATTCACAAGCAGCACATAAAGAACCGAAACATTTGGTTGCTTCCACTGGAAGGTGTTCCAGATGAACTGATCCACAGCATCGACAAACTTCTGTACTCGATCTGGTGAAGGTGGCAGGTCCGGTATATCTGAGTGAGTGAGTGAGTGAGTGAGGTGACGTGAGTGAGTGAGTGAGTGAGTGAATGAGGTAGTGACTGAGTGAGTCAGTCAGTCAGTGAGCCATGATGTGTGTAGGATAAACGCGAAGACAAGATATTCACACACTAAAATATTTAGACAATGGCAACCCAACCATAGTGGGAATGCCTATAGGCTACGAAAAGGGGCGTTGCTCTATTGAGGATATCATTACAATACAGTGACAGGTGGGATTGGGTCTCTAGCCTCAGCCTGTATGGGGGAACGCTTTGCTAAAATCAACCCCTATGCTCAGCAAGCCTAAGCCCAACGATAAGAAACCCAGTAAAAGCTGCTTATAACCTTATTTAAGTCGATTTTGTAAGTTTTATAACACCTACCTGAGTTCAATGGTTTTCGCCGTTGGACCAACATCGTGATGGAGATTTGTACTTTGGTTCTTGTGAAAAAGGAAAATAAAACTTGCTGATCACTGTACGCGTTATTTCACATATTTGATTGTCATATATTTAATTTTAAAAGTTCCCTGGTCAGCTGTTCATGATAGTTAACAGAACATCGTGATATTTTATCAGAAATAGTGAATTAACGATGAAGTAAGTAGTCGGCCGCGTCATTCCGTCCTGCAACATAAGTATTTTTAGATAATCTATCACGGTTTGTGATCTAACAAATCATCGGGTTTTAGGATGAAAAACTTTGGCGCATGATCATGTGTAGTGTTGTTCTGCATTTATTGGCTGAAACATTAGTAGGTGCGTGCATTTGCGTACTGCGTGCAGCACTGGCGGACGAGCTGAATTCCCAAAGGGAGGGGAACTTTGTCAAAGAGGGGGGAATCGGCAGTTTTCAGGCCATTTTACCTACACCTCAGGGAGCAAACTCTACTTTCTGAAATAGCCAAAGAGGGGGGAAATCCACTTTTTCGTTCTTCCCTCGTCCGCTAGTGGCGTGCAGCACTGGCGGACGAGCCAATCTTCCAAAGGGAGGGGAATTTTGCCAGAGAGAGGGAAACTGGCAGTTTTCACGTAATTTTACCTACACCTAAGGGAACAAATTCTACTTTTTTGAAAACCCCAAAGAGGGGGGAATTTCACTTTTTCCACCCCTTATGGTCCGCAGGTGGCGTGCAGTATTAACGTGCACGCGGCGCGGAGACAGCGGGGGGGGGGGAGGGGCTAGCTGTGGCCTGTGGGCAGTGATCGATAACGAAATAACGTTAGCTTAACGTTAGTGAAAAGCTACTACCGGTTACGTTTAGCTAACGTTAGACAAATTTCACTAACGTTAAGCTAACGTTAGTGAACTACCGTTTAACTAACGTTAAGTTAGGCCCATCCTTTTGTTCTGGAACTTTCTCTCTGGCCACTAGCGGACGAGAATGGGAGGGAAAAATGGAATTCCCCTCCCTTTTGACAAGTTCAAAAAGTGACATTTGTTTTTCAATGTGTAAGTAAAATGACCTGGTTTTTGCTGGTTTTAATCTTTTTTACGAATGTCCCTCTCTTTTGAGGATTAGCTCATCCGCTTGTCTGATGACTTTGTACAAGCATAGGCCCATCCTTTTGTTCTGAAACTTTTCCTAGGCTCACTAGCGGACGAGAAGGGGAGGGAAAAGTGGAATTCCCCCCTCTTTGGCAATTTAAAGAAGTAGAATTTATTCCTTTGTAGGTAAAATGGCATAATTTCAGCCGATTCCCCCTCTTTGACAAAATTCCCCTCCCTTTGGAGGATTAGCTCGTCCGCCACTACCGCCAGTGCCTAGGCTCCTGCCTTACCGGTAGTTAAACGGTAGTTTAGCGAAACTTAACGTTAGTTAAACGGTTAATTAAATTTGGCTAACGTTAGCTAAACGTAACCGGTAGTAGCTTTTCATGGTCCTTAACGTTACGCTAACGTTAACTACCGTTAAGCACCGTTTCGCTATCGATTACTGGACACCATTATCTAGTTGCGGGTTACCGGTCAAAACACCATGAAACATCACGTTGGGAAAGCCACGTGTATTGCCATGGCAAGGGTCTTGCATGCAGCTCATTCATTTACATCGTTTTCAGAGGTCAAAGCAGAGTCAAATGACAGGCCGAAAAAACTAAAAGGCAAGGCTGTAAACCTTCTGAACGAAAAAAATTATCCACACAATTTGTTTCCCCGCCAAATTTTTTTAAATTTCCTTGCTCTGATATTTCTTAACAGTACGCAGAGATAAATTTTTTCATTCGGTTCAGAGTATATGAAACCTGTAATTAAGTTCCGTAAGAAACAGTCGAAAATTCGGCTTCTAGATAAATTTTTTGAAAAACATCCAAAAATGTTATCCTAACAGGAAACCTAATTTCTCGCCTGTCAACAAATCAATGATAGACCATGTATTTAGCGAGAGTTATGTCCTGTAAACATTTTCCATACTTTCTCTAAATTCAAAATTGTCTTTGAAAATAAAATTATTATACATATTATAGAAAATTGGTCTTATATGAAGTCTGACGCACTTTCCGATTGTTTTCAAGGCACATAGGGAAAATTTTACAGGATACAACTCGCTTCACCGACTAACCAGTCCGGTTACGGTAGTGTTCTTGTTGTAGAATTTTGATTTCGTTTTCTGATGTTTAATTATATAAATGTACTCCATGTTGTTGTAGCAATGGATGATAACAACATTACATCCACGTTGTCCCAATGGCAACACGATTTGGGGCAGAGTTGTGATTACGGTGATCTTGATGATCGTTATTTTGGTGCCTTCCGACGGCTGCTTCAGATCTGCAGACTCAAAGAATCGGATTCTAGGCAATCTAACGTGGTCGATCAAACGCTGAATCTGTGCCACGAAGACACACAGAGGTTGTTGTTGTTGTTGTTGTTGTTGTTGTTGTTGTTGTTGTTGTTGTTGTAGTTGTAGTTGTTTTTTGTTGTTGTTGATATTTTTGTCATCGTAGATGTTTCATAAACTTGTTTTATATTTTTCAATACAGTAACGGACGTATTGACGCCGCTGTATCGAGCATTCCCATTAAACTGGAAACGGTGCCAATAGGTGAAGCCGCTTTATCGAGCATTCCCATTAAACGGGAAGTGGTGCCAATAGATAAAGAAGCGCTTTCATCAAATGGTAAATATTTTTATAATTTTCTTATTTAACTTCTTATTTGTTGTTTCTATGATGTTGTTAATCTCAGTTGACGATGACACGAACCTAGGATACAAGAACAGCTATGAGACAGAAGAAATGATAGAGTATTCGACTGCTGAAATTTCAACTGCAGATGTTGAGACATCAAAAGCTACGGACTCAAACACGATAAACTTTGTGATTGCCTCTATCCGTGAAAAACGTTAGTTTTTGTTCAGTTGTTGCTGTGGTTGTACATAACTAGATTACAAATCGCCGTTTAAACGATGATGTTAAACGTTTTTTTAATAGCCTCCGATGAATCCGTGGACGAAAAAAATCAGCCGCCACCAGCGCTACCCTGCAAGAAACGCAGGAAGCTAAGCAGCAAAGTGTGGAACCTCTTTTCACGCCAAGTAAGTTATTATATTCGGTTTGTGCTCACAAATAATTTAATTTGTTTGTTAAATTATGCTAATTCGATAGTTGACTAATTTGCTGCGCTTGTTATTCTCTGTTATTGCCGACTGGAATTTAGTTCGGTGAGACTCACGTAAGTAAGCCAAAACCACTATTCTCTATGTGATCGAATGTATTTTTTTTATATTGATGAGTTTCAAAGACCGATATTATAATACTTTGATATTGAAAAAAGCTTTAATATTGACTTACATTTATATTCTTACAGTAGTTTAAAATTTTTAGGATGACAGTACTGCGGTTTGCCGCGTGTGCGGTAAACACGTGACGAGACACGGTGGATCAACAGCCAACATGAAGTTTCACTCAATCAACGAGCATCCCGACGTGTCACTGGAGACAGCACCTGTAATCGGCAGGGCCGATGTCAAACCTCATGACGTACTCCTGGCGGAGCACATGCTCATCAAGCAACAGCCACTGACGTTGGAATAATTTTTTGCGACATTTGCTTGGAACACTTTTTGTGTCTTTATTATATATTAACATATAACTCCCAACTCTATAAGCTCCATAACAGTCCAATCAAGATCATTAACAATGCATTTATCTAATGTAAACCATAATGTTTGTCGTTTACAGTGTTATCGAAATAAACGAAAAGTAATTGCTATGAAGCCAGCTGTTTTTTTAATCCGTAAAATTATTTGATTGCATATTTGCTTAGTTGACAAACATTACTTATCTCCTTCTTAATTTTTTTCATATTTTACTTTTTTCATAAACTTGTTTTATATTTTTCAATACAGTAACGGACGTATTGACGCCGCTGTATCGAGCATTCCCATTAAACTGGAAATGGTGCCAATAGATGAAGCCGCTTTATCGAGCATTCCCATTAAACGGGAAGTGGTGCCAATAGATGAAGAAGCACTTTCATCAAATGGTAAATATTTTTATCATTTTCTTATTTAACTTCTTATTTGTTGTTTCTATGATGTTGTTAATCTCAGTTGACGATGACACGAACCTAGGATACAAGAACAGCTATGAGAAAGAAGAAATGATAGAGTATTCGACTGCTGAAATTTCAACAGCAGATGTTGGGACATCAAAAGCTACGGACTCAAACACGATAAACTTTGTGATTGCCTCTATCCGTGAAAAACGTTAGTTTTTGTTCAGTTGTTGCTGTGGTTGTACATAACTAGATTACAAATCGCCGTTTAAACGATGATGTTAAACGTTTTTTTAATAGCCTCCGATGAATCCGTGGACGACCAAAATCAGCCGCCACCAGCGCTACCCTGCAAGAAACGCAGGAAGCTAAGCAGCAAAGTGTGGAACCTCTTTTCACGCCAAGTAAGTTATTATATTCGGTTTGTGCTCACAAATAATTTAATTTGTTTGTTAAATTATGCTAATTCGATAGTTGACTAATTTGCTGCGCTTGTTATTCTCTATTATTGCCGACTGGAACTTAGTTCGGTGAGACTCACGTAAGTAAGCCAAAACCACTATTCTCTATGTGATCGAATGTATTTTTTTTATTGATGAGTTTCAAAAACCGATATTATAATACTTTGATATTGAAAAAAGCTTTAATATTGACTTACATTTATATTCTTACAGTAGTTAAAAAATTTTAGGATGACAGTACTGCGGTTTGCCGCGTGTGCGGTAAACACGTGACGAGACACGGTGGATCAACAGCCAACATGAAGTTTCACTCAATCAACGAGCATCCCGACGTGTCACTGGAGACAGCACCTGTAATCGGCAGGGCCGATGTCAAACCTCATGACGTACTCCTTGCGGAGCACATGCTCATCAAGCAACAGCCACTGACGTTGGAATAATTTTTTGCGACATTTGCTTGGAACACTTTTTGTGTCTTTATTATATATTAACATATAACTCCCAACTCTATAAGCTCCATAACAGTCCAATCAAGATCATTAACAATGCATTTATTTGTAAACCATAATGTTTGTCGTTTACAGTGTTATCGAAATAAACGAAAAGTAATTGCTATGAAGCCAGCTGTTTTTTTAATCCGTAAAATTATTTGATTGCATATTTGCTTAGTTGACAAACATTACTTATCTCCTTCTTAATTTTTTTCATATTTTACTTTTTCAGGTCTTTCGACTCGGAAGCGTTCCGCGATTTCCTGGCATCAACTGGTGTCCAAGTTGACGGTGTGTCTGCAACGCATTTCCGTGACGTCGTTGTGCCCAGAATATACTTCTCAATTCACGATCACATCACTGCTCTCATGCAACCGTTCAAAGGGCGTTTGGCATTGACTTCCGACTTCTGGACAAATCGTATGAAAACACGGTTTGATTATTTCACCTTTTGGCGACGTTATTTTCGTTGAAATTATATCCAAGTTTTTGAAGCCTGAACATAATTTTTTATAACTTAAACATTCATAACATATTCTATAGACGCCTTAAAATGTGGTAAATCTTTGCTTTCCAGACATTTTATGACCATAATATGTGGGTTCATCGACTCTGACTTCAATCGTCACGAGTTCGCTCTAGTGTGTGGTGTCGTCAGCGGGCCGTTGACCTCCGAGCAGATAACCAAGGCCTTTAGGGCTGCTCTTCAGTCGTACGATCTCACTTCAGAACACATTATCGGCATCGTAACAGATCGAGGTGCCAATCTGAAAAAGGTTATATTGCCACAATATGCAATGCAATCTGCAATCTGCAATACAATCTCATTGCAGATTGCATTGCAAATTACAGATTGCAGATTACATGGCAGATAGCAGATTGTTGTTGCTGCTCTTGGTGATGTTGCTGTTGTTGTTTTGTTGTTGTTGCTGTTGTTGTTGCGGTTGTTGTTGTTGTTGTTGTTGTTGCGGTTGTTGTTGTTGTTGTTGTTGTTGTTGTTGCGGTTGTTGTTGTTGTTGCTGTTGTTGCTGTTGTTGTTGCGGTTGTTGTTGTTGTTGTTGTTGTTGTTGTTGTTGTTGTTGTTGTTGTTGCGGTTGTTGTTGTTGTTGTTGTTTTTGTTGTTGTTGTTGTTGTTGTTGTTGTTGTTGTTGTTGTTGTTGTTGTTGTTGTTGTTGTGGATGTTGTAGTTGCTATAGGTCTCATTATTTATATTTTTTCAGAGTTCCATATCGTTGTTCAACTACTGGTCACCATGTGGCTGTCATCTACTGAACTTAGCTGTGCGCGAAGCCATTCAGGCTGTACACCCTGTGCGAAACGGTCAGTCGGATGATGATGATCTTCTACAACGGACGAAGGCATTTGTGCTGAAATTCAGGTACACATTTATTTAGATAACATTTTTCTTTTAACCAAATACGTTTAAGCTGGGCAGCGAAGTCTCCTTTTGGGAAGGCTGACTGCTTGTTGCACCTCAGGCCTCTTAACTTTCTTCTGATTGTGTTGAAAAAACTAATCCCGCCTATTTAAAACCATTAAAATTTGCGAGAATAATACTCAAATAACCACTGAAAACCTTAGCAGCAGCCTTTGTCAAGAAATTCATGTAACATGTTTTTTTATCAATTTAGTTATGATTATTTAAGCAGGTTTTCATGGCTTGGATTTGGTAGAACACTCATTCAACAATTCCCCTTCGACCACATGGCAGTTAAACTGTGTGTCTTCTCACTGTTATCAAACCCATTATGTAAGTCTAACTTATTCAGGTCGTCAATCACTCTTAAAGCTGCGCTCCGGGAAATCTGTACAGCGCACAACCAATCACCTGGCTACCAGTACTGCGCTTTGCAACTGGTTAGTTGAGAACATACTTGAACTATTTTACAGATATAACTATAGCCTGGACAATAATTCTTGCAATTCAGCTTTTGCTACCGTCGAAGAATTTATCGTTAAATTTTCCATAAAACTTTTCTTAGTATGCCCAAGTTTTGGCGCGAATTTGAATCATCAAGGAAGCAGATCAGCACCATGTGTAGGACGCGAAGCATATGCAACTTACATGAACACATATAGCTTGGTCAGGGTATCTTGTTACTAATTATTTTTCTGAAAACCTTATACTAAACAATTAATGAGTTGTTTGTGTTCAATAGTATGTTGTACACATGAAGTGTGAACAGCTGGAATTTTTGAATAAATTTGAATGCGCGCCAAAATTCAAATGCGCGCCAAAAGGATTACGGTAAAAAATTTGGAGTAACAAGAAACTCTGACCAGACTTTATGAGCTCATTAGATGCCCAATTTTTTGTTGAACCTTTTTTGCAAATTTCATCATTTTATTCGCCTAATTACTCATATTTTATTTTTTTTATTTAATTTTCATTTTCTCCGTTTTCATTGCCGCTGGTCGGCGTCGCCAGCGTCCAACCAACCTTTAGCGCCGACCAGCAGCCATGAAAATTTTGAAAAATAGTGAAGAATAATTTAAATAAATTCATATAATTTTTTATCTTATTGAAAATATTGAAACTTTCTGAGTAAGTTCAGAAAAAAATTGGGTATGTTTTGAGCCTAATTCTGTGCATATCAGTTTCATGTGGCTCCTACATCACAAGTTGGTTGGCCGAAGGGCTGGTTGACCGCAAATTCAAACTCCCGCCAAAAATGGGGCATGCTAAGAAAGAGGTTATCAACAACCGACAAATTCAAACATAGCTAAAATGCTGAATTGCAAGAATTATTGTCCAGGCTAAACTTAGAGCTTTTTTTATCATTTTATTCTTTATGCACAGCTTTTTGCATGATACTTCTACACGCAAAAGCTACACCTTGTGCTTAGCCTGCATCGGTGCTCACTTATGAACTTGGTTTGAGCGTATTTATTTTTATCTTCAGGCAAAATGATTATTCTGCATTCGACGGCATGCTCATTTCTCAAAAGCTTACTTGACGATAAACTATCGTGATTCAAAGACAGGAAAAGTTTGCATAAACTAGTGAATGCACCGCTGAATCATGTCTGTGAATATATAATATGAAAATAATCAATTTCTCCATATTTTTAGCTTGACACAAACTGTTTTCTTTTCGTTACTCAACTGTCTTACAATAGGATTAAACTTCATTTCAGGCAAATAATACTCGGTGGAATAGCGATGTCGTTATGGTGATGAGCGTACTTCAAATGAGTCGGGCCGTGATCGAGTACCAGTTGAACACGCCACCAGGATGCCCTACGCTGGGTGCAATGGCTCTCAGGGTTGAGGAGTTCAACAGTCTGTATGGAATGGTTAAAGCCATGGAAGAAACGCTCAAGCTCTGCAAGTGCCTCGAATCGCCTTTGTGTCACATCGGTGAAACACTCGCCCTTGTGGAACAGACCAAGGGAAAGTTGGCCAAGATGACCGGCAATAAATACGCTATAGAGATGATCCGTACTCTCAGTAATCGTTTTGGCACAATAGCGGACATCAATAATCCGCTCGTCATCTCATCGATCGTACTGCACACGTCTCTTAAGGTAAATATCACAGACATATAGGTCTTCAATATGAACATATTGTATTTTGGACGTCAATTGTTTTAATGCGACATATCTGTCGGGTCCATGTCGGAGGGGTCCGTTGGGTTGGGAAATTTTATTCGAGGGTTATCGTGCCTGCTGACTCTGATGAGCACATGTATTTTGGGATTGGATGCATATTTTTTATTCAAACGGAATGTCGGAGCCCAATCATTTAAGACTTACCCTTGGGCTTGATCTAGACAATACTGAGACGCAGAAATTGTTGGTGGAATCATTTAAAACTACCAATCCCCCAACCCATCTTTTTGAAGAGAACTCCCCTCCTATTGCTCGTCTGCACTTGCTAGACTAGAAATTTATTTCAGAATAGAGGCGACCGATTCAACTTGGAGAACTACTGGATCGACCACACAGACGCCCTGAACGCTGTGATGACAGTTCTTCAAAACGACGAACTCCAACACGGGTCAGTCGATGGATTACAATGACTTTTTCGCACTGTAACAGTAATTAGTATTTATTAACTCGAGTATTGTACGTTGTATATCAAGTATTAAATCAAAATAAATTATGTTTTGTAGTATGGGTGGGCCATGGTTCGAACACGTGTCCGTCGATATTACTAACTGACATGACGTAGTGATCGTCAAATTATTTGAACTATAA
Organism: Daptonema setosum; assembly: GCA_964036265.1. NCBI lineage: Eukaryota > Metazoa > Nematoda > Chromadorea > Monhysterida > Xyalidae > Daptonema > Daptonema setosum. The sequence continues at coordinate 10,718,618 of OZ038442.1, forward strand.
CGTTTTATTATCGTAAAAATGTTCTGTGATTTTAAAACTAACTAGTTAATAATGTTAACCGAAAATATTGAAACCACAATTACACTTGTACACTAAGAAAATTTTATAGCCGAAACGTAGTCATTGTGCAACCACTTATGTCCACGCCTCCTGCCAACGACAATCCGTTTCTCGAAGACCAGCGTACGCCGATTGCAACGCAACTGCTGGAGTGGGAGTCGTCCGATAAACGAACACTAGTCTCAGACGTGGGTTATATTTAAACTAAATGTATAATATTGTGTCTAAATATATTCCATTTACACTGCTAAAAGTATTTTATTTCAAATCCTCACAGTACAGCAAAACATAAGTTCTTTGGTCAACGCATAGTTAAATTAATATAGTTAAATAAAACTTGCAATCTGAGTTTTACAGACAGTTTTAGTCCATCGAGTACTTACTTTTATAGCAAATAACTGTAAAACAGAGACCATTAAGCGACCGTTATATGTACAGGGTGGACAAAAACATTCATTTCCCTTTTTGTAAACGAGTTGTAAAGGAGTTATTTAATTTTAGCAATAAAACACTCTGAAGAGGACATTTGGAAATAAATTTTTACCAAAAATAAACTGATTTGGTATATCCCAGTCGTAATTCTTTTCGTATTAGTAAAAAAATACTTCAGTTATTTGAAAACAAAAGCGCAACGATTTTTTGCCCACCCTGTATGTATAGTTTATTCTGGGCATTATTTGAAGCTTTAACGTCTTCGGTTCGGATACTTTTCGTGAAAATAAAATGTTGGCTATTAAAGTATGTGTTAAAATTTACACCCATGCAACGTCAGTTGTTTTAAGGAGTTGCGAATGTTCCTACGAGAACCACGAATGAAGCTGTCGAATAAAGGATCGGCTGTCGCTTGGCGTGGCGATTTGTCCAAGAGGTTCCCCAATCTTGCCATGGCAGCACAGAAATCGTTTGCATTAACGGCGTCAGCATCCTCATCTGAACGCGAGTTCTCGCGCGCTGGTGAGCAATATGCATTTTGAGACACAATTAGTTTGTTTTGATGCCGTAAGAAATTTATTTCCAGATCTATGTTACATGCATAGTGTAATGAAGACTATAAAAAACTGTCCTCATGTATTAACTCATGAATTCATGTAAGTTTTTTTAAAGAGTTCAATGTTCGCATGTTAACATATAGAAACGTTAACTACATAGAAATGGAAAATTATAGAGTGTAACTCAAAAACACCATTTTAACCGGAACATTTATTTGAGGTCATGTCGATTCGGACCGTAGATGTCGGCTTAATGCCGATATCTTTGAGCAGCTGGTCACGTGTGCTACAAACTTGCCGCTTCTCAGACACAAATATAGGTGTGTATTACTGAAACGTTTTAATTTAAAATTGTTGTTTTCTCAGTAGTAATTGAAAAAAACTGATCGCCCTGTCATGGTCATGTCATCTTTAGGCAGCCGTTAAAACTTACATTTTAAACAAAAAAATCGACATTTGGATGTTATGAAAATATGTAACAATAGACAACAGTTTACAGGTTAATCTCAAAACAGGACGCTCGAACACGGGTTCACCCAAAAATCGACCCGAATCATCAGAGCAATCAGACGCCGCATGCGCAAAACACTGATCTGGAATCGGGAGATGCTGCAATCGAAGAAGAATGCTTTGATGGTCTGATACCAGATGATAGCGAAGACGAAGTTGAATTCTAATGTGTTCCATACGGAAATGTGTATTATTCGCGTCTGCCATCGATTTAATTATACTTAGTTTATTGTGGCGGAAAATCAAAATTATATAGGCTGGATAAAGTTCTAATAGATTATTTTAGGAGGGATTTACCCATTTAATTTTTTTCATCGACTTCCAAATGGTTCTATGGTTAAAAATTAATTTTAAATGTTTTATAAATCAACTGATAGCGCTCAAATCTTGACTTTCCCAAAGTTTTTTGTTTACGGCGGGGTAGGTCTATGGAGAAACAAAATAAATAAAGTTAAAACAGGGAAAAAACATTTTTTGATCGTCCAACCCTGCTCAAGAAAGTAAATTCAATGCAATGGGGTACGGAGAATCATCTACCGAAAAATTATCTACTAGAACTTTGTCTAGCCTTTAATACATACGTTGTAACCACTCTGGAAAACGCGATTTGCCTTCAGACCTGCACTGAATTCCAGCGTAGTCGAAAACATTGTACGTAGAGTAAAAAGTGGTCAGCTGGTACGTTGCGTATGATTGGTAAAAAATTTGCCCGAGAAATCTCGTTATATGTGTACATAAGGCGCAAAAAATTGTCGGTCGGTGTCTGACGCCGGTGTATTCGCGTATTTTTATAAAAATGAAATTTGGTGTGCAACTTAACAGATTTTTTTTCAACCAACATAAAATAAAATATCTATTTTGGAACCTTCAATAATTTTTGAATTCCGAAATTGCAACCTATCCAACAATTCCAGTTTCAGATCTAACTCGAATATTCAGCTGATGGAAAATGCGCGTTAAAGACGCTTTCGAGATTCTAGTGAAATATGAAGCACCATTTTTGGTCCGACCATGAAACATCAGGTTGAAAACTTTGTTGGGTGAAATCAAACCTAATTTTGATTAAAATTAATGCAAGCAAAATCATACAAGGACAATACACAGATTCTGATTGATAAAAAACATCATAGCCCGTAAAACACCACTTTTTACACCGAACTCAAATGTTGGGCCACGAGCGAGTTCAATACTCTGCTGTTCTTTCGCGTGATTGGCTGAACTTGGGTGATGATGATTGGCCGGTTGAGTTGTGGCCCAATCACCATCACGCACGTTAGCCAAGTGTGGGGACCATAAATGAGTTTGATGTTTCATTGTCTGAGCGAAAATAGCACTTGATATTTCACTAGAATCTCGAAAGCGTCTTTAGACGCACATAGACACCAACCGACTGTAGTTCGCGCTTATTAAATAACATGTGTTGGAAAACTATATATGCTATCACATTTGTTCGAAACTGAAATATGATAATGACAATTAGCAAGTTCATGGTATTATCTGATATAAGGAGGCGTGTAGTGCTGTACTTGACGCCTGCTCAAGATCTATTTGTTTACTTATGTTCAAGGCATGTTTATATATTTATGATGTTCGCGTTCAACGCATGTTTATATATTTATGATGTTCATTTTAATAAGCCCGGTGATGACTTTAATTCAATATTTTGTCGCTCTTAAGATTTACGACCTTCCCGACATGGAAATGAAATGTTAAATGTTTAGCATAGCGTGTTGTTGTGTCTGCTTGCCGGGTTCACTTCGAACTCATTTACGTTGTAAACTGGGATCGCAAAAAAACGGCGTCCACCACAGTCTACATAGACTATCCGGATACGCTATATCTTTTTCTTGTTTCTTTCACATCTCTTATAAAATGTGCAGTCTTTAGATGGACCTTCATTTAAACTAGATAATCTGATTACATTTGATGCTTGTGAAGCATTTGAAAAAGGGGGTAAAACAATCACACTAGAAAAAAGCGAGACTATTGAACTTGCATTTCGGCTGAAATTAAGGTAACTAATTGCAAGTGTCCTAGCCGTAGGCCATCACCAATTTTTAGGGTAATAGTCCCAAAATTTCTCTATCGGGTCATCAGTAGTACCACCTACTGCCTTGGCTATATTTTAAACAAATCATGCAGAGCGGGGTCAGGAGGGGGAAATTACCTTGTGGTCCGCAATGTCTTTTTCGACCTAACAGATGAGTTGGACAGCTACAAAAAACACGGATAAAAATTCATTAGTTAGTCAGACAGTGAGTGAGTGAGTGACTGAGTAAGTGAGTGAATGAGTGAGTCAGTCATTCAGTCAGTCGCCGTCAGTCATGTCAGTTAGTCAGTCAGTCAGTCAGCCCAGTCAGTCATTCAGTCAGTCGCCGTCTGTCAGTCGGTCAGTCAGTCACTAAATCAGTCAGCCCAGTCAGTCAGTCGGTCAGTCTGTCAGACAGTCAGTATGTCGATACATATATGTATACAGTTGTCCATAGACGTATTGGTATCATGGTATGTATGTATATAAGTAAAAATAGTAGGTGTATTAAACCTACTGTAATAAAATCCTATTATGGCACCAAAATAAACAAATAAAGATACATCTCGCCCCCTTTTTGTTACTTGTTGATTTATCGTACAGTTTTTACGTATCCGAGAAAGGCCGATGGTTGAAGTAGCATTCACATTTGAACAGGAGGCCGAAATTCAAAATCTCAAATTGGCGCTAATCTCACACCATACGCACAAGCATAAAACTCAGCAATACAGTCAGGTAACTTTTTATTTCTGTCCTTAATTTACGATTGTTTTATGGACAGAAAAGTAAACAAGACGAACGCAATGAAACATCAGGTTTTTCAAATTGGACTGAGACCGTCAACGTCAACCATTAACGAAATTCGAGTATCAAATTCAACATATCATATTTGTACATTATCAAAATAAATCTCGGATAAACATGGAAGTGTACAGTTGAAAGTAATAAGAGGTTCATTGAATCTTCTATCCAACCAAAATTCAACATTGATATCGTAAAAATGGCGTAGAAAACACAGAAAAAACACGGGCAAATTCAAATCGTGATATTTTCCATCGCACACAGCTGGATTCGATTACGGAGAATACCTGCTAAACCCTTGTCTAATAGTCCATAATGGATTCGTTCAGATGTGTATCTTGAGTTTTCGTAGTTTTATCATCTCGGGCAGTGCCTGTTCCACCGGTCGGTTGATCGGCAACGGTGGCGGAGGTCGGGTCATCTGATTCACAGACGGTGGCACGGCGACGGTCAGCTTGGCCATGATGTTGTTGTTGTTGTTGATTGAGGTTACTGTTGTTGTTGCTCATGGGCTGCAGCACATCGAAAACGTGTTGCTGGTTGGCCTGCGCTCGATGCTGTTGCTGTGACGCCGTATCGAACAGAGTGAGCAGGTTCGCTGAAACCAGATTGACGGTTTGTTTCTGAGATCCTCGATTCACAAAATCGGTGAACATGCACTTTTGCTGCCGATCACGAATGGGAATTATGCCATGTCAGAAAAATGTCTTGTCATAAAGATCCGCTGCAGAAGTAACGTAGCAGACACTCATTAAAGAACAGAAAATTTACTTTTACTCTGAGGATTTTGGGTCAAAAAGATACAACAATTGAGGTTAGAAGCAATAAATTGTTAGAAAAACTGACGATAAATCGCATTTCAGAAATTGAACAGACTTTTTCTTGGACCAATACTTATAAAAAATGAAATTCCCCAAACATTCAAATGACGCCATTTCTCCTCCGGTTGGGACGGATCGGATTTGGTCGTCGTCATCAGTGTGTCCTTCACTTCGGCCTGTTTCTGGTCAACGAATCCGGGTTTAGTCTTGAGTGACCCGGCTCTAGTCAGGCTCGTGATATCAAAGCCATTGTATGCGAACGCGTTGTCACCACCGTCCATGGTGTAGGCTAGGCTATATTTTTGAGGTTTCCCGTTCGTCATGCGCTAAGCTACCCAAACTTTCTTAAAGATGACTCTGAACCCACCCTGGTTCAGCTGAACTATGTGATTATTGTAAGAAAAAAATTATTAATTAAGATTGCAAATAGTAAATAATTGAACCTAGGGAACAACTTTCATGCAGGATGAAACTTCAAATTTAACTTTTCCCGATCTGATTGCTCATCCGCTACCCATACTTCAGTGCTTTACATACACGTTAATAGGGTCGATTGAGCAGTCGTTGGGTTCAAGAATGCGAAAGCGTGCGAACTAAGCATCGACCCGTAGAAGTTTCTATGACAAACGCATGTGTAAAACTTCGACACAAGCGACACAAATAATTTTTCCGGCTATAACCGACAGACGGACTGACTGGCTGATAACCAACAGACGGTCAAACCAAAACAGATTTATTAGAGTAACAAACAGACCTGACAGACAGGTGAGAGTAAGTCAGTCAGACACACAAGAGATGCGAATGGAACTTTTCAATGTTCGAAATTCTCGAAGACATAAGATATGCAGACAGACTGACAGGCAGACAGACAGACAGAGAGAGAGACAGACAGACTGCCCGACAGACTAACCGGCGGAGAGTACAAATTCCAATATTCACCAGTAATCAGCAAACATATTCCACGAATATTTTAATTTATTTTGTATTTTTTACACAAATTATACCATGGAAAAAGTTGATGACATTGCAATTGCAAAGTATGTACATGACGTCATCATGACGTCATGTTATGCAACATCTGGTTATGAATCGTAAAAAAATTGAACATATTGAACATTTGAAAGTTTTCAGAAAAAACTTTCTGATGTACGATTTGTTCAAAAAAAATTACGATTCTGTCTTCCCGTCTCCTGCCTTACCGGTAGTTAAACGGTAGCTTAGCGAAACTTAACGGTAGTTAAACGGTAGTTCACTAACGGTAGCTTAACGTTAATGAAATTTCTCTAACGTTAGCTTAACGAAACCGGTAGTAGCTTTTCATGGTCCTTACCGTTAAGCTAACGTTAAATACCGTTAAGCACCGTTTCGCTATCGAACACTGGTGTGGGGATGGAATGTTCCTTGTTGAGTTGCTCTTGGTTGCGTGCTGTGTTGGCAGACAAGTCAACCCCCCAAAGGGAGGGGAATTTCGCCAAAAACGGGGGAATCGGCAGTTGTGAGGCCATTTTACCTTAGGGAACAAATTCTACACTTTGAAAATGCCAAAGAGGGGGAACTCCACTTTTCCCACCCGTTCTCGACCGCTAGTGGTTGATTTCGAGAAGGAAACGTCTGGATTTCAATCTCGCAAAAAAACTTCTTTCCCGTCTTAAAGTAAATAAAATCATTCAAAGTTGTTATTGGCTTCTTCTTTGGCGGAACTTCTCCCACTGTGAGAGTGGGACAGTTACAAAAACTTGAATGACAGTTGTCGTTTGCGATGAGTTCAATATGGTTGTTGTGTAGGTTGTGGCTTAGGAATAAGACTAATAAAGTGATGATGAGATAATTGTTCACAGCTCATTCGTGATTTCTTGGATGAATGCCAGCTTTTTCACGGTGTTTATGGGTTTCAACTGGTTCTTAGAAGGTTGATTAATTTTTATGAGAATTTATATAGGAATTTTCTCATAATTTACCGTAACCCAATAAGAACCGTTTCTAAAAAAACGGTGTATGGGTAATTTTATAATTTCAAAACAAAATTTGTAAAATAAATTACGGTATTTGAAACTAAATTTGAATTTTGGTTTTATTTTATTTTATTGTGTTTTGCAAAGAATAACAAAAGACTGGCGTTGTTTTTATCGATTACCGGTGTGAATGCGGAGTCATATCCGTGTATGTAAGTTTGTCTGATGGCTGGGTATATGGATACCGGCGAGAGTGGGTTCAGTGTTGGGTTATCAATGAAATGGATATAGATGTGGTAATAGATTCACGGAATGCGGTTTGCGGAACTTTTCATAGCAAGCATTCTGTTTGTGTTAAAGCCTGTCTGTTATTTCAGAAAGCAAAAATATTGCTCAAAGGTCTGATAATTAAACATCACTAGTCTCAACTCACCTCGGTTGACTTGTCACCATAGTTTAACAGAGTATAACACGGGGTGATGCTGATTGATGTTAACACTGATTTTCTGATGTATATTATCAAACGTTCTGGGCAATATTTTTTGCTTGCAGTGACTGAAGACGCCTGCAGGACAAGTTTTTTTCGTTGTTCCACGATAGCGTAGAAACGACGATAGGTTTTCCTTTTTCTGTCTCTAAGTTAGAAAGCTCGTCCCCTTTATACTCATGCGTTATTTTCTTAGCTTTTCCAACATATATGATTTACAAGATGTTCCTCGGATGTTTCTCCTGTGAAAAGCTTTCCGCACGATTTTGAGGACAGATTTTGCGTATAAATAGCCGCTGTAGCTGGTGCATGCGCTCGCCTGACTGTAAGATGGGATTGAGGATGGGACCCTTGAAACAGCTGTGGTTAATTCACTAGTGTCATTTAGTGAAACCTGAGTTTGTGTGATTAACAGTGTGGTCGGACGCGGGTATGGACGCGGTTGTAGATTGGTGAAGTAGCACGGGTAAGTGTTCTATTGCATGGTGGCAATGGAATATCTTGTGACTAAGTATAAAGAAGCTTAACCATGCACCTTGCAGCTGGCAATAAAACCAACAGCCGGCCAACCAGGATAGAGAAAAGCAAACAGCTTTCTCTGTTCTGATTGGCCACCTGTTAAAATGTAATGCTAACTGGGCAGCTTATGCGCGACTGTGTAGTTGCTAAGCAGCAGTGTTTAGGTAAAAATTAATTTATTTAATCTGGAGACATTCAACCGCCATGAGTGATTAGTTGCGAGTGAGAAAAAGTATGGGGTGATAAACTGCATAATCAAATCCAGCAGAACCTGCTCTATTCGTTAGACTCACATTTACCCACCCCAATCCCGTACCCTCTCAGAAAATCGACGATTTATCAAATTATCCAGCTTCGTCTATTTAAACCTATTTCAACTGGGAATTTTTTTAATCCATTTAACTGTGATCTGTTTTTACGTACAAAAATTTTACCGTAATTTTACCGTAATATTACCGTAACCTACCGTAACTTACATACCGTAATTGATTCTCATAAAAATTAATTACGTTTCGTTACTCCTTTCAACTTGTGATTCATCACAAATTGAGTGAGTTTGAAGAATTGGTCGACGGAGAAATCGTTGTGCTTAAGTTTTTCTGGTTTAATGAACTTTTCATCGACAAAAAATTTCCGAAAATTCCGAAAATTGAAAATTAATTAATTTTGCGCTTTTAATTGCGAATTTCTGTGCAAAATAAAATTTTCTGACGGTTGATTTGTACGCCCAAAAATCGGGCGCTGTCGAATTGTCCCGGAACGCCTGTTATTTTGCAATATTAATATAAAGTATCTGTATCTGTATCTAAAAAATTTTTAGATACCATTTTTTTGTATCCAAAAATATATTTTGGTATCCAAAAAATTTGTATCTGTTTAATAAAAAGTATCCAAAAAAGCTTCGCCGAAAATCGGTTACGTGTATAGGATAGTCATTTTTTTCGGTGAACGAATTAATAAAAAGTATCTGTATCTGAAATTTTAGCATATTTTCAGATACTTTATATTAATTAAACAAAATGTTTCAATTTTGTCGAAGTATTCAAAAAATTAATTTGTATGGGGGAATTAATAAAATGTATCTGTATCTAAACATAGTTTAAATGATGTGCAGGTGTTACGACAATTACGGTAAGGGATTTTAGTTTAAAAAACGTTACGGTAAATTACGGAAAATTACGTCGGTAAATCTATGTTCCGGAATGTCAAAAATAATGGGGGCAGGTGTCGAATCGGGGGTAAAAAAGGCATATACGTATATGCCTGATACACATATGCCGATACGCATATGCCGGCATATGCGTATCGGCATATATGCAGAATATATGCAGAATGCGATGTTGGCATATACGTATATGCCGATACGTGTATGACGGCATATACGTATATGCCGATACATATATGCCAGCCGTATATGCGGCATATACGTATATGCCGATACGTATATGCCAAAAGTTAGTTGTTAGCTTTTTAGGCTGTTGAGAGGGTCTGTAGGCCCCACCACCCCTCATCCGCCCGTTTTGCAATTTGTTTCAAAGTTTTACTATTCCCTTCGATTCGAAGTATTACTGTTCGTTAACCCCCGATAACCTATCGTAAGGCTGGCTTGTCCGAGCGATAGCGAGGACAAGCGCGTTAACACCGCGCGGAGCGCGGAGGTGGGATCCGTTTGAAAATAACTGTCCTCATCCCCAATAATTGGCATATACGTATATGCCAATAATCGGCATATACGTATATGCCGGCATATATGTATCGGCATATACGTATATGCCAGGCTACCCGATGGCATACACGTATCAGCATATACATATATGCTGGCATATACGTATCGGCATATACGTATATGCCAACTGGCATATGCGTATCGGCATATACGTATATGCCTTTTTTACCCCCGATTCGACACCTGACCCAAATAATGTAGGAATGATTATTGATTTATATTAATTAATTATAATTTATAATCTATATATTAATGTATAAAAGCGCCCTTCATGAGTGGAAAACCACGCTGGACACCTCCGCTTCGCGGTGCTAACGGTCCAAGGCGGGGGCATAAAACTTAGGTTTCAGTGTAGGCTTAGGCTTAGGCTTAACCTTTGGAGAAGGGCTCGGGCGCTACGCGCCCAAGCCCTTCCCAAACCCTAAGCCTAATCCTAAGCCTAAACTGAAAACTAACTCTTAGCCTCATACTCGGCGATCTCGCTTAGAACGAACAGTCTGTGCTAATGACTAAGCCGAAGCCTTTTAAACAATGAAATAGGCCCTCCAAATGTTAATAGCAAAAAAAATTCACTTCACCGAGTTCCGCAAAACTAATATCCGGAATTTAAGGTTCCGCTGTCGTAAGTTCCGCAGAAAACACATCCGCAAAGAACGGTTCCGGAAACAAAATATCCGCAAATAAACTTCCGCTGGCAAGACTTCCGCTTTTAATAAATCCGATTTTAACAGTTCCGATGAAAAAAAATCCGAACCATACAGTTCCGCTAACAAACAATCCGCACATAACAGTTCCGGAGAAAAGACTTCCGCTAATAAACTTCCGCAAACGAACGATCCCTTTTATACAGTCCCGTAGATATGGGTACACCAAAAAATTTTGTATACCTTATATAGATAAAATTGTATCCAATTATTTATGGATACTTTATATAGCTATATGTATCTAATAACACAATAACACTTTCTGGATACACCGTTTTGGATACAAGTTTTAAAGTTTTTGGATACGGATACCGATACATTATATTAATTTTGGCTGGTTTTTGGATACATTTTTTTGGATACGGATACATTATATGAATACTGTTATTTTGGTTATATTTTCAGGCACGAAGACGAAAAATTTGCGATTTCCGAAGATTTTGTCGAATCAAATTCGGTTTGGATCTAAATAAATTCGCAAAATGGATTGCACGCCGATTTCTTCGATGCCACAGGTTTACGACGACGTGCAGTGGAATTCTGCAATGGAATTGCTGTTGTGTTAGTTGATTTTTTTGGTATTCGTATTGGCCTTTGAAAATAATGGATAACATTGATTTTCGTTAGGTTTCACGTTACAAGACATCTCTAGACTGGGATTATCTAAGCAAATGAAGGAGCTGTTGCCATGCTCTCCGTCATCGGTCTTTATTGTGTACATTTCCTGTTGTTTGTCGGTCAATCAGTCATCCATAATCCATAGTAGCCATAACCTACAACCGGTCCGATTTTATATAAACTTTGAAGAACACTCAAGTTGCATGATGATTTTTGCATGCAGGCGAACACTTTCCCATTCACCGCGCCTGCCGTGATGGTGACGAGGAGGCGTTGCGTCGGCTGCTCGACAACAACCGGTCGATCGGCATTATCACGCTGGAAGATAGCTTCTACGGGTGGACAGCCATCCATTGGGCGGCTTATTTTGGACATGTTGGTGTTATTTTGTTGTTGTTTCTATTCGTTGCTGGCTTTCGATTCATCACAATCACATTCGTATTGGGCCGTGAGTTGCAATTATCTGTCCAGTAGTTTTTAGTGCCTAATAGTGAACCGAAGGATTGATGATTAATTAGAAGAATAGATATGTGGAAAACCATAAATGTCCATTTTAGCGATGAATGTTCATGTTTTGTTCATTTCAGCTGGCCTGCCTACGCATTCTCACTCAGCACGCGTCTGGCATGTACGATCAGACCAACAACCCACAGATGCTCACCACCAAACACGGTGGGTTTCATTCTACCGATTATAATACCCGATATGATTCCGTGTATATCTAAGATGTTGTAAATTGTCATACAATACTTACCTTTCATTTTCGAGTATAACATTTCATCTCAGTCGTATTAAATGGACTGAAAAACTTTCCCCCATTTGTAATATTATATTTCGCTTTCATTTTTACATTCAAACCTTTTATCTTATTTCATAATGCTCTAAACCACTTTCCCCGTTTTTCCAGGTCAATCACCGGTGCATTTGGCCGCCTTCGGTGGATCGGTAGCGTGTCTGAAGTGGCTGATCGATTCGGGTTACTCGGTGGCCATCGCCGATTATTTGGGTGAAACGCCGGCCCACAAGGCGGCCCGAACCGGCTGCTTCGAGTGTTTATCTTTGCTCGTAATTAATGGCGTTGACTTGAGGTGGGTGTTGATTATGGTTGCATAATGGCTTAGTTCATATGAACTTGGTTCATAATGAAATAGTTCTTAATAATGGAGTTTATTTACGATAACTTGATCTTGATGTCGTTGATGGACAATTAAAAGGCGTAGCGTAGGTAATTCAGAGGCATTACTGAATATTAGACCTCTATATCCATTCAAAAGTGCTTTTATTTGTTAATTTAGATAAAACGACAAAAGCCAGTTTATGCATGCACTGCACTGCACTGACATATAGAATGAATTGTTCGTTATTTCATGTGCAATTTGCAAAAAAAACTCACATGAAGTAGTCTTCAAAGTTACAGAGAAAAATAATGCGCATTCGGATTGAATTTAGTCGTGACTTGACTATAAGATATTAAGTTTTTCTATGGTTTCACGCTTTAAATAATAAGAAAAAATAATAAATTTCAGCTCCCGCAACTCGGACGGCGCGACGGCGGCGGAGTTGGCCAAGAAGTTCGGTCACGACAACATGTGCGCCTACATGAACCATGCGGCGTACATTCAGGAGAATTACGATAAGAAACCAACGGTAGTGTCCGGCGCCTATGGCTTCATTCCCACGACCACCACTGCCGCCGAAGCGGTCGCCGTGCCGCAACGTTGGTTTTCAGTTTTTTACAAGGAAAATATTTGATAATTTTATAGGCAAATATAACAGTGAAGTGATTAGCAACTAGCATATGCAATTGGTGCAATAGATGTCGCCTGTCCAGTCTAGTGCGTAAGGCGCCGGCCTCGAAAACCGGCGGTCCGAAGTTCGAAACCTGACTTGAGACACAGATCCTGACGCGTTGCTCTGGAGTTTCTGCCATTGCCCGTCAGTTTATTCAACTCTCTGGCCACTACGAAAACACCATTCTGATATGGTATTAGTGTGCCTCATGGCTTCAGTTAATGAAGAAGTTTAAGTAAAAAAAAATGCAATAGATAACACCAGCATTAGGCGTTCATAATCATAGTCCATAGAGATAAATTTTGATTGGCTTATTGCCCGAAAAACTGTATATATGAGCGCAAACAAGAACGATTATCGAAAAAAGCGAAGATCTATTCAGTTAACCCAAGCCAAACCCGGCAGACAAACAACTTTTTCTCATACTTCATGAAAAACTGATTTTTTTCACTCCTACAGCTCTTCCAACGATTGCGCACAGTTCACTACTGCCGTCGACCAGCAACAACAACGGTCTCATCAGCCACCACGATTCCAACAACAACAACGCCGTCGGTGATCTGAACGTGCGTGATGTGCTCTCGGACGTGCATGTAACGGCCAATGTTGTGGCGGTTAGATTATTGCAGCTACTACTTCACTTATTCTACGAATATGATTGTTCCGTTCTAGTTAGTGATGAGGCGTACCACGGTACTGCCGTGGTAGTATCAATCGTGAGTTAATGTATATCTTGTACTGGTTGTAAAGCCTATCCAGGCTTTCTTGCTACTCTAAGAAGTTTTTACCGCGCAATTTGAATTCAAAGCTGAACTGGACGTGCGCTTGAATTTGCTAGAAAATTGTCTCTTTCTCATGAAACATTACAAACGTTGAAAAAACGTAGAGAACATACATGCTTCAAGATCAAGAATAATAATTGTTTTGCTCTGCCATATGCAGGTGGGTGGTCGCAAACGTGCGTATCGTTCACTCACGCCCGCCTCCAAACGCATGCGCATCGGTCTGGGCTGGCCGATCGGCGATGGTCAACATCCGCAGGATCCGCATACCACCAACCATCAGCACTCGCATTCGTCGTTTGCCAACGCGTTCGCCGCACATCACAATAGCGATTTGAATCGAATGCAGGTTGGTTGGAATTGGAATAAATGGAGATGTAACCTTGTTTTTTGGTATTATAGTTGGAGTTGGTTATGGTTTGAAGTTTTTCTAAAATGCGTTGACTGAACCAGTCCGACTTGTGGGAACAAAAACTGTCCTGTTTTACACTGAAGGGCAGTTCACTTCACGGCGCCTTATGGAAAATTTTACCGACTGACTTGTCTGAATTATCAAACAATGTGTTTTTTTTTTCAATGAAACGAAATTTTAAAATCACAGGTTAAGTGAGATTTTCAATCTGAATGACATAGTGTTGTTTAGTTTTGATATAGTTTTCGGCATGTTGTATGATTAGCTCAGAGGGAAAAGGTTCAGCAAATTTGATAATATTTACATTGACATCGTTGGTTGACATACCACCACCACCAAAAGTTTTAGAAACACCGTATAGGACCTAAATACAGTGGTGGGCAGCGGGGGGGGGGGCGGGGGGGCGCCCCCCCCCAAAAACAGGGTGGGAGGGTGCCCTTGATCGATCGACCGTAAGAGAGATTTTCAGAATTGACCCATTGACCGTAACGGTCAAAATTTGAGAGAATGTACTGTCAAAATGACCTAAAATTACACGAAATCGCCTAAAAAACGACCAAAAATGGGTCAAAAACGTTTCAAGTTTAAATTTTTTTTCAAAAATTCGTTGAAAACGTTTTAAATTAAAAAAACAACAACCAAAAATTGGTCGAAAATGTTTCAAGTTTTAAAATCAGTGTTCGTTGGATCGATTCGATGCACGATATGATGATTGATGTATGGTGCTGGATGATATACTCAGTACTGTATTATCAACCAACACTGCGCGCCACTAGATACGTTTCTAATACAAATCAGTGGGCTAAATGCTGAAGTTTCGATGCTGTGCACTCAACTTGTCAGTTTTCAGATCTTTCTGATACAAATCTGCGGGCTTCAAAATGCAAAAATTTCGGCGCTGGGCGCAACTCAGCCTGTCACTTTTCAGCTATGTTTCCAATACTAATCAACGGGCTTCAGATGCTAAGATTTCGGAGCTGTGCACCACTCAGCCTGCCAGTTTTCAGATATGTTTCTAATACAAATCAGCGCACTTCAAATGTTAAAATTTCGGCGCTGCGCGCCAGTCAGCCTGGCAGTTTTCAGATATGTTTCCTATACGAATCAGCGGGCTTCAAAATGCTTAAGTCTCGACGCTGTGCACCACTCAGCCTGTCAGTTTTCAGATATGTTTCCAATACAAATCAGCGCGCTTCAAATGCCAAAATTTCGGCGCTACGCGCCACTCAGTTTGTCAGGTTTCAAATAAGTTTCTAATACAAATCAGCGGGCTTCAAAATGCCAAAATTTCGGCGCTGCGCGCCAGTCAACCTGTCAGTTTCCAGATATGTTTCCAATACAAATCAGCGCGCTTCAAATGCCTAAATTTCGGCGCTGCGCGCCAGTCAGCCTGTCAGTTTTCAGATATGTTTCTTATACAAATCGGCGGGCTTCAAAATGCTTAAGTTTTGACGCTGTGCGCCACTCAGCCTGTCAGTTTTCAGATACGTTTCTAATACTATTCAACGGACTTCAAAATGCAAAAAAATTCAGCGCTACGCGCTATTCAGCCTGTCAGGTTTCAGATATGTTTCTAATACAAATCAGCGGGCTTCAAAATGCCAAAATTTCGGCGCCGCGCGCACTCAGTCTGTCAATTTTCTGTTATGTTTCTTATACAAATCAGCGGCTTTCAAAATGCCGAAATTTCGGTCATTATTTCGAGCCATTACTGATGTTTTTGAGTTAAAAATTCGACTTCATTTAATGTTGACCGTCATGCCCCCCCCCCAAAATCGAAACCCGGGAGGGTGCCTGACCGTAAGACCGATTTTTGAAAAAGTGTATGACCGTAACGCCATTTTGGCCAAATTCGCTGCCCACCACTGCCTAAATACACTCAATACCTAAATAAGTTAGAGCTCCTTCGCCAATCACTAACCCGTTCTATTCCAGTTTCATTAACTGATTTCATTTCAGCAGCCGCTGAGCATGGACCACTGCGGTATGGAGCAACAACAACAACAACAACAGCAGATGATGGATCAGCAGAACGTGGCACCGCCACCCGTCGCCTCCACCTCACGAATGGGCAGTCCGTTTGCCAGCGATCATTATCGACGACGGTGGTGTTGATGATGTTTAGAAGAAATTGTATATCATGTAACATGTTCATATAGTAAATTATGTTTTCTCTGTTCATTTTGCGCCCAGGTTAGGTTTACAGATGTTACAATGTTTGGCCGTCAATTCGTCAGATTCCGAGCCTGACGAATTTAGCGGAAGGGCATGGGTTCGAATCCTGCCAGGAACTTGGAAATTTTTCACTTTCTTGGTTGAACTAAAATTTATCATTAATAAATACAGAGCGAAACATTCGATGCAATGCAAGTTGTTGACCTGGCGCAGGAGGTTTAACCTACCTGAAATAACTGAAACGTTGCATTTTTCTCCCCCTCGGTTTGTGTTTATTTTTGATCAGTGAAATTTTGATAGTATTTTTTTGATAAATATGCGTAATTAAATTGATTTCATCAGTTCATTTGCTCGAATCGTGGATTAGATTTGTTGTGGTGGAATTCAGCTCATCTGCTGGGTTCGATCTGATGGGACGTGATTAAGTTTTCTGGTTTAGGTTTGTTATTATTTCATGTATCGTGGTTGTCGGTCCGTCTTTCGATTGTATCAATCTGTGCGGCTGGCTTAGTTTTGTACTTTACAACAAGAAGGTTATATTTCCCTCGTTCTGGCTTTTCTTAATGTCTATGATGGCATAGTAAGTTTTCGTCTTATAATCGATGAAAATTTTACTGCTGAATTGTGGGATTCAGTATTTTGCGTTATTAGCAGGGATAAAAATGCTTGTGTAAGTAGGCTCTGCTTCGTTATTGAAACTAATTTATGGCTTGATTCAGGTTTTGCATTTCGAGTTTTCGATATGGTTTGTGACTTGTTTATGATTGATTTGTTTTACTAATATTTCTTTCTAACAAGTGTTTCCGTTTTTTGTTAATCTTATAAACTTTTTAAATTAAACTCATTGTTAATGTCTTAGACTGCCATTGCCGTAAACAAAATACGATCTGAATTATTATAATACTAATGTTGATTATTAACAAAAAATACTTTTATAAAATCATAAAATGCGTTGTTTTTAGGATTTACATTTTTGTGCTATGTAGTTTGTTGTTTTGTTGGTGTCAGTGTATTTTGCTGTAACACCTTTGTATTATCATTGTTATGTCTACGGTTTAGGATGTTTTATAGATTGTGAAACGCTAAAAACCAAAAACACATGTGTTTGCTGTATATTTTTTATATTGACTTGACATATTAGTTAGTTTGGGTTAACATTTTCGTTATAATCTCCTGCTTGATTTTCCGTTGAACTTCGAAGAATAGAGTTGTACATGTTCGAAAAACAACATTCTTCGACTAGTTTAAGTTTATCAAAAACCTGTCTATACTTTTTCGTCTCTACAAAAACGCTGTATTTTTGTCTAAGATGTTTAAGTATGTTTGTGTTTTCTTTGTTCACTTAAATGCGATCTGCACGTTGCCACGAAATTTCATTATGTAGTAAAATCGTTCACAGAAAACCGGTAAAAACTTCACTCAAAATTATTTCTGGGTGAATTCATGAAAGTCATCTCATTGAATGTCGTTGGTAACATTTCGATACTTTGAAGTTCAATACAAGAAGAACTCAGGAATTCACTGGAAGTAAATTTGGATTAGAGGGAAGTCAATGGTTTTATGATATTTCATTGTGGTTAAAAGCTGTACATTTCTCACTGCTATTAGGTAATTTGTATAATTATGTGTGTATTCGTTTTTTGACACTATTTCGTTGATACTTTGAATGTGATCTATTCTATTCGGGATATAACTCGGTTCAACCGTGTTCGCATAGCCATGCTCGGTTCCCCTTCTATATTTTCTCTTTCTTTTACCTCTAAATTCATTCTCTGATTTTTTGTGTAAATCATTTGAGAATTCCAATTGTTACAACGTCACATTTATCTGTAAATTTATCCGTTTATTTGATCCGCTTGTAAATGATAAACGGTTTGTCTACTCTCTGGAACAAAATACTGTAAGATAATAGTCAAACTTCGACAATAAGCTTTGTAATATTGCTAAATCATATATTGAGGGGTTGTTCTGCTTTATGACCGCATGAATTGTCATTTTGTCCTACTAATATACTTTTTATTGTTGTTGAAGTTATTTTGCTCATTTGTATTTTTGTATTTTAATAATGTTAACTCGGCCCAAATGTTTCTCTCAGACTAATAATAAATCAAAATATTTTTTTTCCTATCATTAATAATATTAAATGTATACAATTGATTTTGTTTTGTTTCTGACTTTGTGTAATGAGTCCCCGTCTTTCTCTTGTCGTCTACTTGAATCTTACTTTGTGATTGTTTTAATGTTTCTATCATTTTTGGAATCGGCAGCGGTGGGTTTCCCGGGGCGGGGTAATTACACCCCATCTATGGGATTAGTACGTTTACTTGAACTAAAAATCTAGTTTCTTTCTCTACCAAAACGTTACATTGAATCCAATTTTCCAGTTTTTTTAAGTTTGGACCATAAATATGAATTCCGCTTCCAATACCAGAAATTACTTTCGTTTTCACATTCTAATCTGTCCGATTTATATTGTTTGCTTGCTCTGCGTAGAGTAGATTTGTTCTCGTCTAGTTCTCTTCTGTCTCACAGTTTTTTGTCTGTTTCACACTCTCATCATTGTTGTATTCCCTTTTCGTTTCTGTTGTTCTTGTTTTATATATGAATAAAATCTACAAAAACCATTCACGTTGGGGCGTTGCTTTTATTGAGGGTCGGTTTACTGTGGCCCGTCAGAGGCATCCCATCTGATTATTATAATCGGATGGAAATACTTGACCGGTGTTTTCGGTGTATAAGTGTGTTTGGAGAACCGAGCCCAAGTTGAGCGTCATGAGAATATTATTTGTGGGTACTCTAAAAGTGCGCTGGGGTGCGGTGCACCACGCATTTGAAAATTACTGAAAACTGCTTCGGTAACCTGTTCGATTGGTGTGTTTACTTTGATATTGCGGTGCACAACGCTTCGGGAAAAAGGTTTAAACTTGGTTTAGTGCGCGTGCTGGGAACGTGTTCCTTGAGTGCGGTGCACAGCGCATCGGTACCGTGTTGGATGCGTGGCTGCCACTTGAACGCGGCAAAGAATGTGATGCGCGCGTAGATGTACCTTGAATGCGGTACACAACGTGTTGAACACGCTTGAGTGCGGTGCGTTACGCACTCATAACATTTGTATTTTAGATGATAATGCTGCCCATTAGACGCCTTCATAGTGTTGGTCGGCTTGTGTCATCGGCACTGCCATCTTGCAGCTCAATTCCTCAACGTACTCTCGCCTATAGGGGTTGGTTGGACTTAAGACAACCTGTTTTTTTCTCGTTCTTTCGCTTATTTCATTCGCTCATTATGACCTATATTTAGTGCTCGGTTCTGATTTTTTATCCCAATATTTGATTCTGCCATAATGACTCATGAGGTTGAACTGCTGATTGCTGAAGTTGCTATTATCATCCGACTTTGTGTTGGGTTTCGGCTGAAGAGTCCTACCCATCCGGGCGTCTCGATTATAGTGCAAAACGAATACTTTATTGCATTTTGATATTCAGTTGAAAAAAGATAACATTTTCTGGTATCCAAAATCGTGTATCTTCGCAAAAAGATCACCGAACATATTTCAGTGATCGAGACCAAGGATGATGCGACGAAGACGATAACGGTGGAGGGCACGGACCGATCCACCGCTGATCAACATCGGTGGCTTCAACTGGCTCCTGAAACGGATGCAGCCGGGTCGTGCAGTGACGAGGGCTATGAACCGTGCGTTCTGTGCCAGATTGGGGTGCCTGTCAAATATCATGTTAGCAAGTACCGGTTGAATTATTCTTCATTTCATTAGAATCCTAAAAAGTACTTATAGGATTTGTTATTTCACTATATTTGTGATGTGATTTAGTAATACCAAAAAATGCTATTGTGGCATGAGAACTGAATAACTTTGATTTTGATTTTATTCGTTTTATCTGTGCGCCTTAGCTCAACTACACTGCCCGCGCACATAAATTGCACTCGCGCAACATTTGAACTCGAAACTGGCCAATCGACTCAACGCCCAGCGAGCTCACTACGCTTTTGTTTTAAAACCATTTTTCACCAATGAAATATTTGAAAATCAAAAAAGTTTTAAACGAATTAAAGACAATAAAGAAGACTTCCTAATTTCACATTCAGGATGTGCTGATTCTGCGTCAATTTATGCGAGAGGACGGGTCGGTACTGCCGCGGGAGGCCACCGGTATTTGTGAGAAGCAGCAGAGCCTGGTGGAGCAGTGCGTGATGCAGGTGAGTGAATGAATGATTGTGTGAGTGAGTGAGTGAGTGAGTGAGTGAGTGAGTGAGTGAGTGAGTGAGTGAGTGAGCGAGTGAGTGAGCGAGTGAGTGAGTTAATGAGTGAGTGAGTGAGTGAGTAAGCGAGTGAGTAACGGTTGATTGTCACTTGCAGGCTCACTGGTCACAGCTGTTCCAGAAGAACCGGCCCACAACGCTGGGCTCTGACGCCGAATTAAAGGGGTATAAACAATATACCAGGTTTGGCATATCAGAACTACAATTTAAAATTGAATTTATTTGAATTGAATTCAAGTTGCAAAAGCTTGTTACCAGATTTGGCATATCATAGTTGAATTCATGATCAATTGCATCAAAAAATTATGATTCCGCGTTTTTCAGGTACTGGAATTCGGGTGAGGAGCTGTGGGAGCGCAAGTTGCGTGTAAAACATGGCAGCTGGTACTACATAAAGCGGTATGAACGTTTTGATCGACTAGAATCTGTTGAGTGATTTCGATTATATATTAAGTTTATTTAATTTTGCCTTTTATTCTATTGCAAATTTTTTTCTATACAATTTCGTGTCGGCTCTCGTACTATCATAGTGAAAGTGAATGCGTTTTTTATTGATTATGAAAGGGGGAGAGTTTTATGAATTTTTATTTATGATTTGTACAATAGTTATCGAACAACCATATGTGGACTGACACGATTTTGTGTTTGGTGCATGATCATGCTGCCGAGAGTTTATTTGATTTATAAAGTAAGTTATTTTATTACGTTCTATCAGCTTCTACAATGAAAATTCGACAACGCAAACTCGAGCGACGGAATTCGTTTGTAATTTTTTATTTAAAACAACGTTCACCCTCTATAAGTTTCAAGATTTTTCTCCATTTTTATCATGATATAACAAAATGCTGTGTTCTATCATTTCTGGAACTTTTTCACATGATTTGGCAGTATGGGACTCTGTTGTCCGACCAATTTGATGAGGAAATCAAGCTGAGATGAACAAAAAGTTGCGAGAATAACAGGTAATTCGCTTTATACGTAGGAGAAACCAGATTCTCCAGTAAATTGTGTGTGATGTAAAAACGATTTTTCATCGAAAATTTTTTATGGCGTGCAGAAAATCAGATTTGATTTTGAACTGCGCGCCAAAAACTCTAAATAACGAGAAACCCTGGATAGAATATAGAAAAGTTCTACCATGAAAAGTTCATCACAAATTCTGCCAATCGATCCTCGCATCATAGTGGTAATAACCA
>OZ038442.1:10745470-10777970 GCA_964036265.1 Daptonema setosum
GCAGCAGAGTTTATTTCTATGGTTTTGTTACAAATGCCTTTTTAGGGGCAATGTAACTTTTGGGTACCCCTAACATATATTTCAATCAGACATTCAGTTTGTTCATAATGTGTTTATTATCATTCAATAATGTGAGTCTGAGTTAGTTAGTGAGTCGAGTCGAGTCAGTCAGTCAATGCCAGTCATACAGTAGTTATCTCCAGTGAAAGTATGTACGCTCGTGTTTCCTGTATTACCCCAGTACTAGTATAGATAGTGTAGTGTTATTAATGCCAGTGTTATCCATTATGGCGCACTGCCAGTGTGCAGTGCACCTAACGTTGACTGGTGTATACGCCATGCAACACAGTGCACGCGCTGATATGGTTCTGATCTGGTGGACCGGTGGATCCTGGTAGACTGGTGGGCTAGTGACTAGTTAGTGACTGGTGACTGACTGCGCCAAAATATCCACACCTTAACAGTTTCATGTATCGAATTCGCATGAAGTAGATACAATGATAAGAGAAATAATATTTCTCTTTTCAATGGTTAAATTAAACTAGCGTTACATTAGAAAAAAAAATGAAAATCACATATTTACATATTTACAGTTTACTGAAAAGGTTGATTCACAATGAACACGTAATCACCGATTTGAAGGCTTTTGAGAATCGGCAATCCATCGATAAACAAACGTAAATCTTCATGTACCCGATTGTTTTCTTCTTGGAGAACGCTGCAGTGAGTGAGTGAGTGAGTGAGTGAGTGAGTGAGTGAGTGAGGGAGTGAGTGAGTGAGTTAGTGAGTGAGTGAGTGAGTGAGTGAGTGAGTGAGTGAGTGAGTGAGTGAGTGAGTGAGTGAGTGAGTGAGTGCGTGAGTGAGTGAGTGATGAGTGAGTGAGTGAGTGAGTGAGTGAGTGAGTGAGTGAGTGAGTGAGTGAGTGAGTGAGTGAGTGGGTGAGTGAGTGAGTGAGTGAGTAAATGAGTTAGTGAGTGAGTGAGTGAGTAGGTTAGTGAGTGAATGACTCAGTCAGTCGATGTGAGTGAGGAGAGGAACCAGTCGTTTCCTAACCTGAGACCCGGTTGTAAATTCGGAATTCTTTCTTCCAGAACTCGCATTGTATCAGGTCGAAGGTTATGCAGTAAAGGATAAAGATCCTAGAAAATTGTCCTTCTATCAGTTATTCGGTCAAGCGGTCAGTCATTCATTCAGTCAGTCATTCAGTCAGTCATCGCAGCCATCAATCAGTCTGGGAGTCTTTCAGTCAATCAGTCGATTGTCAGTCAGTCAGTCAGTTAATCAGTCGATCAGTCAGTCAGTCAGTCAGTCAATCAATCAGTCAGTCAGTAAAACGATCAGTCAATCAATCAGTCAGTCAGTCAGTCAGTCAGTCAGTCAGTCAGTCAGTCAGTCAGTCAGTCAGTCAGTCAGTCAGTCAACAGTCAATCAGTCATTCAGTCCGTATCCCAATCAACAAGTCAATCATTAACCTGGATATGAAGGTGCCTGAGATTGGGCATATTTTCCACTAAATTAAATGCGGCATCACGATCAATGATCATGTTGTGACCAAGAGATAGCACGTGGAGTTTATGATCTGAGTGAGTGAGTGAGTGAGTGAGTGAGTGAGTAAAGAGTGAGTGAGTGAGTGAGTGATTGAGTAACTTCTACTCACATGGATATCGACGTGATGCCGAGAAGAGCATCGGCTGGATGATAACCTGCAGACGACGGAAGGCACTGAAGATGAGAGTGTCCATATTGACACACTGGCGCATGAGGACGTCCATCAACTGAAATCGAACACTACATTAACAAAAACAACAGCAACAACAACAGCAACCACAACAACAATAACAACAACAATAACAAGAACCACAACCACAACAACAACAACAACAACAACAACAACACAACAACAACAACAACAACAGCAACAACAACAACAACAGCAGCAATAATAATAACAACAACAACCCGTCCGAATCCGGCTAAGTACGATGACCATCGGTATTGTTTGTCGATCAGCCACAGATCATCGGGCACCGTAATCACCCGTTTCATCGACCAAAGACGTTGACATCTGATCTGCCATCTTTTGTTAACATGCTGCGTGAGTCAGTGAATAAGTGAATTAGTGATTGAGTGAGTTAGTGAGCGAGTGAGTGAGTGAGTGATGGGGTGAGTGACTGAGTGATTGAGTGAAATGGGACGTGAGTGAATGACTGAGTGATAACCTCGACTAGCAATCGATCCCTGAAGCTCAGATAACCAATTATCTGCTGAACGAGCATTTCTGGCAAGGCTTCCAAGTCGAAATAATAGTTGTCATCTTCGTCGTCGTCATTATCTGTACACGATGACATCTGAGAATGGAGATCGACACGATTCAGATAAGATTAAGAACCAAAAGATTCCCATGAGGAAAAGTAGTTTGTCTCTATTTTCATGATGAAACATTTTCAGAAAACTGCGTCAAATTTTAACTCAATATACCACAGAGTATTCAGCACACTCCAGATTCCGGCTACAAATTCGCTATAAAAAAGCACACAACCAGTCATGAAACCGATTATCATACGATATTTTATTTGAAATCAGGGGAATAATCTCTTTGTGAGAATGAAACGTTTGAGCCAAAGCCCAAAACGTAAGTGCGGTGGGAGCTGATAAGTGGATTGAACCAAACCTAATTGTGTACATAGTTCGGACACTGGCAGACGAGCCAAACCACCAAAGAGAGAGGAATTTCTTCAGAGTGGGGAATAGACAGTTTTTAGGCCATACCTTCACGTTAGGGAACAAATTGCACCTTAAAAAAGATAGGGAATTCCACTTGTCCCTCTCATTCTCGTCCGCTATAGTGAGTCCCGATATGACTCATGCTACCAGACGGATGAGAAAATCAAGTATCACATTTCACCCTATACGTTTGGAATCGTTAAGGATTTTCCATCTCAGAAACTTGATGAATCTTCAAAGTAACAGTAAAGACAGAAATCCTTTTCTAGAAAAATGAATTTTGCAATAAACCCTGAAATCTGCAATCTCATAACATAACTAAATGAGTCACAGCATCATTGCAGTTCCGAGTGTTGGGTGACGAAATGAGCACGTATGCCAAAACACCGGACTAATCGTTGTAAAGTATAGCTTGGTCAAGTTTCTAGTTGTTTTATAC
The DNA here is from genome assembly GCA_964036265.1 of Daptonema setosum. Classification (NCBI taxonomy): domain Eukaryota; kingdom Metazoa; phylum Nematoda; class Chromadorea; order Monhysterida; family Xyalidae; genus Daptonema; species Daptonema setosum. The sequence goes on from OZ038442.1 coordinate 10,748,634, forward strand.
ACCATTTCTACCGACCGCTAAAATACCACAAGTTTGATGAAATTGGCCTGATTTCGTATGTTGTCCCGAAGTTAAAGTGACAGATGATTTTTTTCCGAAATTTTGAAGGCGTTCAAAAAACTAATTTTAACTTTACTTGTGCGCGCGAAAACTTCTTGAGTACAAGGAAGCCAGGATACAAATTAAATATAAATCGTCAATCGCCGATAAAATTTATTACCGTTCTTGGTTTCTCTCTACTGGATACTTTTATATTTCAGTTTTAACTCAAATTAATTCAAACAAGTATACATATGTTTATTTGTCTAGTGGAAATGGTGAGATAATATTTCACGAAGGAAAACAAATTTTTTTCTGAAGCTGATCTATTTTTTTTTGTTACGAAATATGCATACATCTACATACGTGGTAAGCGCACTGAATTTTACTCCACTAAGTACGTCGTTCGTCAGCGCCAGTCGCCGGTGTAAAACTGCTGTTTGTTCGAAATACCCGTTTCAGTTTGTCAAGTTGTTCCCGACGGACAACATAATGATTCATTGGTACATACTGTTGAGTAAACAATGCGTTTATTTTATGACGTTTTTTTATTTTTGACATTTATTACGCTTTTATCTGAATACGACTATTCGTTAGCCAGTATGTAACGTTATTCACCGTAATGAATATTGGTGATGGCGACAAAAAAAACAGCCCAGTTGGATATTGTGAATTCATTGGACGAGAGTAAAACTCATACTTGGACCATAATTATGCATAGAAGAAACACATATCAACGGGGCATAAAACGTACTGGGATTAATTGTGATCAATGAATGACATAGGGTAAGTAGTATTGGGTGCTGGCCTGGGGAGCAAGGTTACGGTAGGTTACGGTAGGTAGCCCACCCCCAGACCCCACCCCCCACCCCCCACCCCCAGGCACCCCCCACCCCCAGGTATGTAAAATCCAAAAGTTTCTGTCTGACCCCGACCCCCAGGCGTCTGACCCCCACCCCCAGGTGTCTTCAAGATGTACCATCTTCAAGAAGCCAGCACCTGGGCGGGGGCCGCCCCCTCGTACGTTTCAGAACCCGGGTTTTTGAGATGGGTGTGGCGGATGGCAGAGCCGCCGGCCGGAGGCCGGCGGCACTGCCGGAGCCTGAAAAGTAGGGTGACGGCGGCCAGCGTGCAAACCAGTGAATGGCTGACTATCGGCGGCGTGGGCAGTCTGTCGATGGGGCGGAGTCCAGCTCCAACAACCAATCAGGTTAGCGAAACTGTGAATGCTTGTTGATGTCATTCCCTCGTGTTATAGATTTCGAAACAACCAACACTCCGAAAACTCTTACAGCAGTTGTTTTTATTGGGCAAAAACATTTTTAGCATTTCATTTATAACGTATAATTTATTCGAAACGTTCGATCAATGACCGAAGCTTGCGAACGCGATGATAGTAATCAACGTACAGATCCGATCGTGAGATAGAATCAACAATATTAATTATAGCGAATCGCAGTAACAGATCAGAGTTGTGGCCATGAAAAAGTTGGCGAGTGTCCTCCGCCATACGTTCGCGCAACATCAAAAAATACGCTATCTTCTTGCCGGCGTCTGAAAATTTTACGATAAATTATTTGCAACATACATACATACACACACACACACACGCACACACCTGATTCTGCGAACAGATCGCACTCGCGACCAAATCCATCAATATCCAGCAGCTCCCCGTTGTAGCGCACCTGATTTCCCACAATAAAACGAGCCTGTTTCGCACGCGAGTAGAGTTCAGAAGCAGACCACGGGCAATTCCAGCCTTCGGGCACTTCATGCTCCAAAAGAATTGGGCCATGCATATCGTTGTTGAGAGCGCTGGCCACTGCAAATATTTACTGTTAATTTTCAAATGAATTCAGATTTTTCCTACCTTTATTTTGAGTGAGTGAGTACACTAGTTTTAACCTTTATGCACACGGAGTAGATCGGCTACCGACATGACGCTGTTGCGCATCACCTGATCGGTAATTGCTCTCAAGTCCATGCTCAATGAGATGATCTTGACCAGTGAGCTTCAGGGCTTCGACGAGAATATTGAACGCCCTAGGTCCTCGCCTCTTTAATAGTTGAATCAATGAACGGGCACGTTCGGAAGGGGGCAGCCAAGCGATATCTTCAGCTTGAGACGTGCGGATTATTCGATTTTCTACAAGGTGATCGAGCACACGTGTAACTTGAAGATTATGAGCCAAGTTTGAATAGTTCACAGTCAGAATATATTTTTCCGTGGCATTCATATTTTAACAATTGACAAAAGTTATTTTCAAAAAAAAAAAAAAGGAATAGAATCAGAAGAGCTGTTCAAAAATTTTATAACTCTGAATAACGATATTATTGTTCATACTTTCAGTGGTCCTTAAATACTATGACGTGCGTCTACAGTTTACGTGGGCGTATAAACAATAGAGTGACCATCTGGAAGATTATATACGAATTGTGTATTGGCAGGCGTCGAAGGGTGAGACCACATCAGTGAAATAATGATTCATCGTATACCAGAGTGTTGGCATTATAATGGCCGTTTATGAAAGCTGTTACTATTTCATCATTTTCTTCATAGTTATTGGTGAATAAACTTATAAATTTATACATTGCAATACCACGCATTCTGCAGAACAAAAAGAATACACAATATTGGCCACACGTTGTAGCGTTGTCACTCTGTACACGTTTGCGGTTAAAATTCCAACTACGACACGATCTATTAAGAAATGATCTAAACTCACGGACAGGTGAAATTCCAAACGAACAAAAGTAATCACCAAAACTTTCTTTGTTAATAAATATAGCTACCCAGTGTTCTCCACTAGAAGTTGAGGGCTTAGTGTTCGCAATTAAACAAGATGAAGCAGGAGGGTTTGATGGTAAATTGTCAGACGAAAATACTCCTAAAAAACCAGAAAACTTGCACATGTTTGCCAATTCGACAGAGTCCATCATATGGTGTAATCAAAATAAACAGTGCGATTTCTGTCAATCATTGCGAGATTGTCGAACTCGGCGTAAACAATCATTTCTAGTCCGGGCTCCTTAATAGCCTCAGCAAAAGTGCAGTGTACAGTAGTGGTGCCTTCGTGCACTAGTTCCCAGTTGTCAGAGTCGCAATCATCGGGCGTCAGATCAAACGCGAACAAACATGTTGAGTTTTTGAAATCGAGCATTGATACGTCATTGGATCTGTTATCAGTCATTCCGAGAGTGTCCATCAGAAACATGTAAGCACGTGCGTAGAAATTTTTGGAAAAGTCTGTTTTTAACGGTTCACGGGGGAAGGTATGACCACCGGCCTGTACATAAATCTCACTGACATTATGATTAGCGAATCGAAAAGGTGACTTGGTGTAACTTCCAAAGTAACTGTCTGTCTGCACAAAACCGAGAATGATTCTTCTAGGCAGTTGACCTTCAAAAACAGAGCTCGTCGGGGTACTTTGTCGTCCAGGGCCAACTTGAATTTTTGTCATCGTCACACGACGAATAGGATAACGAGCGGCTTGTTTCATCAGCGATGATTCTATAGCCATATGCACGCTGGGGGCCAGCTGAACTCTCTTCACATACCATATCATTTCTTGAACGTTTATTTTGAAACCCTCGTTTGTGGCTTGAAAACAAAGTAGACAGAAAGGGTCACTGTTGCGATGCACTTCCAAATCAATAGTTGTGTTACTCAACATTAGACGATCGCTCGAAAACAAGTCACTATGAATCGGAGCCATCATTTCGACAAACTTGCTTTCTCGGAACTTTTCCAGACGTTCTTGATAACCGATGTTTTCATCAGTCTCAATTTTGGTGGCTGGTTCGTCCTTTGCATAGAGGGCACTCTTTAGATTATCAAGTTTGAAATGTTTATCATAATTTAGTTCCGTTTCCAGGTAGGATCGATATGCATACATGGGTCCACTGTCGCAAGCTAGCTTGCCATTGATGCCCAAACGTACCTGTTTGACAAATGTTTTGGCTAGTAGATTGATTGGACCAACTTTATCGTTCTCGTCAAGGGGAAGGCCGCTAGCTTTGGTGATTTTCATTTTTACATATAGATAGTTTTTTGCCAACTGCAAATAATCAGGTCCACTAGACAAATGAAATTGGTAGGGACCGTCTGATGTAACCGTATTTACTGGGTGGCAGGCATACCAATAACTGTGATCTACAATTGCCTGTGTTGGGGGAACACTGAACAAATTTATTAGTGAACTAGCGCTAGGAGCACTGTCTTTGTCGAGAAGTTGGGCCATCAGTAACGAACAACACCCAGTTGGGTTTTAATTTTCCTGACGCGTTTCTTTGGTTTTCGTTTTCCTAGTTTCCCTCCTTTAATACGTTTACGACCCTTGCGACGTTTTCCTCCCTTTAACTTGTTTGATGCTTTTTCCAAAAGATTTGCTGTTGCTTGTTTAGTTCGGCGTTCGACCGATGGCTTGAAATCATTGCCCGACAGAACATCTGTGGCAATGTCCGCACCTGTTCTCAGCGCTTGGCGCCCGATAGCTTTTCCAGCTGATTTAGCCACCGGTAGCAACACTCTAAATATACTGCGAAAAACATTACCCAGACCTGCACCACGCTGATGAGGCAGACCGTGAAAGCCGCCTAGCTGACTAGCCCACTGTTTCTCAGTAGCTGGCACGTATCTGACTCTCATCTTTTTCTCCTGAAATGCAGTTTAACTACTGATTTTCCGAATTTGAACCCTATAGGGGCATCTTGATCTGTTTTAATACTTATTTTTAAAGAACTAAAGTCTTTTTGCAAAACGTTAACATAGTGAGGGTTTATGAAACTCATATGAATAATATCTTTGTACTTGCCGGTGACGGGCAGTATCCGCAACAGGGGCTCCATTGTATCACCGACAATTTGTGGTTCAATCAAGTCGCAGTACACATACAATGATTCGATTCCACCTCGCAAATCGGGCTGATACACGGCTGTACGCAGATCTTCGATGAAATTATGGGAGAAACCAAGCATGTAAGCCAAGTGTTTTGATAGAATCAATCGTTTACCAGGCACAACTTTTATAATAACACGCTTGTGCAAATTGTCTGTTCCAACTTTAAACGAATCCAGAATAAATGTTTTATCTTCAATACTCATACCTTGGCTGAGTGACCCGAAGATTTCGTCAACAGAATCGTAATGACCAGGCCATATCGTAGCTATCTTGTGCTCTTTTGTCACCAGATCATAAACAATAATCTGATTCGAGTAAAATAAAGGTTCGTCGATTTGAGGGACATTATTCCATGAATAAGGAAACTGTACTTCAACCAACGCAACTTCCCACTCACCGACTAGTCTAATGTCTCTGGGAAGTTTTATTCGATACTCAGACGATGTGTTCTCCCGTGCCTCGTTGTTCGACCGGCGAGTGTTGCTCGGCAGATTTAGATAAAACTCGCTCATTTCGAAGTGATGGGCTTGGTAGAATGTATCCAATAGCACTGCTCAACAAAACCACCCACAACTCGCTGTTGTTACCCAAACTAAGATTCACTATGCTACTCACAATAACAATGTAAACGATAATAATTTGAGCGAAAAACACAATTTGAGACTTTAGCACTAAGTGGCCGCTCCAGCACCAATGTTCCATCTTAAATACTGACAAGGTCTTCGTGAGCCACCCAGCGTTCTTTCTTGTCGTTAAATACTACCAAATGCCACAAATGGCCCTTTCTTCGTTCACTGTTTTTCATGGCCACTATTTTTTTTATAGCTGGATTGTCTTTTAGCACTCTGACGAGCTCTTCATTGTAAAAAACACCCTCAATGGTTTCATCATTTTCATCTACAAGTTTGAAAGTGGCCGGGGTTCTGTTGAGAATCTTTTTGATGTGAAAAATCTCTGAACTATAGTTGGCACGATAACCTTTAGATAGAACATGTTTCTCTATCGAGATTCGAACCAGGTCTCCTACTTTAAACTTGGGTCGAGAGGGCTTTTTCTCTGTTCCATAGAGAGTTTTCCAGACCTCCCCTTGATTTTGCATGTTCACACTGGCCGGCGTGCATTTTATCGTGCGGTGATAGCTGTTGTTTATTGCCTCAACAAAATCCGGCAAAACTTCAACATACCGTTTTGTTTTGTAATAAGTAAAATATTTCCAAATGCGAGATTTTAGCGTTCGGATGTAGCGTTCGGCAATTGCACATTTCACATCGGGTGATGTGGCGTAATGATGCTTGATTCCGTAGGATTTCAAAAAATCTTGGAAATGTTTCGAAAACTCTGTTCCCCTGTCAGTGCTAACCACCCATGGCGTACGTCCAGCTTTGAGTATGCTCGAAAAGGCTTCGGTTGTTTGCGCTGGCGTTTTCTGTTTAAGCGGAACAGCAAAAGCAAACCGACTCAGCACGTCAATGCAAACCAAAATATAAGAGTATCCATCATTCCACTGTTTCAAATGTCGCATATCAGCCAAATCAGCTTGCCAGTCTGTATCAATACCATAAGTTTTTGTTGCGTTCCGTTTGAAACGGCGCCGAGCCTGTCTGTGCAACGTGTACGCATCTTGTTTGGCAAGAAAGTCTTCTACCTGTTTGCGTGATACGTTTTTTCTTTTCTTTGCTTCCCTTAACACTGAACTCACCCCACTGAAACAAGCTGGACTTTTTGTGTTGTAGTATACGTCTCGAATCACCATTGTTTCCAGGGGGTTTTCTCCTTCTTGTTTGCCTTTATAGGTGTTGTAGCGGCACGTTTGCGCACTGGTGCCGGCGGTGGCGCATTCACCTCAGGAGCCTGTGCCCTTTGATATAGCTGTTTGTTGGTTACAGCCGTCTGTGGCAAATTGTGATTGTACATGGCGCGGCCGAATTCACGCCAACCCGATGGTTCTTCAGCGCTCGGTTTTGCGTAAACATGGATCAGATCAACCAGATTAGAACCAGGAATCAAACTGCCCTTGTACACAATCTCATTGCGTTCGTTCACAGTGAGGTCGGGGTTGGAGCGGAATGCATCCAACAAAAGTGTGCCTTTTGATATGTACCGTTTACTGAGACCACTCAATGACGTAGGCGGCGCCGGAGGCGGAGGGGGCGGCAGCGGTGGTGCTGAGTCGTTGACTTCTTTTGTACGAATTGTCATGAATGTCTGGAGAGTTTGAGCGTACTGTTTAGCCTTGACGTCTGATGGTATGTCTGACTCAAGTACCTTCCTCATTTCCTTATCCAAGCTGGACAGCGTGGCTATCGGAGAGTTAGAGACTAACTGCTGCTGGTTTTGCTGTGCTTCCAAAAACTGTGCAATCAGGGCCTGTGGCACAACAGCCATTTTCTTCATTTTGTCAACAATGTTGCCAAAATAGCCAATGCTGGCGGAAGTAGAGTCATGAGAAAACCACCTTTTTGCTTAAGTATAAGTTTCTTTTGTTTCATAGATACACGTTTTCGTGTGAGTGCCAAAAGCCAACGATTGTAGCGTTTCAGTTTGATACGCTCCCCGGTCGTCAGTTTTATGTTACCCTCTAGCACGTTGTACGCTATCTCACACACTGCTCGCATCAGATCAGCGTTGCTGTTTTCAACTATAGCAGTGCGGAGTTTTTTCGGTGCTTTGCTCAATAGTTTTAGAGTTTCAATGTTACGTTTAACAGGTAGAGACATGGTTGTTGCCAGTTTGGTTCAAGGGGCTATTTATACTGATATACATAACTGACGTCATCAAAAATACAAGTACGTAAACGCATATCATCAGGTGTAGACGGTTCAAGATCAAGCAGTAAATAACCATACTGATTACTACAGGCATCCTCATAGGCTTGTTGAAAAAATTTCTGTTTATTTGGAAATACTTGTCTGGATAGGGTTTGCACCTGTAGTCTATCAGAAGGATTTTTCATCAACACCAAATAATGACTGTTTATTCTAGCATCACGTAGATTATTGTAGAACAAATTTTGAACTATATGTAGAACGGAAAGATTCCAATGATGGCTGCCCTGGCAGAATAGTTCACAGAGTTCTTCTTTTTTATAGTTTCTCATGAGATCATCACAAATCAAAAGCTTTGTCGACAGTCTGTCTTTTTTGAAAAGCTCAACGTCGGGAACGCCCTCAATAAATGTAACGTGTGGCAATTGCTTGTAAACATCTTGCCACTCTGTATATGCCCAAAATATTTTCTCTGGTGGTGGTGTGATTATGTGAGATGCTTGTTTCACAAAATTAATGGCCCACGTTGTTTTGCCACATTTTGTACCTGCCGCAAGACAAGCTGTGAAAGGTGCTTTGAATCGAAGATCCATTTCACTGAACGTATAAAATGTCAGAGTATTTATAGTTTTTTATAATTTTCCAAGAGGATCACCATTTCACAATGAGCATTCGTATGGGTATCGGAATCACTGCAGCCTGTAAATACTAAATTCCCAGACGTGAAAATCAACACTGTTATGCGGGCGAGACGATATTTCAGTCCGGGAAATGTTTCGGGGTCATAAAATGATTGGGGCAAAGATGATAAACTATGCAAATTCAGATGAAAACCCATGGAAATGGTTGTAATCATATTTTGCACTTTAAAGTCGTGGATCTCTACGGGAAATCGTTTTTGAAGTATACGGGCTGCTTTTCTAGCGGCACGTCGGCAATCAGATAATGTTTTTGCACCGGTACAGACAATTTTTCCACTGGAAAATATCAGTACCGTGGCTTTTGGATGACGTAGGCGTAGAATGGCCGCAGAAAATTTGCGTGGGTTGTATTCACAATTCGCCATATAACGTACCATTGATAGAAGATCGATTCGAGTGCCTAGGTTCGCCGTCGCCACAATGTTTTGAATCATATTTGTAATAAATGCACAAACGTTCGTAAATGGTTGTGTTTTATTCTGAAAGTATTTTACACTTTAATTTTTCAATTCATCATTCACTGATGACATTTTAAATCATGGAAGCAGTTTATATACTATTAGAAATACATCGTACAAGGTTAGAAAGCAGTAAATGCTTGAATATGGCAACATAAAGGGAAATGACTTCATAATTTCGAATTATGATCACACTTTATACACGATTAATTAAAAATGATGGCACAACGATATATATATATATATATAAGCTTTGGCACCCGTAAGGTGAAATGGTAATAATATTGCTCAAGCAATTGACTTATTGAATAATCGTAATAACATTGCTGTTCAACTACAACATGATTCAACATGAATTTTCTACAATGAACAAGTCAATCACAGTGACCAAATGGTACGCAGACATAGTCCGGTCTTACGCTACATTTATCATAAACGAAGCCGTACGTCTTCTTCGTGGGCTTGGTGACCACTGTGTGATCCTGCCATCTGGCAATCTCACGACGGTGTACCACGATAGGATTACCATCATCATCATCATCATCATCATCATCATCATCATCACGTGCACGTTTTTCAAAGTTTTTGATGACGATGTTTTTCATACTGTTGAAATTGACAATCTGACAAACGGTACTGTCCAAAGTAATACCACGTACTTTGACAGCCGTCTTTCCGGTGGATGTGTGATATGCATACTGTTTGGGGCCCGTACTCACCCACTCCACAATATGAGACTCGCCAAGCTCGTTTGTCATATCCCCCAAGAAATTGCCTTCGGGCACCTTGTAGACATGTGTCGGGCCGTCCAGATACATGATCGAGTCTGGAAAATGTTGAAATCTTTACCGAGGAGAATAATGATCTATTTCAGCTATATATCTTCAATTAGCTATTAGATGATTAAAAATGTCAATTTCAAGCTTACCCGTATCCATGTATAGCACACGGTCTTCGAGCAGCTCAAGGTAGCTGTAGAGCTTCAGCCTGGCTTGGGCAGTAACCCATGCCGCGATCACGCAGCTCGTACGCGGATTCGACTTCACAAACTCGTCATCCTGAAATGCGAGCAGATTGTGGTGATGCTCGGGAAAAAAGACGGGAAAAAAGAAAACAAACCTGTGTGAACGTAATCCGCAGCAGATTATCGTTGACCATATCGACCTTATTCACCTCGCAACCATTTTGAGTCAGCAACTGGAACAGCCTTTCTGGTTTTGTAACCAACTCGGTCTGAGGCAAGTTCGCCCTTTGCCCGAATTTACCCCTGAAATACGGTTATTTTAAAAATATTTATCCTCAGCTGGAAATGCTCGGCAAATTCTAATGTATATATCTACTAACCAGAATGAATTCAGCGCTAATTTGCTTAGTTGCCGAAGACCCGGGTTGGCAGCAATACGCGAAGGGTCCAGTTGCACGCCTTCCCGTTTGTGATAATCGTCAACGTAATCGATCTTCTCCTGGTCGGTTACGACATCGGAGGGCCACCCTGAAGCCTGTAACATGACCTTACGTTAATTTATATTGTTGTTAAGCAGTCAATCAATGTTTGCCTGTTCGAACCAAACATGCTCACCTCCTGTTTACTTTTCAAAAAGGCATTGATGTACCCATCGAACATTCCTTTGCTGGTTGAGCTCATTTTTTTCATTTCGGCGTAGTCGTATACTTCGATGACTTCAGTTATTGTGTAGCCCTTTTCCAGGGCTTTGTATATCTCGCACGTCGGCCATACAGCTTCGAACGAACGCTCCTCAGCGCTATGAGTGCAGTGGTGGCTCTGAGTTACGGCGCACTCGTGACAGACAAAGAAGAGCAGTTTACCGCGCATACGGTACGGTAGCACTGGGTGGAGTAAGCGCTTCGGAGCCAAAACACGGCACTGAAATTTTGTAATGTGATGTGACATGTAATTTCTTTGCATATCAGTTCAATCAAGATGATTGACTAACCCTTATCATGCCATGGTAAGGTCGTTTGGTAGAGGAAACTTCTTTGAACCGTTCAGTATACACAACAGGATGACCGACAGGGAAGTCTCCATATCTGTAAATAATTTGTATCCTTCAATGACAATTAATGAGCAGTGATTGAGTCGTTGATTAAAGTGACATCCTGAAACTCACTTACAAACCCACGGATACAATGAACACACGTCCACATAACGTATGCGCTCATCGCCATCACATTTGTGGTACAGTTTGCGAGGGTTCGTCCGTCCACCTAAATGATATTTACCGTCGCACTCACACATATAATTTAGGAATAATGCGAATCAGGGGTTAATTGAGGGTAGTTTAAATCTAACCGTAAAACCCTTGCCGAGGGTCCATTGGCTCAAAAAGCTTGACTTCATCGAAAAAGTCACTCATTTTTTCATCCACAGCCAGAAGTTGCGTCAACTCGCACTCCCACATCGAGTGGAGAACAAATCCTGTAAAAACATAATACAGCTACGCACTCTATCTATCTTCAGTCACTCATTAAGCATTTACCTTCAGATTGCAGATCTCGGGCCTTTCTCAAAGTTGAATCGAACGCATCCTGCGCCGATTGTCCACTGTCTGGTATTTTTTGACGGCGATCTTTGCAGCAATCTGGACAGCCGTGCCAAAAACACCCGTTGAATTCCCAAACCTAGAAGTAATTATTTTACGAACAAAAGCTGTGTATTGATTAACATCTTTAATGGTTAAATTTCCACCTCTTTTGGGTTATTCCGGTTCTGAGCATCAACTTTGTACGTCTTACCCGCTGCGCTGATGATTGTTTCACCCCCATTAGAAGCATGCTGTAGATCAAGTTGTTCCGAATGGGCTACCCATTTGATGTACTTCATTGCCATACGAGATTGTCTGTCGTTAGACCGATTGGCGTAACCGAGGTACGGTACGATGCCAATATCGTTCACACCGGCAAATTTTAATTGCCATATGTGAAAGCACATTCCGGCTATTGTCGCAGCGACTGCGAACGGATCGATACCGTGTTCCTGAAAAATAAGAAAACTCAGCATTGTACATAATAAAATATTTATTCAATGTCATTCATTTGTTTTCATACCAACCTCCAATACAAGGGAACGAAACTTCATACAGGCTTTCTCCAAAATGTCCACATCGGAGCAACAATACGATTCCAGCTCGGCATCGAAATCAAATTCCTTGTTTTGATTGGTCTGATACCAAGTTTCGAAGTCGGCTCTCATAGCTGGCATCATCTGTTCCGGTTGATAGAAGCTGAAAATGGTTGTATTGGAGAATTGATTCATGATGCTGACAAAATCGTAGCCATTTGCAAACAAACCATCGATCAGGTAGTGTTTGCAGTACCACTGAACGATTTGCCCTCTTGTTGAAAAGATGCGGAAAGTAGCCTTTGGCTCCTTGAAACCCGAAGGCCTTTGGCAAGGCAGACAAAGCCATCGGTAAAAAGTTTAATGAGTCGATTAAGCGTACGCGATTGTATGACATCGTCATAATTTGTAGGCCGTTGTAAACGATTTTTGGTGTCATGGCGTTTGCATACAACCAGTCCACAATAAATTGACCATCGTACCCTGAAAGTTGATTGAATCAGTATAAAAATAGCGATTATTAAAAATGGTCCTATCACCTTTATTATTGTGCGCTAGAGCTGTAGAACCGCTGTTTTCCATGCCAAATAGCCATCGACAAAAGCTGTTAAGAGCTCGGTCGCCATAGAACTTGTGCATCGTTGATTTTCCTTCGATCACGACCTGAATTAGCTTAGTTTGAATGAACTGTTGTTTTAATGATAGGCTTTGGTTATCATACCTTTTTAGCGGCAACGAAATTAATTTGATGCTTTGTGGTGACCCCATGTTCACCGATTTCAACAACTTTTTCCTGGGATGCTTCCATATCATAGAATATGAAGCTCTGGATGGGTTCAGTCGTTTCGGAGAGGGTCTAAAACAGTTCACCATTTATTTAACTCAATCAATGAATAAGTGTGTGAGTAAGTTGAGCAAATAAATATAAAAGGAAACCTGTATGTGGCAGTCGTGCGGTTGCTCGACATTTTTCTTGCAAATGCTACACATCGTTTTGTAACATTCGTGCCTCGCGAGCATATCAAAGTGTAATACCACTCCGCACTGACATCGCTTGAGCATACTGCATGTGTTTCGCTCAACCTCCCGAGTCACACGAGCACCACATTCGTTCGTTTCCTGAAATTCAAAATCTACATAAAATTACATATTTAGAAAAAAAACACAAATCAGTCGTTGACAAACCGTTATATTCACACTGCGAAGTTTTAGATGATTTTCATAGCACCCATCACTGCGGAACCAACGATCACATACATTGCATTCTCTCCACCGATCAAGAGAGCAAACCTCAAACTGTTGGCAACATGCACATCTGAAAAAAACTAAACCTCATGAGACGCTCAGGAACTTTATCTGGCTGAGGAGAATGTCATACCTGTGACCACATGTGATGTGTTTCCGTTGTGTGTTATATGGAACTCCACAAATGTCACAATAGTATGTATGCTCGAAAAAACCAGTTATGCTGGTTATAGGTCTGAAGTGTTCTCGGTGGAGCAGTAAATGGAGCGAGGGCAGACTTCGGTCACCTCGGTCAAACAGTCGTCCGAAGCGGGTCAAGTCGGTCGAGAAAACCTGCATATATTTCCAACGCTAATCATTGGATTTTCACAAATCAAACTGAAGTAATTATTTTACAGTTGAGCAATTTAGTTTATTTGGTTTCAAAATGCTGACTATATTTCTGTAGATTAATTGATTAATTAACTAACTTGCACCCTGAAGCCACTCAAAATCTCGGTATTCATAAATTGCACTAGATGTTCGAGAGTAAAGTGTCCCGAGTACTTTTCCAGACCAGCTGCTGTTACCAGTTGCTCAGCCCGAACTCTTTGTCTCTTACATCGACTTTGATCACCTTTTCTTATGGAATCGTACTCACGCCTCTCTAAAAAATAATCATTCAATGGATTTCATTGCTTGAAATCATTTACTCTAACACATACATTATATCATGGAAAGGTGAATAAATGGTTGAGTGTATCACCTTTGGTATCTTTTTCGCCTCGATTGAAGTGGGCCTTTGCTGTAACCAGAGATCTGGCTAAGCACAGGTTGTCTTTGTTTTGAATATTAATTAGGGTTTTTTTTCGATCCAAATACTCATCGATGGTGGGGTAACGTTTTTTCAGATGCCGGTGCTTAGCTATCGCATCCATTGCGAGCTCTTCGTCTGCGTCGCTTTCTTCGCCAAAATCGGGCGGTTCGTACAAGGCACTGAAATTATATGAATGTCACGTAAATAATAATAATATTCCATATCACATACTCAATATTTACCTATCACTTGCTGAATCCAACTGACTGTCCAGTATAGGCATTTCTGAGTTATCGTTAGCGTTTGCTGAGTTCTCCAGAATAGGCATTTCATCATTTTCGTCGTCTTCGTGGTCGCTGATAGTGTTCGGCCTACAAGATGGTGATTCTTCAATGGCTGTTCATTAATATTGCAGGAAATCTTTTATGGCTGTTCATTAATATTGCGAAGTAATTAAATGTTAACTCACTACTGTTCACTGTTATACCTTGGATCAAAACTTGTTAACAACACGTGATCCTCATCATCATCTCCATATTCATCTCTGATTATAGGCTTGCGATATCTGAAAAACCACATGTTGATTCATTTGTGGCTTAAAATTATAATTGGATACGCTGATTTCCTACTCACCGATACTGAAGTCCAGATGTGCTTGGCTGATCCGAAGAACAATGCACAGCTTGCTGACCCAACACTGGGGGCATGACCATATCAGACATATCTGATGACAAACTGCAATTAACTGATGACAAACTGCAATTATTTATAACAATAAAAAATCTGGTCTTTGATAAAAAAAACTCAACCTTGATTGACTGCTGAGAACTGGTGGCGACGCTTCCTTCTCAAGCTGTCTGTACATGCTGATTGAATCCTGATCGTCGCTTTGCGTTTCATCATTGATGAATGCCAACATCGACGAATCGTTACCATCTTCGTCTGCCTCATCATCATCATCATCATCGGGATCACCAGCCTCTTCGTCAACGGCTTCATCGTCTATGAATTGATTGCTGAATTTGAATTCAGTCTTTTTAGACTCGTAAGCATCACTTTGGTCAGTTATATTGTTTCTAACCGTTTGCGACGCTTCGAAGATGGCGGTGCACCACCCTTGGGCATGACAAGACGCGTGAATGTCCATGTCATGACCTCATTCAAGACAAATTCGTTCGATGATGACTGTTGAATATGCTCTATACGTCTGAAAAATGTTTAGTTAATTAATAACCGAAATTGGATGTGAATGATCCAACATCCCAACCTCAAAATTGCCTCCACGTTCCATTTTTCTCTGACCAGAAAAGGAAAGTACACCGGCGCAGCAAGGCCTGGGTGTAGGATTTCCAGTCCAAGCCTATCAGCGTCATTGAGGCGTTCAAACACCTGGTCGATGATGTATTCCAGAGCCTAAATAGAATATATACAAAGCGTTTGTGAGTAGTTGATGATTTCAGTGAAGTATTGAACAGTATGTAGATAAATAATGTGGAAAACGGCTTACTCACCTGCTCCAAAAATTCTTCGATATCACCCACGTCATCCAAGTTTGTGAATACCACAGTATAGGCTACCCTACGATAACCATAGACACTGGACACGCGTTCATATTCCTCAGATATGTTAATGTGATCAGTTATAGTTACAGGCATTTTCGCGCAACCTGTAACTATAACTGAGATTTTACTAAGATTAAATAAATACTTGTAAATGCTAAAAAGCAATTATGTTATGGAAAATATCTAGATAAAATTTAGGCAGATAAAAAAAATTATAAATAATTATATGTATCATGATTATATGGAAATTTGGGCATGACCCGCCTACCGGAAGACATAATCGGAAATTTTAATATTCAATGTATTGAAATAAAAATATTTTGGCGTGACACAATTTATTACTAAACTGATGAAAATGGGCGAAACCGTTTTAGTAACTAAGTATTAGAACAAGAAATATTTTGGCGTGACCCGTCTACACATGGCCATTTTTTTTTATAAAATGATAATATTTTGACTCAGAATTTTTATCAAACCTTTAGCATCAGTGTGTGGATTGTGAAATAAGTGCCTTCGCAGGGATGTATTAGATGGCCTGGGGTCACCAATCTGCTATTTAAGAGTATTTGATTAATGGCGTGACCTGAAAGCAGTGAGAGTAAACTATGACGTCTCAAATGTTCAATGACTTTATGGAGGCCCCTGCTGATAAAGTTAGTCGCATTCTCATGTAATATTATATGAAAAAATTTCTATTATTTATTCTTTTTAGATCGCAACGGAGGTTGTCGAAAACAAAGAGGACAATAAAGAAAACAGGCCGCCAGGGACGAAACGTTCACATAACAGCGTGGGCAAACCTCAGTCAACTCGGGTGCATGAGGTAATAAGTGTTGAGTATTGCAAAATTAATTCTATACTAAACTTTTTCTAATTTAGGATAAAAGACAGCAAAAGCAGGGACTCAACAACGAAACACAGACCGATGACAGCTTTGAGGAGGTGAATTGATATTCTTTTGAGGACTTCAGTTATAAAATAAAATTGTGTTGCATCGAAATTTGCATTGCAGGAACGTAAACATAAAAAAGTTCGACTGAGCACCACCTCGTCACCATCAGTCGTGATCTGCGTTCATACTTGCCGACACGATCATAAGTGATGATTTATTTCATCTCAACCAGGGCACTTTATTTTCGCTTATGAATATTATACGGACCCTGATTATTTCCATTTATCTGTCTGTGCAATCTCACTTTGTCACGTCACTAAAGTCAGCCCTTTGCCATTCAACGTGATGTTATGACTACGAAGGTTTCAAATATAACAACAACAAAACCAACTCTGGTGAAAATCTGATTATATGATAACAAGTTGAAACTTGAAATTTAATGTTTTCGTTAAATAATTCCGAAGCCCATGTGTGAGAGAGTGGGTGAGTGAATGAGTGAGTGAGTGAGTGAGTAAGTGAATGAGTGAGTGAGTGAGTGAGTGATTGAGTGAATGAGTGAGTGAGTGAGTGAGTGAGTGAGTGAATGAGTGAGTGAGTGAGTGAGTGAGTGAGTGAGTGAGTGAGTGAGTGAGTGAGTGAGTGAGTGAGTGAGTGAGTGAGTGAGTGAGTGAGTGAGTGAGTGACCCTTCATTGTCGTACCTCTGATGAATTTATTTTCACCGGTTTTTTAGGTGATTCAACTTCAGGTGCAATAATTTAGTCCATGTAAGACTAAAAAATAAAACATGTGAAATTTCGATATATCAATAGTTCGTTCGTTCGTTCGTTCGTCAAAAAATACATTCAGGTGCAATATTTTAGTCTATGTAAGACTAACATATAAAACAAGAAATTTTATCACAACATTTCGATAAATCAATAGTTCGTTAGTCAAACACAAAATACATACAAATTGAAAATCTGTTCCCACAATTTTACAACCTGAATAATTTCAAACATCTCTATAAAAAGGAAGCAGGTTTTCAACTTAGGTGTAATATTTTAGTCAATGTATGACTAAAAAATTTCGATAAATGAATACTTCAGGTTCACATCTTGAAAAAATCATGAATTTCGTGTCTGTAATCAGTCAAAAATAAAATACATATGATAATGAATAATATTTTGTAAATCTGTTGCCAAAACTAATGAAATTTCAATAATCAATAGTTCGTTCGTTCGTTCGTTCGTTCGTCAACATATACATTACATACAGAATTGAAAATATGCAGCAAATATATGTTCCCAAAATATTACAATTTGAATCAATTCAAACATATTCATAAAAAGGAAGCAGATTTTCAACTTCAGGTGCAATATTTTAGTCTATGTAAGACTAACATATAAAACAAGAAATTTTATCACAAAATTTCGAAAAATCAATACTTCGTTCGTTCGTCAAAAAAACAAACAAAATACATACAGCATTAAAATTATTTAGCAAATCTGTTCTCCTTAATTTTACATCATGAATCATTTCAAACATATCATATATGAAAAAGGAGCAGGTTCACATCTTTAAAAAATCATGAATTTCGTGTCTGTAATCAGTCAAAAATAAAATACATATGATAATGAATAATATTTTGTAAATCTGTTCCCAAATTTTTTTTTTCACTTAAATCATTTCAAATATTTTTATAAAAAAGGAAACAGTTTACATGATTTAGAAAAGTCACGATGTTGGTTTGATGTCATCAAATGGCGTCAGTATCAAATCCATTGAATCGGCTCGGAACACTGCAGCGAAACATTTGATTGACTAACTGACTGACTGTTAACTGACTGATCAACCTGTTTTTAAGCTAACTACCTGATTGACTGACTGACTGACTAACTGACTGACTGACTGACTGACTGACGGACTGACCTGACTGACTGACTGACCAACCAACCTTACAAATACTGTCGAATCACGCTGGCCAAATTGAAAAATGACCAGGTCTCATTACAGTTGTATGTAATTCCCATACATACACGTCCTTCCACGATTCGCCCCAATTTCAAGGTGTGACCGTGGGCGTTTAAACACCAACGCGTTCCGAAATCTCCCTCAAGATGAATGGTTTCGCCGATGGTATACGAAGAGCTGCCTGATTTCGAATTCAGCTGGAAAAGTGAAATAATACCAATGCGCGAGTGAGTGAGTTAGTGAGTGAGTGAGTGAGTGAGTGAGTGAGTGAGTGAGTGAGTGAGTGAGTGAGTGAGTGAGTGAGTGAGTGAGTGAGTGAGTGAGTGAGTGAGTGAGTGAGTGAGTGAGTGAGTGAGTGAGTGAGTGAGTGAGTGAGTGAGGTGAGTGAGTGAGTGAGTGAGTGAGTGAGTGAGTGAGTGAGTGAGTGAGTGAGTGAGTGACTAACTGAAGGAAAAAATAATGACTGACTATATTAAAAAACAAACCTGATCTTTATGTAGCTGGTCACGGTACTGGTATATTTCCGACTTCAAGTCCAGAAACACCCTGATTTGCAGTTTGGTGCAGTGCACCTGCGGCGAATGACCTGTGGGGTCACACAGAGTGACACGGTCGATTTTTTTATCGATGCTGAAATTCGGTTGATCATCAGTAATGAGTGAGCTATTTAGTTAGTGAGTGAGTGAGTGAGTGAGTGAGCGAGTTAGTGAGTGAGTGAGTGATGAGTGAGCGAGTTAGTGAGTGAGTGAGTGAATGAGTGAGTGAGTGAGTGAGTGAGTGAGTGAGCGAGTTAGTGAGTGAGTGAGTGAGTGAGTGAGTGAGTGAGTGAGTGAGTGAGTGAGTGAGTGAGTGAGTGAATGAGTGAGTGAGTGAGTGAGTGAGTGAGTGAGTGAGTGAGTGAGTGAGTGAGTAAATGAGTGAGTGAGTGAGTGGATGGGTGAGTGAGTGAGTGAGTGAGTGAGTGAGTGAGTGAGTGAGTGAGTGACTGAGTGAGTGTTGAAGAAAAGCGTAAATTTCACATGTTTTCCAGTCATGGCAAAAATAAACAAATGAGTTTCAGAATGTAACCAACTTTACCGAACGACGGTGGCTTAGGCGTACCACAACTTCACTTTTGCTCTCAGCGTCGTCCTTTCTGCTCTCTGTGTCAGATGAATCATCGCCGGAAGAGAAAGCTCGCTTTTTGGCCGCAGGTTCAGCAGACGAAGACGCCATTTTTAATACTGCTGCAATTTATAGTAAAAATAATGAGTGAGTGAGTGAGTGAGTGAGTGAGTGAGTGAGTGAGTGAGTGAGTGAGTGAGTGAGTGAGTGAGTGAGTAAGTGAATGAGTGAGTGAGTGAGTGAGTGATTGAGTGAATGAGTGAGTGAGTGAGTGAGTGAGTGAGTGAGTGAGTGAGTGAGTGAGTTGCAAGTCAAAAATTTTGGAAATAGGTTTACAAAATATTTTTTATTAGCAACAAACATCGATCAGCAAAACGCGAAACCATACTGCATGGTTAGAACTGAAGCTCATATTACTTATTTATCGAACAATAACAGATTGCGCTTTGGCCTTTGACGTAGACAAAATAACATCGGAGGGATTTCGGAGTGAACGAAAAACAGATGGCCCCTGGAGATAAAAATACATTTTTCATATGTAGAATATTCCTTTGAACATTAGCAGTTTGCGCTTTGACGTAGACAAAATAACATGGAAGGATT
This sequence comes from Daptonema setosum, assembly GCA_964036265.1. NCBI lineage: Eukaryota > Metazoa > Nematoda > Chromadorea > Monhysterida > Xyalidae > Daptonema > Daptonema setosum. Next base: position 10,768,735 of record OZ038442.1, read on the forward strand.
ACGGAGTGAACGAAAAAAATGGTCCTGGAGATAAATACAAATAAATTGTTTTCGATACCGGCAACAACCATGGGCCGATGCCGACAAAGGACACAACTTTGAAAGTAAAATTTGCACGTGAATTTCATTTTCCACGATTCGTGAGTGCCACCCGCTTGGGGATAAAACACCACCACACGGTCATTTGAATAGCATTAAGAGTTTCGCTAACCTGATTGGTTGTTGGAGCTGGACTCCGCCCCATCGACAGACTGCCCACGCCGCCGATAGTCAGCCATTCACTGGTTTACACGCTGGCCGCCGTCACCCTACTTTTCAGGCTCCGGCAGTGCCGCCGGCCTCCGGCCGGCGGCTCTGCCATCCGCCACACCCATCTCAAAAACCCGGGTTCTGAAACGTACGAGGGGGCGGCCCCCGCCCAGGTGCTGGCTTCTTGAAGATGGTACATCTTGAAGACACCTGGGGGTGGGGGTCAGACGCCTGGGGGTCGGGGTCAGACAGAAACTTTTGGATTTTACATACCTGGGGGTGGGGGGTGCCTGGGGGTGGGGGTGGGGGGTGGGGTCTGGGGGTGGGCTACCTACCGTAACCTACCGTAACCTTGCTCCCCAGGCCAGCACCCAATACTACTAGGGTACGGTAAGGTAGTATTATTAAAGTACTGTAAAACCAACCAAGTTATCACCGATTCGTGTGATCCAAGACTGCTATTCAAATCAGTGTCAACACGGGGGAAATTTGGGAGACAAGACTTCGTGATTTTTTGATTAAATCGGAGATTAGTTCACGAGTAAAAAAAAATCTAATATATTCTACTCCACTTAATTGTAATCGAACATACATTCATTAATGATAATAACACAAATAAAATCACACACACAGGCACATCACATGGGAATTCGCTTGCATAATCAGTTTTATCAGTAAAAGAATAAGTAAGATCCATCCATCGAACATACATTGACATGGACACATACATGCATCAATTTTGGAGTACAAAAAAAACAAATGAAAAAGTGAATGGATAATAGAGATTCATCGACACTCGACAGAGTTGTCATACAGCAAATAAACACGGAGTGAAACCCAATACCATAACAGAAATGCAGTACAATGCGATATAAAAAATTTCATAATGCCAATGCAAAGAAAACAAATCATTTGATGACTGTGACGACAAGTGAGCGGCAAGTAAAGTAGTAAATCGCAAAAATTACTAGACAATAAAAAAATTAAATGGCGCGCGCGCGAAAATTCAAATATTCAACTTTGGCTGTCGTTGACGGCATCGATCTCGTACTCGCCAGCCGATACGTCCTTGCCGTTGCCCGTCTTCAGAGGCGAGATGTCGCTCATGTCACCTGTATCATGTCAAAATTGTTTGATAATGGTTTGGTTTGGTTTACAACATTTTTCAATAAATCAGAATTTTCCTTTTGGCGATTATGATGATGATATCACACTCCGCATGAACTAAGTTGTTTAATTTTACTAAATCCTCTGATTCGGTTCAATACAACAACGGGTGTGTTACCCGTGCGATTTTTTATGCTGAATGTGCGCTCAGTCCTTTCGATTGAAATTTAGACGAAAAACTTTAAATTCCGCCTCTTGGGCGAAACTCCGAAGGTTACACTCGTCCGTCAGTGTTGCCCTGGATTCGTTGACTTGACTCATCCACCGGCGAACGAAACGGCGATAGGCATTTAATGAAATCTACACCTTTAGAACAAACTATTCTTTTAGAAACCGCCGAAATGGGGAGAATTCTACTTTCCCCACTCTTATCGTCCGCTAGTGGACTCAGCAGATCAGAATTCTATAAAACGATCTCTCCTCTCCCACAAAATACAGTCCAACCATTAGTGCTGTCCTCGACACCACCGTTGGCCTCACTGCGCCACAGACGCAGATTGTCGTAGAGCAGCTGCAGAATCATCTGGCAGTCGGCGAACTCGCGATTGTTCTCCGAGTCATCGGCGGCCTCGATCAGCTCGATCGCTTCGTCAAACGTCTTCTTGGCCAATGTGATCGCCTGAAAACGAAAATTGAACGATGAAGCTGTTTCGCTTCGATTCAAATCGTCTAAAACAAAACATCTCATCGAATATGTACCTACCAGCTATCATGTTCAGCAGGTTATGCAAATGGACAACGATGCATGACACTGGTCATGATGCATACCGAATTTTTATATGACAACAACGAAAAATAATCATTAATCATTAAATCTGAAAACTGAAATCAACAAACATTCATAACCAAATAATTTTCATTCACATGTTTGCAAAGTAACTACACCTCTTACTTTAATGTTGCACTCACCTCTTCTGGCAGCTGTAGAATCTCATAGAAGAACACCGAGTAGTTGAGTGCGAGACCCAGACGCACCGCGTTCATGATCGGCAGCTCTTTGGCTGAAAATAATTATAAAAAGAACTAAATAAATAGCCACTAAATTCCCACTTTCTATCATATCACGAAAATAACTGTTAACTATTGATTGCAATTTGCAATGATAGTGGGTCATATCTTCAGGATCATAGAAAAGGATAATATCAGCGTTGTAACCCTCCTAGAGGACCACAATGGTGAAATTGTTGAAGTTCCGTGGACACCGTTCTAAAGTAACTCGAATAACACGCGATTTTTTCACATTAGGTGATCAGTTCGTTAGTATTAGTATGATATGATAAATCTGCGAAATTCATAATTACGATGGTCACGAGTCACGACCAAAACCCACGAAAACACAGTCAAGTCAACCTTCACAGAACGACAACCAAACAAAACGTACCCAATTCGTTGGCTTTTTTGTAGGCGGACAGAGCCTGATCGGCTGTCTTCTTGCGTCGGTCGCCACAGGCAAACTCGCACAGATAACGGTGGTAGTCGCCCTTCCTGAAGTACAATGAGATTAAGATAATTGGAAAAAACTTTAGGTTTGAATTAACTCAAATAAAAGCCAACGTAAAAAAGTAAAGTTCGCCAGTTTTATTCATCTCAAATTATACGCTCACGCATGTTCATGCAACGGAACAGAATTATGACGGTTTTTGGTTTACTATTATAAATAGTATGGCTCGACTACAATAGACTCATTGTACATTCTGGTATGGCACCGACATTTTCACATTTTGACCAACATTTTCCAGTAGAACACCTCGGCATCGTTCAGCTGTTTCAATGATTTCGACGTGGGCTCGGCGTTTTCATCGCCCGCTTTGTCTTCGGTCGATTCGGCATCGACGGCGCTGCACGTCGCGTTCGGGATCAGATGCCGATCCAACAGTTCGATCACTTGCTCGCCGATTTTCTCGATCTCCTGTTCCACCTGGTTGGATAGGGAAACTTGTTTTGTTTGAGTTGAGATCCATTGACAGTTTTATCGTGCATCAACATTAGGAAAACGGTGACAAAACCACAAAAGGTCTCTAACAGCAACGACTTAACTTTAACAAAAACGTCATAACTGTAACATTTAATAGTAATAACAATAATAGCAACAACATGTCAACAACAACAAAACAACAATACACAAAGCCATAACAACAACAACAATAACAACAACCTCCATGCGCAATGCACGCGATACATTGACGCTGATGGCCAACTGGGCGGCGCGTTCTGCCGCTTTATCGGTGGTCGCCGCTTCTTCATTATCTTTGGTCACCACTTTGGCCTCTTCATTTTTATCCGTCGCCTTCTCGCTGGCGGTGACGTACTTTTGCTCCAGCGCCGACAGCGTTCGCCAGGCAGATCGTCGTTGACCTGCGGTTGATTCAGCTTCAAATTTGTTCAGTGTTCACATGATTCAATATAAATTATGATAATGACAATAATCATCATCTGCCCTATCATGTGCGACTCCAAAAATGCAAATTACCGACTATACTAGTGAACTTGAAGAAAAGTGACCTGATCACTGTCATTAAAATGACCAGAGGCGAGTTCTTTTGTCCGGTCAGACTTGTAGAATGGTCAACGGTAAATAGGGAAAGATTAAGTAAACCAAGACACCAGAGTAAATATAAAGCCAACTTCTTTTACAATAGAACGATAAATTTGTTCAATGACGTACCGGCAGTACTAAAGTTTGGACCTTTGCGTGCCGATTTGATTGAGCGTTGGATTGAGACCTTCCTGGCAGAATAATAGTTGATAACTTAGCGAAACCATTTAGCTAATCGCAAACGGGTACCCACGAATGTGGGCTTTGCTACATGTGTTTGTATTTGTGTTTAAGATGTTTGTTTATATATATTTAATTACATTTTACATTACTTCACTACAATCCTTACAGCCTCGACTAGCGAGGTTGCATACCTGGTCTCATTATCCCATTCAATACATCCCTGTCATATATACTTGATATGATTACATATAATGTGTAGACCACGAATAAACAAATTCAAATTCAAATTCGACGAGAAGGGGAGAGAAAAGTGGAATTCCCCCTCTTTGGTATTTTCAAAAAATTGAATTTGTACCCTTTGTGAAGGTAAAATAATCTGAAAACTGTTAATTCCCTTCTCTTTGTCGAAATTCCCCTCCCTTAAAGAGGATTGGCTCGTCCGCCAGTGCCAGTGTTGCCAAACCCATGGCACAAAACAAAAACATTGAATTCGCATTTTATCACTATCACTGTAATACCAACCAATGTGTGATTTGAAGGCGGCCGACAGCAGCGTGCGATCTTTAGTGCTCAGTTGTTTTTGTTGCTTCACGAATTGGCCCATGAATTCCGTCATGTCTGCAGAAAAGTTAACAGAATAGTAAAAAACAAATAGAGTAAGTGAATCGGATGGTTGGTTAGTCGCGTGAGATGGCAAATAAATGGCGGATAATTAAATTAAATTATCTATGCGTCATAAACCATCACACCATGAGCACGATCACCTGTCTCTGACTTCATTTTTGTCTACATTATCATGATGCCCGCCCTGGCCCTGTTATCTGAAAATGTCATTTAGTGCTTCTTGAAGAATATGGTACAGATCACGAAGGGTTAAAAACCGCGAAGCGGAGGTGTCTAGTGTGGTAAAAACGGTCCCGGTGAAGAAAAAGGGAAAGGTGGAAATGCTTTGAGATTGTTAATCGCACCGTGACGTCGAAAAGCCGATCCTCTTAAATTAAACCCTCCAACCAACCCAATATTAATATAAAGTATCTGTATCTGTATCTAAAAAAATTTTAGATACCATTTTTTTGTATCCAAAAATATATTTTGGTATCCAAAAAATTGTATCTGTTTAATAAAAAGTATCCAAAAAAGGTTCGCCGAAAATCGGTAACGTGTATAGGATAGTCATTTTTTTCGGTGAACGAATTAATAAAAAGTATCTGTATCTGAAATTTTAGCATATTTTCAGATACTTTATATTAATTAAACAAAATGTTTCAATTTTGTCGAAGTATCCAAAAAATTAATTTGTATGGGGGAATTAATAAAATGTATCTGTATCTAAACATAGTTTAAATGATGTGCAGGTGTTACGACAATTACGGTAAGGGATTTTAATTTAAAAAACGTTACGGTAAATTACGGAAAATTACGTCGGTAAATCTATGTTCCGGAATGTCAAAAATAATGTAGGAATGATTATTGATTTAATTGTTGGTAATTTCGTACCAGCGGAGCGGAACTGTTAAAAGCGCATCGTTCATTTGCGGAACTATATTAGCGGAACTGTTCGCATCGGAACCGTTAAGTGGGGATCCATACCCAGCGGAATTGTTATGAACGGAACCGTAAAAATCGAATTTTTATAGACCGGATCGTTTTTTAGCGGAACTGTACCCAGCGGATTTTTTCATTTCCGGATATTTCAAAGTATATAATCGGAAGTATAAAAATCGGAAGTGTTAAAATCGGAAACGTCAAAAGCGGAACTTCAAAAAGCGGAACCGTCAAAAGCGGAACTGTTATAAAAGTACCCTTCATGAGTGGAAAACCACGCTGGACACCTCCGCTTCGCGGTGCTAACGGTCCAAGGCGGGGGCATAAAACTTAGGTTTCAGTGTAGGCTTAGGCTTAGGCTTAGCCTTTGGAGAAGGGCTCGGGCGCTACGCGCCCAAGCCCTTCCCAAACTCTAAGCCTAATCCTAAGCCTAAACTTAAAACTAACTCTTAGCCTCATACTCGGCGATCTCGCTTAGAACGAACAGTCTGTGCTAATGACTAAGCCGAAGCCGAATAAACAAGGAAATAGGCCCCCAAATGTTAATAGCAAAAAATATTAACTTCACCGAGTTCCGCAAAACCAATTTCCGGAATTTAAGGTTCCGCTGTCGTAAGCAGTGATCGCTATCGGACGAAACGGAACGAAACGAAATTTTCAAATTCATTCCGGAATGGTTTCGGAACGAAATTTCTTCATTCCGTTCCGAATGATTTCGGAACGAAATTTCTCCATTCCGATTCGGACCATTTCGGAATAATTCCGAAATCATTCCGAAATTATTCCGAAGTCGTTAGGCCCAATTCACCGCGTGGTGTGCGCTTAGCACACGCATCACAAGTGTAAAACTGTATATAAATGTTGTGATAAGTTCATGAAACGTGAACTATTTCTTAGCGTCTAATCCTATCGGCGGGGTCACTATCAGAAGATAAAGAAAGGAAAAAGTGGGATTGTCCCTCATTGATGGTTTCCAAAAGTGAAATTTGTGTCTTCAAACAGTTTCAGTATCCTAAATGGCCTAATTTTCGTCATTTCCCTCCTCTTTGGAAAGATTCCCCTTTCTGTGGGCGGGGGTGGCTGTCGTTGGTTTCGAAACGATTTCGGAATTCCGATTAGAGATTTCGAATCGGAATCGATTTCGGAATATTCCGAAATCATTCCGAAATGATTTCGGAATTCCGAATTCCGTTCCGAAATATTCGGAACGAAATCCGGAATTCCGAAAGGAAGATTCGTTCCGAAGATTCCGGAATACTTCGTTTCGATAGCGATCACTGGTCGTAAGTTCCGCTGAAAACACATCCGCAAAGAACGGTTCCGGAAACAAAATATCCGCAAATAAACTTCCGCTGGCAAGACTTCCGCTTTTAATAAATCCGATTTTAATAGTTCCGATGAAAAAAAATCCGATCCATACAGTTCCGCTAACAAACAATCCGCACATAACAGTTCCGGAGAAAAGACTTCCGCTAATAAACTTCCGCAAACGAACGATCCCTATTATACAGTCCCGTAGATATGGGTACACCTCTCTTCAGTCAGTCACGTGACTCAATAATGTAATCAAAATTTTTTTTATACCTTATATAGAAAAAACTGTATCCAATTATTTATGGATACTTTATATAGCTATATGTATCTAATAACACAATAACACTTTCTGGATACACCGTTTTGGATACAAGTTTTAAAGTTTTTGGATACGGATACCGATACATTATATTAATTCTGGCTGGTTTTTGGATACATTTTTTTTGGATACGGATACATTATATGAATACTGAACCAACCATCATATCGTTCCGCCGTTTCGGCCAATTTGACCAAGTCGTGCCAATCGGTCGACGATTTTGCCTCCGCCACACTGCCGTTCTTTACCGAATCATTGTCCTTAGCTGATACCATCTTCGATTTTATTGTTAATTAATTATTATATGAAATTTATTTGGTTCTTCAATTGAAAATATTAACTCAGTAATTCGACTTGGAATTCTTAACTAAACTGTGTTGTTGATGATTTGCTTTTGAACATGTTCGAAAACTCTTCGAAAAAATTAACGCAATGGAGTGACATAATATTTAACAACGAACGAATACCTTTTTCATGATTATTGAAATAAAAATTGACGAACTGAAAACTGACACGCGCAAAATCCTGAGAAATAAAATTTGAATTGGCGCCATTTTCTGACAGTGATAGTCACATCATTGGTTGTCGTTGGAATTTTATTTTTCTAACATTCTATAAATAGATTCAAGGAATGAGTTTACAATTGTTGACAAGCCATTTCCTATAATTGGCAGAAAATCCACAGAAAGGGTATCATGATGAGCGAGATCCTGAATCAATTATTACCGCTGAACAAATATTAATCGAGACATCATAACACATTGCTGAACACGATATTTTGCTGACTATCTATATTTCATGAACCTCTATGAGCCATTGTTTGTCAAATGTCAGATGAACAGTTGGGTATATTTCACGATCCAATAATAACAGTCCCCAACTACCCCACTATCACTAGCGGACGAGAACGGGTGGGAAAAGTGAAACTCCCCCTTCTCTGGCGTTTTCAAAAAGTAAAATGTGTTTCCTAAGGTGTAGCTAAAATGGCCTGAAAACTGCCAATTCCCCCCCCCCTCTTTGACGAAATTACCCTCCCTTCGGTGTTTAAATAGCTCGTCTGCCAGTAGCCTCAATGAGCCATTGTATTGCAAAAGTCACATGAACAGTCACGTATACTTCATGATCCAATAATAACTGTCCCTAACTACCCCTCATAGCGGACGAGAAGGAGAAAGAAAAGAGGAACTTCTCCCTATTTTTAATGGTTTTCAACAGTGGAATTTGTTTCCTATAATACATACCTCAGGGTGTATATAACATGGTCTCAGGAAGCCGGTTTTTCCCTCTTCTTAACAATTGCATTCACTTTGATGGGTTGGCCATGGAGGGAGCACGCCATAGCAAAGGAGTTTTGACGGACGAGCCAAACCTCCAAAGGTTGGGAAATTTTTTCAAAGAGGGGGGAATTGGCAATTTTGAGACCATTTTCCTAAAGGAAACAAATTATACTTTTTGAAAATGCCAAAGAAGAGGGAATTCCATTTTTCCCATCCCTTCTCATCTGCTAGTGTTCCCTTGCTAACCATAAACTGACCATCCACCTGGAGTGTGGCACTGGCGGATGAGAAGGGCAGGGAAAAGTGTAAAACTCCCCTCTATAGTATAATTCCCACTCTTTGGCGTTGTCGAATTGTAGAGTTTGTTCCACAAGATACATACAAGATCTAGATATTTATAAAAGGGTTTCAAAACTCGTTGGCGAAACTCGTTGATGAAATCCCCATTCCTTCCGAGATGTTGGTAACATAGCTGTCAATCCTGAAACCACATAATTCCCCGTTTTTGGAGAAATTCTCCGCCTTTTCCAGAGTTGATTCCTCCTCCAATGAGGGCCATAAATGAATGCAAAAGGAGCGGATTTTTTTTAAGTGGGTAATTAACAGTTTTACTTACATTTAATTGAACCAATTCTTTTGAAACTGT
>OZ038442.1:10790470-10820459 GCA_964036265.1 Daptonema setosum
CACTCACTCACTCACTCACTCACTCACTCACTCACTCACTCACTCACTCACTCACTCACTCACTCACTCACTCACTCACTCACTCACTCACTCACTCACTCACTCACTCACTCACTCACTCACTCACTCACTCACTCACTCACTCACTCACTCACTCACTCACTCACTCACTCACTCACTCACTCACTCACTCACTCACTCACTCACTCACTCACTCACTCACTCACTCACTCACTCACTCACTCACTCACTCACTCACTCACTCACTCACTCACTCACTCACTCACTCACTCACTCACTCACTCACTCACTCACTCACTCACTCACTCACTCACTCACTCACTCACTCACTCCCTTGCTCACTCACTCACTCACTCCCTCGCTCACTCACTCACTCACTCACTCACTCACTCACTCACTCACTCACTCACTCACTCACTCACTCACTCACTCACTCACTCACTCACTCACTCACTCACTCACTCAGCCGAATGCCGAAACCTCGGAGGCCTCGCAAAAAATAACTCTGAAGCTCTCTAACTAACGTTATAATATTTGTTTAATAAACATTGTGAAACAACATGTAACACCAATCATGAATCTTTTATTCCTTCATTTTTGATAAATATAAAAATTAGCGGGCCACGAGTTACACCACAGGATACGGTCAGCCAATGAGCGTGCAGGTCACGTGACACGTGTACTATATAACCACGCCGCGCCAGGCCCCGCCTCCATCAGTGTGCACACAGCATGCACTTGTGCGCGTTTTTATCCGCTATTGCGTGAAAAATATAAAAATACTATAATTACTCTCAGTTTATTTGTATTCCGTTCATTATTTTCAGGCGGATAAACAGAAGAATTGGTGGCCGAAACAACAAGTTCGATCATGGATTTGATGGGCAAGGGCAAAAACCGGTGGCACCCGCGGCCCACGGCCGTAGTCGAGTGCGAACTGGAGGCCGCCAGCGCCACCAAGTACACGGAGGTGGATTTTGCCGCAGAAATCGGTGAAGATGTTAGTTGATTAGATTATAAAGTGGGGGAGTTTCCCCTCCTTTTTGTATTTCGATTATCTTCCATTTGAGCTACGATACCTCCAAAATGGGCTAAACTCATCACCGTATGTGGGAGTTGTTCGAGTTTTGCTCATTGAATTGTGACTCATATGACATGATCTAACATTGTTAACATGTCATTTTGTGACATGAAATTTACTAGATGTCGATTGATTAACTATTCTTCTGAATGTTTTCGTTGTAATGTAATGCACAGTGGGTTACGGTAATTACTGGGTTACATACAAGGAAGCTAACTTCGGCATAATAGTGGGCTTTTTTATCCTATCATACGGATTTGTTCGTGAAATGTAAGCTTATTTGGAACATTTAACCGGTTAAATGTCGTGTCATTGCGAAAAAAACTCGAATAAATGTGACATGTGACATGTTACTTTGGTTGAAACACTCATTTGCGCGAAAGTTGGCTCATTTTGTGTGGTATGTCGAATGTCATGCACTATTTCAGCTCCTATAGTCGTGTTGTGTTCTCCTTTCCGTAGTAAAACACGTTCGGTATAGGCTGTATATGCTTATACATGGGGAATTTCAGGCGAGGGACCGTCTCATTTTCCGACTAGATATCCTATAATATCCCCTTCTCGGTCGATCGTAGAATATCGGGTAAGGGACCGTTTGTCTTTTTAGCTCATGGATAATTTTGCGCTTCAGATTCACTTCCTGAAACTGGCTGAATTGATTGATTTAATGATGTGAAAAAACACCTGACTATTGATGATGACATGATTTTGTGATGTTTCATTGTGGGTTGGACTTGTGATATAACTGACAATTTCGCTGTGTATTGGGTTGGGTAGGTAACCGACCAAGTATGCATACCATTGCAGCGGGAACAAACTTGTAGTAACATGTTGGTATTATACTTGGGTTGATTTTCATGTGTGAAAACTTGGAATAAAAAGTTCACCAATATTTGTAAAACTGCGTTATAGTCGTCGCGGCTCGGTTAACGTGTGGTTTTGCTGTTGACCAGAGTTCTGTTTTTATGTAGCGTGCGCCTTCCGTTTGATCGAGTTTACTACTCCTTGTCTGTGCACACTTTTTGAATCCGTAGATTGTGCCTTCATAGGGAACAAATATGTCAGATCAAGCTTATTGAAGACATGGAAAATGTTATACCCCCTCCCCCAATCTTTCGTGTGAATGTGAGTTGTTGTACCCCGGACACTAGCGGACGAGAAGGGGAGGGAAAAGTGGAATTCCCCCCTCTTTGGCGTTTTCAGAAAGTAGAATTTGTTCCCTTAGGTGTAGGTAAAATGACCCCAAAACTGCCAATTCCCCCCTCTTTGGTAAAATTCCCCTCCCTTTGGAGCTTTAGCTCGTCTGCCAGTGACCCCGGAAGGTGGTATGTGGTTCCATTGAACTCAAACGAGGGGCGGGTGCATAATTGTTTTCAAGTTTTTCATAAAATATCATCAAACTCAATTTGTCAGTATTTTCAATATTTTAGCTTCCCCCGCGGAATTTTTTCTTTGATCCGCCACCATGGTCTATGTAACATTGTGCGGTTACTAGCTGACTGGCTGGCTGACTAGCTGACTGACTCAGTGCGTGCGCTGACTGACTGGCTGCGTCTGTCTGTCATTCATGTTCCTGACAGACGCGACTGACAAGTTGTCAGTCGTGGAGGGGTGGCGGATGAGGATAAATTTGCGGAGCGGATGGAATATTTATACAAAATCGAGATCATTGTTACTTTGGTCTGTATAACCAATTCTAAAGAGGGCTCTAGTTTCAAAAGTTCTGAAAATTCTGTAGGTATTGATTTTTCTGCTCATCCGCTAAATGTGGCATGCTCGAGGTATACCAACGTTTTACACTCGTGGTTTGGTAGCCAATAATGACTGACTGACTGACAATAATGTACATGCGGTGCGCGCGCTGACTGACTGACTGACTGGTTGTCTGTCAGCAGCAGCGTGTGTCAGTCAGTCAGTCGGCTTCAGTTCAGTGTATGTATGCGTACTTCTTGGCTGCGCGCCAGTGCCGTACCACGGTGAGTGCGCGCGTGCTTTGAAAAGTTGTCTTGGCTGACTAGATTCTTTTTGATAATTGTGATGTACTGCTGTGCATGTAATGAAGATAAATGGTTATCAACGGAGTGATTTGTTTTATGTAAGCGGGCTGTGAGCTTGATTGGTTTTGATGGGGTGACTGACTGGATTTCTCTAATAGTTGTGATGTGAGGAAGTTGAAGATAAGTAGTTATGAACAGAGTGATTTTGTAGAAATGGACTATGAGCTTGATTGACGGTTGTGATGAGAGGAGGAGTTAGGTTATGCTTTAGTTTAGTAGTTCAGTTCTAGTTCAACAATGTAAGTTTTCATACAATGATAATCGATAAGTTTTCAATCAAATGTAGATGGATTGGAGGGTGAAACAAATACTTAGCAGGTGGGGTGGAATGTTTTGAACGTTTCTTAAACGATTCGCTATTTTCGGGCTGGTAAATATTGGAGAAACACTTATATCCCATCAAAACAAAATAAAATAACTTCATAACTAAATAACTGTTGTTTTTCTTTGCAGGAGCTCGAGGCGGATCCGTCAAGCAGTCAGTACTTCAGTGAGGATTACCTGTTCATTCGTGATAAAGTCAACAAAAAGGCCAAATATGTTGGTGTTTCTTTGGGTTTCTCCGTCATTTACAGTTATGCTGGGTCAAAGAATTTAATACGGTACGTCACTGAAATTTTTAATTTCTGAATTCTCTCTCTCACTTGAATTTAACACAGTTTTGCATAGTAAATTAATTGACATGGAATTTTCGATTATAAAGAGATGCAGTTAACGATGGAGGCAAAGATGTGCGTTTCGTTTCGTGATTGTAACTTCGGAAATTCCGTTATTTTACTGTGATTTTATCGTGGCGAAAAAGGCGATTTGCGATGAACCTGAATAAACTTGCTTTTGAAATATATGACCCACCACATGTTTTTATTTTAGCGTAATAACCCGGCCAAAGCGAAGAAGCGCATCCAGGAGCTGTTGGACAATCTACGGCATAGTGGTGGTGGATACAACGTGGATGATGCGTTCATTGATGACTCAATACCGGTTAGAACCGGTTTATTATCTGGATCACCAACGACAGAAAAACTAGATTTTTCTTGCTCGTCTAGTATAGTCTTGTGCGTAGAGCGCCATTCTCGAAAACTGGGGTTCATGGTTCAAAACCTGACTTGAGACACAGACCCTGACGCGTCGCTCTGGGTTGTACTATTGCCTGTCTTGGCCTTATTCAACCTCTCTTGCCACTACGAAAACATCATTCTGACATGGTATTACTTTGTCTTGATGTCTTCAAGGGTGAAAATGTTTTGCGAAAGATCGTCAAATAACTTTTTGATAAGAAAATCATTCCTTGCTTTCAGTTCGAGAACATTCTGCCGCCGAATAAGGAGTTGAAGTACGGTGGCTTCTACGTGAATCGACATCGACCATTGGAGCTGAAGGATGTGGTCTACGAATCAAGTAGTAGTGACGACGAAGAAGAGGAACAGCCAACAAAACAAAATAAGGTAAAAAAGAAAATTAACAAAAAATACATTTTATTAGCTTTTTTCTAACTTGTGTACGTTTCACGGTTGAACACTTTCTTCACATTGTCTAGAACACATTCTTCACATTGTCTAGAACTCATTCTTCGCATTGTATAGAACACATTCTTCACATTGTCTAGAACACATTCTTCACATTGTCTAGAACACATTCTCCAAGTATATTCATCACATCACCATGAGGTGGAAAGAATTATCAAGTCACACACAATACAAGAGTGAAATAACGGACATTCAAATGTTTAATTTTCAGAACACTGCCAGTACATCCAAGAAGGTGATCGATGACAGCGATGGTGAGGGTGACACGGATTCGGCAGATGAGGCCGATTCACTGCCGAATCAGACCAAAAGTCTGGCCAAAGCCATTCTGGATCGTCAACAACAGTCGTCGAGTGCGTCCACGACCAATCCAGCCAATTTGGCCAATGGCTCCTCCACGTCGAAACCAAATTCAGTGCAAAGGTTTGAAGATTCATGACTTTTCTGACAACGACTATGTAAGGGTAGGGTTTCTTCTCTATGTAGTATGACCTGTTTGTTTCAAATCAGATAAAATGAATAAAGAAAGTTTATATACTTTTTTGGATTTAGTTGTGCTGACAGACATTCTATCGTTTACGTTACGCATAGCATATTTATTGATTAAGAGACGGGAGGCCATGTTTTTTGCAATCTTATATTTATTGTGGTTGAGAACTGAACTGAATAAATGGTTTATCATCAAAAGTAGTTATACAAGTATTCAGTTCTGCTTGTTTTTTTGGTTTGTTTGGATTTGTCTCTTATCCGTCCATGATTTCAGTTCGCCTAGCAAACCATCAACTTCAACAGCCGGCAACGCAGTCCCATCGCAGGAGGCCCAGATCAAGGATCTGGTCAATCAGATAGCTGCCCATTCAAAGTCCAACGCTCAGGCACAACAACAGGCTAATGCCAACCGGTTAGCCGATTTACTTTGGACTTTTTAAATCTTAATTTACTAGGAAATGATGCCAGAATGGCTGCATTTTTATGGTTTGTTTGAGCTAATAATCGTAAATTACGCGAGTGTAAATTAAATGAATTGATATTGATTCGAAGCGCTTGACAATTAGGTAAGAAACGTAACAGTTGTTTATTCTGTTTTATTTGACTCATAATTTCATTTGTACGTCGTACGTATAAGTATTTAAAATGTTTGAAGATAAAAATATCATGTGTTTACAGTCGAGATGACACGTATTATTGATCACATGATATGAGTTGGAACCAGTGTTTATTATGATTGGATGAAAGTGATGTCACTTATGTAACTCTATTGTGATTCGCTAGTGGATACACTATATATATGAGATGGATTGTGTGATTTGGCAGTCTTGGACTGGATTATGAATTGGAACTTCTGAAGAACTTGGATTGTTATATTATCGTAGTAACTACCGCAAACACATAAGCTATCGAGAGCTATTGGATAATCGATTGGCGCTCCAGAACTTGTTTGTCCAACAAACTTTCGGTCTACATGTGCATGAGCGGACGTGTGTTATACGACAGCCAGACACGTGTGCAACGCACGTATAAGGACGCAGACTAGGGATTTGAAACACGGTGTAAGAAAATTTGTGGTTAGAATAATCCGGAAACCCGTTCTGTTCGGGAACCCAATTATATCGGGTGCGTTTTGTTCGCAGAAGGATTAATGTTCAGTTCTGTTCTGACATAAAAACCGTGGCAATTCGTTTTGTTCGAAAAACCATTTGATCAGTGTTTGTTTTGTTCATTCACTAGGAATTTTGTTTTGTGCATTGTTCCGTGAAACTTTGTTCTGTTCATTGCTTCACCGTAAATTCAAGATGCCGGTCAATGTGAATGTGTATGGTTATCGAAATGATCATTGCATCGAATTAGGTGAATGTCGACGCTTGTTGCGTCATTACGTGAACACAGAGTATGGTCAGGCAGAGGTTTTGTTTCGGTCGTTAAAGGAGTTGTGTCGTTTGACTCCGGGAGCTGACCGTGTGACAATGCAACGGTTACGTGTACGTGAAACCAATCAACAGAAACTGAACAAGATGTACAACTACCTGCTGGAGGTGTACGACGTTGTTGGCGAGTTGGAATGGGGTAGGGCTAATCAGGAAACATGGGCATTGAATGATATAAACAACGAAACAATGCAAAGTGTTGAAACAGCGAAAACGGTCAATATGACACAAGATACGTCTCTGACAGTAGCTAACACGACTCGAGATATGGGAAATGAAGACAATGGGCTGATGGGAAATGGCAATCCCTCCGATATTGATCTGAATAACACAGTCACGGCAGTTACGGCTATGTCACACATGATGGGTGGTAGTGTCATGAACGTGAGTAACACAGGAAAAAACAACAACACAGGCATGATAACACAAGGGCCTAAGACAAGTACACCGGTTCGTCAAGGTAACACGGCGAATAGAGTGGAGAATGTACAACAATGGTCACCTAACCTGAATGTGAGTCCAAATGTCGGTCAGTGGGTGTTCCAGAGTGCTACACCAACAGGTATACGGCAGCAACCGATTACGATGAGGCCCGGCAATGTGCCGCCGCAACAGGTTCCACGGATTGAACAGCAGCTACCTGAAAATATGAACAGTGGTTACGGTAACGAAACGAATCAGGAATATCATGGTCATGGTAATATGACATATGGTGGAATGTCGTATGCTGGAGGGATGGAAATGGTAGTAGAACAACAAAGACAGCAACAGAAGGACATGGCACAATTACAACTGTTCTCACAAACGTACGAGAAATTGAATGGTCTAGAGTACAATAAGTACAAGTCATGGGCTGAGTCGGTCCATAAAAGAATTCTGTTGTCAAGAGCAGATGATGAAATCGCCTTGGCACACATTAAGGTGTGTCTAGAGGGTAATGCTCTGCAGATGTACGAAAATAGTACGGATCATGTGAGGGGAAATGTCGCGGAAACGTGGCGTTTTCTTGAAAGTCGGTTTGGTGAGAAACGATGTGCTGCGGTCCGGGAGAGTACATTCCTCACGTGCGATCAGTTACCAAGTATGGGAATCAGACAATACTTGGTAGAGTTGGAAAGCAGGTGCTTTCTGGTACGAGAACAGACAGGTTACGATACGGTCATATTGCAACGTATGTGTACAGGTCTTCGTGAACAACGTTGGCGAGTGATGGCTACTGAAGCCATTCTGAGAGATAGTCCGACGCGTCTGGAAGATCTGGTGAAAGCGATCGAGATTAAGGAGAATAGTCTGAAGATACAGAATGCACAGTCGGCACAAGTTGATAGACGACCGGTACAGAAGCAAGGGTTCTATCATGGCAACCAAGCTATGAATAGAACATACAACAGTCGCAATGTCGTCAATCGGCAAGTAAGATCGTACTGTACTTTCTGTGGGATTACCGGGCATACGGCTGATGAATGCAGGAAGCGTATGAGTCAAGCACGTGGTGGTTACGGTAATGGTATGGGATTCAATCAAGGAACGAATTACAATAACCGAGGTGGTTATCGTTCATTCCAAGGTCAGAATCGAGCATTTCCATCACCGATTCCACAACAACAACAAAACGTGACACAAACTAGGACAAATACGTATCCTAACCGTGCTAATGGCCAAGGTAAGCCGTTCACGGGTAATTGTTACAACTGTAAGCAAACCGGACACACACAGAATGAATGTCCGAAAGGAAAAAACGTGGTGAACATGGTGGAAGAGAGCAATGGCCACAGTAATAAAACAAGTCAAGACAATGGTGATGAGGAGTACGGTAACGCTGATGGTCAAATGATGATGCTCAGTGAGGGACATGTCATGTCGGAGCAAAGTAGACAGGAAAAGTGGATACGAAAGATGATGAAAGGGAAGGTGATGAAGATTATGAAACAGAAGAAAACAGGAGAGAAAAAGAAGAAGAAAAAGAAGAAAGAAAAGAAGAAGGAGCTGTATGTGAATGGAGTGTCATTGTTGGGTAAGAAATACCTATTGGACACGGGTGCAGCGGGAAACATGATTGCTCCGAAATTTGTTGAGATACTACAGAAGGAAGGAAAGATGGAACAGAAACAGACATGTACCTGTAAGTACAAGGGCTTCAACGGTGATAAGGTAGCCTGTGAAGGAAAGTACCGTTTGAGCATAAATCAAACAGACAAACCAGTGTATTACGCGAATTTTCATGTGGCGCCAATTATGGAAGAGCATGGGTACGACATTTTGATGGGACGTGATGCTCTGGCGAAGTTACGAGTAAAACTGGTGGATGAGGAGGGTAATGAGGTGACGAGTTTCTCAGGAGATAAGGATAAACCTGAGATTAACTGTATTCACGAGTCTGAAGGTGAGGAAAAGTCTGTGATTGAGTTACTTCGTGAACGTATCGAGTTGGAGGAAGATGATGTGGAAGCTATAGTGATATTGAAACACTCGTTAGAGACTGTCGGTGAAGACATGATGATCAGTGTCAATCTGGAAAATACACAGTCAGGAAAAGAGGGACAGGAAGTCATTTTGATGATAGATACGGATTCCACAGACATGAAAGAACAGGAGAAAACGGTTGGATCGTCAGTCAAACAGAAGAAGGAGAAAAGACGTAAAAAATGGGCTGGTCGTCAGAAACAGATCACGCATGAGATTAATGTGATCGTGGAGAAGAGCGAGAACGTGATTCAGTTCCAGCCTGATGAGGAAGAGGATGAACCGTTTGGTGATTCGGTATTTGAGAAGTATGAGATTCCGAGAACAGAAGAGAAGACCATCCCGATGAATGAGGATGAGGAACGAAAAATGTTTTTTGAGAAGATCAAGGTGGATGGAACAAACTCAAAAGAACGAGAAACGGAGATTAAGGAATTTTTATTCCAACAGAAGGGTGCTTTTTCAACGGGATACACAGTGGGTGGAATTCAGAATGTCGAGGACATTGGACTGACGGATTTCAGACATAAAATTCACACTGGTGAACATGCTCCCATTAAGGAGCCAGTCCGTAGACTACCATTGAACTCACGGCCAGAGGTAAAGAAGATGGTTGAAGACTTGCTCAATCAGGGATGCATCAGACCATCGTACAGTGACTGGAGAGCGGCTATCGTGCTCGTGAGAAAGAAGGATGGGTCGCTAAGGTTGTGCATTGATTATAGGAAATTGAACGAGATCACTAAGCAGGATACATTTCCTATTCCGAATATCGACGACATACTGGATAGAATCGGGGGTTGGCAGATTTGCTCGTCGTTGGATATCAAGTCGGGATATCACAACATCAGGATGGATGAGGCGGACGCTGAGAAGACTGCGTTTAGCGCGGATGACAGATTGTGGGAGTGGAAGGTGATGCCGTTTGGCTTAACCACGGCACCGGCTACATTCTGTAGAGCCATGAGTATGGTATTGGGTGACTATGTGGGTACATGTTGTGTAGTTTATCTCGATGATATTCTGGTGTTTTCAAACACATATGAGCAACACAAAACAGATCTAAAGAATGTGTTGGGTACACTGCAATCAGCAGGATTCAAGCTGAATCCGACCAAATGCACATTTCTGTGTCAAGAGGTGGAATACCTCGGGTTTCTGATAGCACCGGACGGTATTCGCGCAGATCCGCTGAACGTCATATACAAACGATTCAGAATTACATAGCCAAGTACATGGCTGAGGGAAAACTAAATCTGAACCGTTGGCACGAGTATTTGCATGTGATTGTGGGATGCTACAACAAGGAGTGGCATCAAACATTACAAATGAGCCCGTTTAAAGTGATGCACGGAGTCGAATGCAGTTTGACGGCACAGCAATTTGAAGAGCATCCGGTACTGGAGGAATTCTGGGAAGTTATCAGGAAAAGAATGGAAGAAGCGCAGGCAAAGAATGCCAAATACTTCCATTCGACAGTGCAGGAAACCTCATTCAAGACCGGTGATAAAGTGTTTATTAAAAACACACAGGATATGGCTCAGCGAAATCGAAAGATCGATTTGCCGAATACAAACGAGGCAGAGATTGTGGAGATTAAGCGCAACAGTGCGCTATGCGATGACCGAAGTAAACGCTTGAAACGCGTACCGGTCAGATATCTGCAGCATCGTATGTAGTACGATGCATACACACAATAAACATAAAATTATATTAAACATATTGATGATATGAATTTAATTGTTATTTTGTTTGAGTTGTTTTTCCGTTTGTTTCGAAATATTTTTGGTTATGATCGTTGTGGATTGAAATATATGTCACCTTGTAAAATCAGGCAACATGAGACAAGCTCGTCCATACGAACGATAGCCATGAAGGACAGCAGAGGATGTATACATGTATGTATTAGAATAGAAACCACATGGGTGATGATGATTGGGTGAAGTTGAGGTGGTCCTCAATGGTGATTGGTCCACGATGAGGACACGTGGACAGGTAGAAAAAGAGGATATATGATGAGTTGGCAACAATAACGTGCCATTCATAGTTTAAAGTTTTGAGAGGATCTGGAATATAAAATAGGTATGTTGAAAATTTGATTGGCTAAGGTTTGAAAGTAACAGAATATATTTATCTTAAATGTTGAGTAATTACATTACAAGAGGTTGTTTTGTTGTAGATAAAATTAAACATGTGGCGAGGAAGAGGCCAGTCAAGTCGTCCAACATTCAATGGATTTAATAATCATACGAGGTATGTTAATACGCGTGGCCGAACGGGATATGGCCAAGGGTCGAGGAATCCGCAACAGAACACTGATCAGGCTACACCATTTTTGTCGCAGCAGGCAACTGCTGCGTGTTTAGAGCATGTATTTGCACAGCAGATCAAAGTGAAACAACAGCAGCCTAATCACTCGACTCCGACCCGGTCTGTCGATTACAGAAACCGTGGCAATCGTACAATAATGGCTCGAGGTATGAACAATAAACAATCAAGGCCTCACAAATTCCATCGCCCAAGTGGACCACCAGGCAAACCAGTGTGTTATCACTGCCGTCTACCAGGGCACCAGATCCGGATTTGCCCATCGGTAATCTGTGATGATTGCAAACAACCTGGGAGGCACTTCAGCAGATGCACAGCAACGACACCGACAGTAGAACCGAGTGTCGTAGAGCAGAAAACGTCGCCGGAGTTGTCACCGTCGGAGGAAGTTTTGGCGGCGAAACTGCAAACGTCAGGTAGTAATAGAATAACTGAATATGTTAAAAATATGTTGTTGGTTGGTTTCGGTAATATTGGTTGATTCAATATGTAATATGGTTTCACAGTAAAAGGAGAAAGAAGTTTATTAGCATATATTATTCTAGACGTTGGATTTGTTTATCACTCAATGGTTAAAAACGTAAATTAGAGGTTATCGGAATCATGTCTGCAACAGGAAACACAGAGCAAATGGATCACGAACAGGCAATCGTGAGTGTGGTGGACCGACAGCCGGCTTTTGCCAGGGAGGAGGTAGTGGAGACCACACGAGAGGAGTTTTCTGTGCAGCAGATAGACAAAAATGGAGTGATCCGTACGACCGTTCACAACCCGAGTACGAAAACGATGACAACAATCGGGATGGCAGGTCCAGGGGTGCCGTTGAGACCGCAGTTCTCCAGCTACTTCAACGACCCGAAGAACTACGAAGAGAAGAAGCAGTAGTAGTGTAGTAGGGCAGTGAGGCTGAAAGTAAGAGAGTTAAGTAGTGTTTTATATTGTGTTTAAAAGTACTATATGTTGTGTAGTGGATTATGTTGTTTATTAATTTTAAAATGCATATTTTATACCGAATTATGTCAGTGTCAGTTATGTTATATTCGATGATTTTTGTTATTTAAAATAGGGGAAGAGTCGAGATGACACGTATTATTGATCACATGATATGAGTTGGAACCAGTGTTTATTATGATTGGATGAAAGTGATGTCACTTATGTAACTCTATTGTGATTCGCTAGTGGATACACTATATATATGAGATGGATTGTGTGATTTGGCAGTCTTGGACTGGATTATGAATTGGAACTTCTGAAGAACTTGGATTGTTATATTATCGTAGTAACTACCGCAAACACATAAGCTATCGAGAGCTATTGGATAATCGATTTTACTTCCGTTAATAATTTGTCCTTATGAATACGTTATTCTTATTGTAGAAAACGAACGGCCACAGATGCCAACGGTCCATCGCCACCGGCCAAGATGACGGCCAAAGATCTCTCCTCGATGGTGCTCAACAAGAAACCGAAGCTGGTGAAAAAGCAACGTGTGACCGATAATAAGGTGGGATTCTATTCGTTTTTTCCCCACTGATTCAGCCCGTTCGTTTAGGCATTGAAGAATATGGGTGTGAAATCTGTTTGAATCATGGATGAGATGATATATTTGTATATTTATTCAACGTTGGAATCTAAACTGGTAGGAAAAGAGAATAAAACTCATGGAATGATACGAAAACGAATATACACTGGTGGACCAGCCTAATCTCCAAAGAGAGGGGAATTTCGACAAATAGAGGGGAATAGGTGATTTTGAGACTGTTCTATCTGCACCTCAGGAAACAAACTGTATTTTTTAAACTTCCCAAAGAGGGGAGAATTCCACTTTTCCCTTCCCTTCTCGTCCGCTAGAGTGTCTCGAACAGTAGTTCCAGTATTTCTAATGTTGCAGACCCCGTTGAAGGGCACGGATCCGAAAATGTCAGCTGCACTGGCGGCTGCCAAGAAGATGGCCACGGCCAGTCCCAGCCAGTCGTTGGCGGCCAAACTGAAACATCGCAGGTATGTTTTATTTTATTTGTGAATTTATCTATTAGGTTAGGATAGACTGAAGTTAGGTGTTGACGTTACCTTGAAGAAAGAATATCCCAACCAAACAATATCCTAATGTGACGCCAACGTCTTTATAGCCTAAGTTGTCGTGTGACCTGATCAGTGTGATGAAATGTAAATGTAAGTAAGGCACAAGTATTACACGAAAAACAATCTATCAGCTTCCTTCCGCTCCCGTTGGGCAGTCAGCAGTTCAGTAATTACATTTTTATTAGGGTTTTCATTTTTTTCAGCATGCAACAGGCGGAGCAACAGCAGAAGGAGGCGGCCACGCGTCAGATGCTGATGGCGCAGATGGCTCTGGTCGGGTCGCAGTCGCCCGAGATCATGCAGGCGCTGCTGGAGGTCTACGGCACCGAACTGCAGGTCAGGCTTCATTCAGTTTGCTAATTCTCAGTCAATCAGTTAGTCAGTCAGTTTGCTATTTCTTAGTTACTCAGTAAGTCAGTCAGTTTGCTATTTCTCAATCAGTCAATCAGTTAGTCAGTTTGCTATTTCTCAATCAGTCAATCAGTTAGTCAGTCAGTTTGCTATTTCTCAATCAGTCAATCAGTCAGTCAGTCAGTTTGCTATTTCTCAATCAGTCAATCAGTTAGTCAGTCAGTTTGCTATTTCTCAATCAGTCAATCAGTAGTCAGTCAGTTTGCTATTTCTCAATCAGTCAATCAGTAGTCAGTCAGTTTGCTATTTCTCAGTCATCATCATCACCATCGCTTTATATTCAGTTTGCAGTTCGAGATATAAATAGTAACATAGTTATTTAGATATGAATAGTTACTGGTCTTATTATTGATTTAGTAAGCTGATCTTATGATACTTTTTGAGTTCTGCTATTGGTTCATTCTCATGTCATGTATTCTTTGACATGACTTTGAATTGAGAAAAATGTTCATCATCAGCTTGCGGTATGACCTTTTCTGTCTTTCAGAAAACTCTGACGCCCAGTGGAACAGCCCAGTCGTCCAACTCGTCCTCCAGCACTGCTTCGGCATCATCGAGTGCCGCGGCAGCTGCCAGTACACCGGCGAAACCGGCCGGTTGGTCGTCTTTTTGTTCATGGTGTTCACACCGAAATCAAGTTTGAAACAACGGAAAAATAAATCAAGATATCATTAATATTTAGGGTAGTTTTCATCGTCATTTCCCGCAAATAAGAAGATGGAAATTTTCTATTTCAGTCACTCCGGCCACCCCGCAATCAGCCGCCACAACCACGTCAACGGCGAGCATCAATAACACGCCGAACTCAGTGACGTCATCAACCAGTGAAAATGGGGCTGCGTCGTTGTCGCGCATGGCCGGCAAACCACCCGTTGGATATAAAGGTTTATATTAGTGCTTTATTCATTCATACGATTGTCGCCTGTCTAGTCTAGTGCGTAGGTCGCTAGGCTTGAAAACTGACGGTCCTGAGTTTGAAACTTGGCTTGAGGCACAGATACGGACGCGTTGTTATGGGGTTTCTGCCATTGCCCGTCAATTTATTCAATTTCTATAGTCACTATGTAAACGCCATTCTGATATGGTATTAGTGTGCCTTGATAACTGCAGTAAGGAATAATTCCCAGTGAAAATTAAGTTTTGCATTGGTTCGAATGGCAAAAACAGGTGGCCCTGGACTAGCGATCAAAAATCGATTCAACTTGGGCCTTTTACAAAAATGTCATGTCAGAAGCTTGATTCCCGTAAGTTATATTGTGTTAGTGGCGACGTTTATTGTTTATCGTTATGTATCCTTCTATTACTCTGTTACATTCTCATTGTCAGGCATCATTTGTTCAGGTACGCCTACGAGTACGGCTGCCAAGCGCAACGTATTGAAAACACTGCCCACGGAGGTACTCACGGCCTACGCCCAGTTCCAAGCGGTTGGTGATGATTCGGATTGATTAGTGGTGGTGATTGGTGAATCGATTCCCAACAGAATTTTTTTTTCTAATTTATGGTGTTTGGTGAGGAATCCCAATCTGATTGTTTTTATGCTACAACTGAAAATTTGAGTCCCAATGTTAGATTCTCCTCTTCGTTTATTTTAGTACCGATCTGATCCAGATGGTTGCAGATAAGAACGTATATATTTTCATTTGATCATCACGAAAAGGAGGAATCCCACGGGAAACACGCTGTTTTTATCTCCTGTTGGACTACAAGTTCATACAACTTTCTAATATTTTATTTTTACAACTTTATTATTCCAGCTGTGGCGACAGACGGACAGCAAGTTGCCGCTCAGCGGACGTCCACGATGGAATGATAAGCTGGAGGAAGCATGTGTTCAGTTAGTTGATTTCTAACAATTTTTTT
Organism: Daptonema setosum; assembly: GCA_964036265.1. Lineage (NCBI taxonomy): Eukaryota > Metazoa > Nematoda > Chromadorea > Monhysterida > Xyalidae > Daptonema > Daptonema setosum. The sequence goes on from OZ038442.1 coordinate 10,806,228, forward strand.
TTTAATTTTCAAATTGGCTCGTTGGTGAAGTGGTTAAAGTGCTAGACTCTGAAACCGCCTGGCCGGCCGCACACGGGTTCAAATCCTGGGGCCGTCACCAAAAAGCCCATTCCTCAATAAATATGACTGTTCGCTATTATGGCAGTGGCAGTCAAACACAAGGGTGACCTACTGGCTGATGGTCGTTAAAGAATATGCCTTGAACATCCGATGGAGTGATTTGGAACTTGATTCCATGATATGCCTCATGGCAAGCACCATTCGTGATTCGGGACCCGGCGAAGTCTTGCTCCGAATGAGACAACCCAACAATGAAAAAAATTTCTTCAAACGTTTTAAACAAATATCTTTCGTAAAGTTTAGATTTTTTACAAAATCTTCATTTCAGAGTGATCTGGCAAGCTGAGCAGACGGGCGTGGCCAAACCGCTCATCAAGAATCTCAAAGAACTGCTCTGCTCGAATCTGAACATCAAGAATGAGTGTCTGTGGATGCACATCGGTAGTAAGCTGAAGGTGCTCAAGGCAAATAAGTTGGTGACAAATGGTTTTTTATTGAGCTTCAGTGCAATTTGAGTATTGTCTTCTAATCCAATGAGATGAGAATGCTATATATGTCCCCATACTACATTGAGTATATATAAAACAGATGCCGAAAAGTCATCTGTTCACTATCGCTATTCTCTTCAACCACACGTATTTTTAATGAATACGGGAATAAGATGGTCTCAGTTATCACCTATTTACTATAATAACCATTTAGATGGGCGACTAACGCGTCCAACTCAACTGCGCCCAACGCCGGGCAACAACAACAACAACAATCACAGAAGGAGTCTGATGATGACGATGATATACAATTGATTGAGTTTGCCAAGTCGTCAAAATCAACAACAACTCCGTCGACTAATAGTGCCAACAACAACAACACTGCCAAAACACCGGCCACCCCGCTGACCAATAATAATACTGGTTGGATAATGGGATAGATTGTTTTGTAACGATTAGGATGCAAATTTTTTAACGAAGAACATTGTTCAATCTATCGTGAGTCTGTAGAAAGGGACACTGCCTTCAATAAAAATCTGTGACAGAATCATCTGTATATGAAGTAATATTTCTCTGAGAAAGATTCAGCTTTACGAACTATTGTCTCTACGCCGAGTTTTACATCTCCAAATATGTCCTTTGTTTCATTCCTGTGACTTAACTTGGTAGTTCTCGTTGTCATTATGGTTAGGAAGGAACCCTGGATAAACTTGAAACTGAAACTTGATATGGAACCCCGTTACAGCCACCAAATCCACCACCTCATCAACAACGATCAACTCTGCTGCGTCCAGCACACCGTCACTGCCGTCCAGTCAGTCATCAACACCCCGTACTCTGACCACCACCACTGCCAATTCTGCCACGCCCAACTCAACTCCCAATCCGACCTCAAATAATGCCACAGATACTTCGGTATTCGACCGACTCGTACCCGATCTGCAGCGAATTGTAGTCGCCTTTAGAAAAGTTTGTGGCTTTACAATTTTTGTAGAATGTTATTGAATATAAGTTAAGATAACTCTCTTCTTCTCTAACCTCATTAATTCAACATTTAATCCCTTTGGGAACATGTTTGTTGCTTGGCATCACATGCAAATGGGTAATGATCCGAATGATTTACAGTTCTTTTGGACTCAATCAGGGGTTATAGGTTAGTGAGGAAAACAAATTCCGTGTATGTTGTCGACTGTCGTTATTTTTCAAGTAATTCTGACACAAAATTCGGAATTCTTTTAGCGAGGGGAGGGAATCATTTTGTATGTTTGTGGTATATTTTAGAGTTTATCCGTTTCACTTGTTTTCGTTATTTTCAGCGACTTGATGAGGAACCATCGTGGCGCAAAAACAAACGAGTACAATGGACTAATGAACTGCGACAGCTGATTCTCACGTTGGTTTCATGTAGTCATATTCATGTTTCCGTTTCTATAAAGGTTCCGAATAAAATATTCAGGATAAACATACAATAACTCGTAAAAGTAAAGTAACTAAGTAAACAGAGTGGAACGCCACGTAGGATAAACCTGGAGTTTGGAATATTGTTTATTATAACATGTATTTTGTTATGTGTTGCATGTATGAAATTATATTCTATCCCAGATCTCTCGTGACTCAAATAAATTTTGGCGCGCAATTCAAATTCAAATCTGCTTACATTGCAGCTGCGCCAACGAAGCGACGGCTCGAGGCGTGGGCAAAAGCCAGGTGTCCCTGCTCAAGGACGAGATGGCCAGCGTACTGCAGATACAGAAGGCCAGTCTATATAAGCACGTGTTCAACTACAATCCGACCACTCAGACGAATCCACCCAACCTCAACAACACCACCATTCAAGGCCGCGCCCCGCTGCCGCCCGGTCAGCAACAACCGGCAAAAGGTTGACGGAAAATTTGGATGAATGCATGTAGTGTTTGAAGTTGAAGGTATCTGGTGACACAGATGGGTATTTCTTTGGTGGGTTCATAATCGCGTCCAAAAAGAAGTGCTGTAGTCATAAATGGCAAGGATTTTCTATTGAAAAGCCATCCCACATTGAACAGACATTCAGTTTCAAGTTCAAAATTTCCCGACAATATAGGGTTGTTAATGTTTCTATCCATCGACTACTAATAACATACGGAAACGTCAGAGAAACAATAACGAGATGGAAGGTTAACCGTGTTTTTTTGTTCAATTTCAGCACCGACACCAACTCCGCGCACCGCACCTTCACCGGCCGTGGTGATTCCGCCACCGAAACCGGCGAATACGCCCAATAATAATGGTCGGTTTGAGTTATTCCATTAAAAAAACTGATGGTCGATAACATCAGGGATGTTGGATTCGAAGTTTCGTTTTCTCACTAGTTACCTCACTTATCGTATTCTTATCTTTTATTTATTTTATTTTTATCTATTCGTTCGTGTAAGTATAATAACAGACACTGGTTGAGAGCAAGCATCAAAAATAGATGACAAAGACAGCCAACAACCAAGATGATCTGAAAATAGTAACGAAAATGTGTGTAAATGTTTACAAATCCAGAATTTTTACAATATGAGATGATCTTGATCAATTAGCATCCTTTTTTGCAGCTGCGCCCGCCAAAACGCCACCTGGTGGTCCTCAACCAATCGACACGGAAATGGGATATGCCGAACTGATGGGTGGCAGTGGTGATCGGACCAACAAAGTAAGTGTATTTAACCTTATATTAAAAATTTACTTTTATCAGCAGTCTATTTGGTCGTCTGTCTAGAGTGCGATGCGCGTTGCACTACCGTAACCGCCAGTAAGTCTGGATCGATCAATGGCTGGAGATGACTGTGGCTCCATAGCTAATGATTACATAATATTGAAGTTTCTGTTTTCTGTGCCATAATTCCCGTTGAATATAGTTTCGTTTGTCTATTAAAATTTCATATATTATATGTTTATAAAAGTGTTTCAGCCATCCGCCACCCCATCCACCGCCACCGCTGCCTCCCGTCCATCCGTCAACCCGGGCAGCCATCCGCTCAGTCAGCAGAACCCGGCGGCCCCAGCCGTGTCCTCCAGCGACTGCATCGCCAAACTCAAAAAGGGTACGCAAAATAAACCTGCCAGTGGCAAAGTCGCGGTCGCAAAGCAAAATTTCACCACCCGTTAATATCTGAAATCCTGTTGCGTACTGTGGTGGTGATTTCAAACTGAGCGCCAATAACTTTCGAGTAGCAAGAACCTCAGTATAGGCTATAGCTTGGTTTGTGGTGGCGTGGTGTGTGTATTTCTAATGGTTGTAATACGGTGACTTGTTCAGCTCAGTTTGTTATGCTAAAAACTGAGCTGTGGGCTCTGCCAGATCAGCGTATCAGGTTTTTGGTCAGTATGAATCGCATAATGAAATGAGCCAAACAATATGAATGTTCACTAGTCGTTATGTGGTGTTCAGTAAATGTTTTATAGTTGGTTTCGTGTATGTTCTTGTGGGTTTCTGTTCATTTGAATGTAAAACTGGTTTTGCATCCCGTTGTATTCTCAGGCATGTAAAATATAATCGTCAATCGATGATAGGTTTTGGCAGAGTAAACTTTCTGTGCACCATTTTTTCTGATAAATCCTTCCATGAAAAATAATCGGACCCCGTATTTTTCGACGTTTATGAATAAATAAAACTTTCATGGCTGCAAGTTACAGTGAATTCTATTTGTATTTTTATATTGCAGCTGCCGAAATGAGTTGAAAGAATCGGCGCACAGAAAAGTGTTTAAGGGAATTTCACTCTGAAGAAACTCATCGTTAACTTGACTGTATGTACTCGCATGCGATTGCTGGGTTTTCGCATTCGTTTTCAATTCTAAATTATTCCTTGGTTGTGATATTCCGGTAATATCCGCCTCTCCGGTGATTTTGACTTCATGGCGTGATCGTGAACTATGTTTACGAAAAACAACTTTTACGAAAAGTACCCTATGTTGATATTGAAATCAGGACGTAAATTTTTTTGGCTGCTTGATGAATTTGATTTATGATGTGATTTTGTAATGTTCAACTGTTTCTCTGTATTTGGTTTGCGTGTTGGTTATCTTCTGATTTTGATAGTTTACATTGGCCGGTTTTTGTTGGTTGTGAAAAATGTTGATTAAAACTTAGTGACTTGTTTCACTGTCAAACCAAATACTCACTATCAGCAAAAACTAATTTTTAATTGTGTTATAGGATAGTTTTGTTGGTATTTTATGCTGCTTTCAACTAGTTTGGCCACCAGAAGTTGATATTTCGCTTAAATTTCATCACCTTTGCACGGATAATCAATGGCATATTCATCATACCTCTGATCAATTGGATCTTGCACTGCAATGGCTGGGAATCACACCGTAGTCGCTGGATTAATAAAAGGCATCTCTTGTTTTATAGTCAGAAACTCATTGTGATTGTTGAATAACGATTCCTTTATATAGTACGTTTCAACTAATTATCTAAAACAAACTATTCCGTTCATTATTATTAAAGAAAGCAAGAGATGTCATAAACTAGTTTACACCGATGCACTAATTCACCTCTCACTCAATTCGACACTTTATTCTATTCCATCATTAACTCAATAAACGCTGATATTCAATTAATTATTTGGTGGTTGTTGGGTTTGCATTTCTCTGAATAACGTACTAATTGCTTAACTTTGACTAACTAGTGGTAATCTAACACAAATATTGTTAAAATAACTGCTTGTTTAATCTACGAACTAATAGTAAAAAAACATTTAAAGAACAATATTAGACAGTTGCAAGATCCATCCATACCGCAACAACTGCAAATAATTTATTGTGTATCGGATCATATTTATACAGTCGTCCTTAATTATAATTGATTATGTTCTGACGGGATCAGTCCAAAGATTAACCAGAGCTTTGATCGGGTAAGTGTGCTGGAACGCTATATAATAAAACTATGTTAATCAGTTCTAAGACATCTGTCGAGTTCTAAGTAACAAAAAAGTTTTAGCTAGCAACAAACAAAAAAGTTCTAGCTAGCAACAAAAGGTTTTGATTTCAGAGATCGCTGGCATCGTGGCACATCCGCAGAGTCTGGTGGCGGCAACCAACAAAATGTTGGTGCTATGTTTCATCTTTTCACTAGCAGACGAGAAGGGGGAAGTGGAATTCCCCCTCTTTGGTGGGTTTAAAATGTCGAATTTGTTCCCTTAGGTGTAGAGAAAATGGTCTGAAGGCTGCTAATCCCCCCCCCCCCCCCTCTTTGACGAACTTCCCCTCCCTTAGGAGGATTAGCTCGTCCGCCGGTGCAACTTTCAATATAATGTGACGTCCGCTAGTGGTTTCAGTTAGTATATGAATTTTAAAGTTGACGCTCTTTTAAGTTCAGTCTCCTAATCAAGTGGTAATGCCATATTTTACTTTATTTTTATTGTATCATGCACATGTTAGTCCTATTTTGTGCCCTCTTGTCAGTATTTTATACATTAAGAATCAAATCAAAGTCAATATTTCAGTCAGCACGGTCATCTGCCCAACGATCTGCAACCATCGGTTACGAATCTGCTCCATTCGCTGATCATCGACTACGAGATCAACGAAGCCCAGTTCCGCGCCACGTTCGCCACGTGTGCCGCCTTCATCGGGTCGATCGTCTTCAAGGAGATTCGACCATTATTCAATGCGTTTGTGCCGGGTACGCCAGGTATTGAGTGCAGGTTCGTTGTATTTTTGATAGTCAGTCATCAAGGAACGGAACGGACATCCCATTCCATTATGGTTCGTTAATAGCACTAGCGGACGAGAAGGGGTGGGAAAGTGGAAATCCCTCTCCTTGGCGGTTTCAAAACGTTGAGTTTTTTTCCTAAGGTGTAGGTAAAATAGCCTGAAAACTGCAAATTCCCTTTCTTTGGAACGATTCCCCTCCCTTTGGAGGTTTGGCTCGTCCGCCAGTGGTTAATAGAGATAAGCCGTTATGTCACACTTATGTGGGTGTCTTTATCTATATTCCTATCTGAAAAATCGAGGGAATCTTCAATACGATAGCATTCACAATTAATTACAACACTGGATTTGAATTGGCGCCATTTTCATCGATGATTCTCGCAGACTGATCATCGGCACGGCCGGCAAGTCGCTGATCGACCGGGATCCGCGATTATCGGCGATTCTGGTCGATGCCAACGAGGTGTCGACCAAGATGGAGGCACAGGAACGGGCCAGGCTGCGACTGACGGATGATCGGAGTAAACATGTTCGTTTAATAAGGGATCTGTCATTGGTTTTTAGGTTTTAAGTAATGCATGATTCAGTTACAAGTGGTGAGTTTTACTTTCGATACGTAATCGTAAAGATATTCAGAGTAAACGTAAGTCTAACAGGTTCATTCAAAGACTGAAGGTTGTCGATGGTGTTTTTTATGTGCCGATTACCTCATGCTATGAAACAAGCAAAATGTTCGTATCTGGTCCAAGTTTCATGTGGGAAACATTTTTTTCTCAAAAACGAAATTCAACTCAAATTGTGTGCCAATAACGTTTGAGTAACAAGAAACCTTGGATAGACGACAGCCTTCCGTCAATCACATAACGACTCTGAACAATCGATCATTCAATGGCACTGACACATTCAATCAGTCAATTATTCATCCATTATGTTACAAAGTTATTCGCTTTTTCCTATCCGTAACTGGCTTATGAAAACAACCAGTCGTTCAATCATTCAACCAGATACACATTCATTATATCTATCAGTCCCTCATCTAACCAATCAGTCACTAATTGCAGGTGGATGACATCGTATCATCGGTAGTCAACGCCCAGAAGTCGCCACCCTGCACACCCAGTCAACCGACTACCACGACTGCAACCAGCGCAGTCAATCAGTCACACCGACAGTTGCCAAACGTCACCCAACCTTCTGTCAATCGACCAGTCAGTCATCAGTCACCCGCTACAACAGTCAGTCAATCTGTGACTGCACGACAGCCCGCCACTCAGTCTGTCAATCGACCAGTCAATCAGTCACCCTCTATGACAGTCAGTCAGTCTGTCAATCGACCAGTCAATCATTCCCCCTCTACGACAGTCAGTCAGTCTGTCAATCGACCGGTCAATCAGTCACCAATCGTCACTCAACAGTCCGTCAATCGATCAGTCAACCAGTCACCTGCTGCCACGACAGTCAGTCAGTCCGTCACTACTGGTCAACAAACAACCAGTCAGTCTGTCAATCGTCAGTCACTGGTCGGTGCCAATCAATCAGTCAGTCAGTCGTCGGTCTACGCCAAGCCAAGTGACTATAATATGGACGCCGAGATGTGGACGGCACTCGGTTTCGGTCCACAAACGACACATGCTGAAGCGAAACGGGGAATTGAGGTTGGATTCGTTAGTAAAAGATTCACTGTACTTTTTGACAATACTGATAGCCTTTTCATCGGGATATTTTTGTATTATGAGAGCGTTGAGATGAGATATGATAGATCGAGTTGATTCTTCATTATGATCTGTTTATCAGTCAATCATCATCAATACAGTCGTTATCCAATCGTCAACCACTCAGTTAACTACAGTTTTTGAATGTTTTTTAATCATTTAGTTAGTCAATCATTGATAATCTGTCATATTTGCAGGAAGTGCAACGTCTACTGGCCGACACGGCGTCAATCGCCACGTCGAGTCTGTCATTGACGACCAACCAGTCGCCGCGACAGACGACCACCACCGCCAGTCATCAGTCTGTCAATCAGTCATCAATGCCACAACAGCGATCAGTCAGTCACTCGTCATTGAATCAGTCATCCACACAAATGTCATCTGTCAATCAGTCAATGACGCATCAGAACACAGGACCACAATCGTATCAGTCATCACAACAACAACATAAACAACAACAACAACAACTACAACAACCACAACAACGCTCCGTCAGTCAGTCGTCGTTCAGCAATATCAATCAATCGCCAAGTGTGACCAACGCCCAAAGACAGTCATTCGGTCAACCAGTCACCACCAGTCAAAACAATCATTCATCATACAATCAGTCTGTCAAACAACAACAACCACAGTCTGTCAGTCAGTTACTGAACCGTCAGCCATCGTTTGACACTCAGCCACAATTCACGGTTACCACCACTCAACAACAACAGTCCAGACAACCGTCGTTCAGTATGAATGATCAGTTTGTCAGTCAACCACCACCACCCCGACAGTCGTTACCCAGTCGTCAACCGGTCAGTCAATCTGACAGTCAGTCGGTCAGTCAGTCATTCAATCAGTCTGTCTCGGCCGCTACGTCCTTACTGCCAGCGATGAGCAACACAGCACCGAGTATACCCTTCAATGTGACACCCTCCACTGCCCACAACAACAACAACACCTATCAGGGTTCGTATATGACTCAACAGCAACAACAACAACAGATTCAGCAACAGCAACAGCTGCAACAACAACAGCAGCAAATGTACAACCAACAGCAACAGTACATGCAGTCGCAGTTCAATATGTACGGGCAGCAGAATCGGCGGTGATTGGTCAATGAAATTCAAAAATTGGTTTTTGAGATCTGATTATATAATGTTATTCTAAATAGTAGAAGAACCTATTGTATAAATCGAATATTTATTGTTTATTTAATTTTTTTACTGGTTACTTATCGTGCATATACATAGTTCCATCATGTGTTCACACAAATTCCATGCTCATAATGCTGCATTTCACTAGTACATCAATCAAAACGTTGATCAATATTTCTGTGTTTATTATTATTATATTTTTGTTTTTATTTATTATGATCTGAATCGTTGACGCACAATAAATGCGAGTTGTAATATAATTTTGGTTGAGTTGAATGAATAAAGAAGCATAGTGTACCCGTATATACTTGGACGAAAAATCTCGTGAAAGACTTATTCGTGAGTAAATCATGGATAATGTATCATACCAGAACTGAAAAACCGTTGAAACCCCTTGTTCAGACCAAATTTAAGGTCCACTAGAATGAAGTCCAACATAAAAAGTCCCATCCCATACGTAAAAATTCAATATACATACCTTTTTATAAAAAAATTTATGGTCTTTCTGTTATTTCAATGCTAAAAATCGTTCAAAATCATCGACGAGTTGTTGCAATTGTGTGTCTAGCTGATAAGCAGCCGAGTTGTACAGGATGCAGTTCCAGCCAGGTTGGCCATCCAGCGCACACTCGGAGGGGGCATCGTCCACTTCTGTAAACTACAGAAATAGTAGAAGTATAATAAAATTACAATCATAATTATAATCCATATATTAAGATAATATGAAAGAAACGTCAAATAATACAGACAAAGCTAAGATATTGAAAAGAAAAGAAAAATCTAAAAAATATTTATCTTGCAATACCATATACTGGGAATACAATGAAACAATACTGAACGTTTACTCGAACGTGAGATGTATCAGTTTTTTTGGCGGGGGTTACTCAAATGGGTACATTTTTTCATATGTGGTGCTGAGCACCACATATGAAACACCATATATGACGTCATATATGGTAATAGTTATAACCATTCATGACAGGTGCTTTTTCATATGTGGTGTTTTGACTCTGGGGCTTCATATCAGGTTATATCATATATGGTGTTTTTCATATCCGGTAATATTTATTACCAGATATGAAATAGAAAACACCTTGTATGAAAACTTCATTCATGGTAATTATTTGGTCATACGTGGTGTTTATAACCTCAAATGACATGAGCAAAGTATTTCGTATAGCATATGAGGTGATCACCATGTATGAATGTAAAAAAAAAACAATTTTCATATAAGGTAATAGTTACCTGATATGAAACACGTTTCGCTTGTGGTAATTACCATATATGATGTCATTTAAGGTGATTACCATATATGATATCTTTTCGCTCTTGGTGATTACCGTATATGATATCTTTTCGCTCTTGGTGATTACCATGTATGAAAAATTTTCGCTCTTGGTGCTGACAATCCAAAAACACCATATATGATGTCAAATAAGGTGATTACCATATATGATATATTTTCGCTCTTGGTGATTACCATATATGATATCTTTTCGCTCTTGGTGATTACCATATATGAAAAATAACCGCTCTTGGTGATTACCATATATGAAAAATTATCGCTCCTGGTAATTACCATATACAGTGGCGCTCAAAAGTTTAGATACAACTTCGATTTTCTTGTTTTTGAAGGATAACTGCGGGTTCCACTAAAGTTTTTTTTTGAAAATTTCATAGACTGTTCATAATATTCACCCTAACCACTATATCCCTAAACTTTCATTAAAATTAGTGTTTATCTTATGTTCAGTGGGGAAAACCACCTAATCCATCGGTCGTTGTGCGCGTGCAAAATTGCATGCGCCTTCGACGTTTGCAAGGCCATTACTCGAGGGATTCTTTCGGAATTGTCCTCAAATTAAAAACACGTGTAAAAAATGTTGCTCCTTTAAAGTGAGGTTAGTTTGAGCTCTGTGTGGGCATTTCTCAGCCTGTAATTAAGGGATATCGGCGCACAAGTAACGATAGCTTCCCACTAACATATTTTCATCGTTCTAAATTACATGTTTCAGTAATGAAACTGTAAATTAACGTAATCAGACTCCAAAACTGATTCATATAACCGGTTTCGGATGTTATTAGGAGGTTTAACACCTGTTATCTATAATACTTCACGGTCAAGCAAATATCGGTACAAACCGGCCAATCGCACGCATTATGCAATCGCAGTTCAAGGGATCTATGGAGCACATCCTGCAGATTTTTTTATTGTGATGGATGTCCCAAGTCATTTTGTAATAGCTGAGTCAATTCCATAACAATAGATGGAAAATCAAAAGACTTAGAACCTTGCAAACATCGATAGCGCATGCCATTTCGCACGCGCCCAACGGCTGATGGGTGGGTGGTTTTCCCCACCGGACATGTGATAAACACTAAGGGTAATAGAAGTGAAGGGTAATATTGTTTATGTTAGTTATTATGAACACTCTGTGAATTTTTCAAGGATATAGGATTACGGAATTCTCAGATATCCCTCGAAAACGGAAAATTCGATGGTGTATCTAAACTTTTGAGCGCCACTGTATGAAAAACTATCAGCTATTAACATTTGAAGGGCCCATTTCATTGTTTGTATGGCTTCGGCTTAGTCATTAGCACAGACTGTTCGTCCTAAGCGAGATCACCGAGTATGAGGCTAAGAGTTAGTTTTCAGTTTAGGCTTAGGATTAGGCTTAGAGTTTGGGAAGGGCTTGGGCGCGTAGCTTCGCGGTGCTAACGGTTCAAGGCGGGGGCATAAAACTTAGGTTACAGTTTAGGCTTAGGCTTAGGCTTAGCCTTTGGAGAAGGGCTCGGGCGCTACGCGCCCAAGCCCTTCTCAAACTCTAAGCCTAATCCTAAGCCTAAACTGAAAACTAACTCTTAGCCTCATATTCGGTGATCTCGCTTAGAACGAACAGTCTGTGCTAATGACTAAGCCGAAGCCATACAAACAATGAAATGGGCCCTTCGAATGTTAATAGCTGATAGTTTTTCATATATGGTAATTACCAGGAGCGATAATTTTTCATATATGGTAATCACCAAGAGCGAAAATTTTTCATACATGGTAATCACCAAGAGCGAAAAAATATCTTATACGGTAATCACCAAGAGCGAAAAGACATCATATATGGTAATCACCTTAAATGACGTCATATATGGTGTTTTGGATTGTCAGCACCAAGAGCGAAAATTTTTCATACATGGTAATCACCAAGAGCGAAAAAATATCATATACGGTAATCACCAAGAGCGAAAAGATATCATATATGGTAATCACCTTAAATGACGTCATATATGGTGTTTTGGATTGTCAGCACCAAGAGCGAAAATTTTTCATACATGGTAATCACCAAGAGCGAAAAGATATCATATATGGTAATCACCAAGAGCGAAAAGATATCATATATGGTAATCCAATTTGATAATTACCACGTACGAAATCAATTTCATATGTGGTGCTGACATCCATATTATTACCACATTTGACATTAAAAATTGTTACCAATCATGAATGGTCTTAATTACCAAGCATGTTTGGTGCTAAACTGCCTTCACACATGGTAATTACCAAAAAATGTAACAATTCCATATATGGTGTTTATTCATATTTGGTAATTACCACATATGAAAACTTTTCGCTCCTGGTGATTACCACATATGAAATTCATTTGTGGTAATCACCATATATGCATAACGCGTCATTGGTGGTGTTTCATTTACGGTGCTCACCATGTATGACGGTCATATGTGGTGATTACCAGAAATGGACTACGTGTCATACATATATGGTGCTTTCATGTCCGGTGATCACCTTACATGAATGGTGTTCGGTTTACGTTTCATACTTGGTGCTTTCATTTATGGTGCTTTTCATATTTGGTGCTCGATTATTACCATACATGAACGGTGCTTTGAGCACCATCCATGTATGGTGCTGCCATATATGGTGCGCACCATATGTGACGTCATATATGGTGCGCACCACATATGAAAAAATGTACCCATTTGGGTAACCCCCGCCGTTTTTTTTTTGTTAAAAAAGTATTTATACCCAGTGAATTTGTGTAGTAAAAAAGCAAATCAGTTAATACAGAATCCTTACCTTTCGTGAAAATCCAACCGCGTTGTGCTCTCGTATCTTCGTCAGCCTCGATGCGAATCTGGAATGATGGTGAAGTGAAAGAATGTGTGAATGTTAAATGCAGCAAGTTTGTGAAAAAGTGAAAAATAAATGAACATAGAGTTTGTGATAGAGTGAGTAAGTTTGTATTTTTGGTGAGCAAGTGAATGTATCCGTGTATGGGAATAAGTTATAGAGTGAGTGTAATTGACTTTGGTGAGCAAGTTTGAACCCAGACCAACTTTGTACACACTCGCGGTGCCATCCCCAAGTGCCCACTCATCAAAGTACCGCAGATCACCGGGTCGTCGACAATCGGCCACCAGCCACACCATACAACGGCGATCCGCGTCAAACTGCCGAATCGCCAACTCACAAAAGTGCCCATCGCCATGTTTCTCTCTCAAATCCTCACCGAATTTGATCGCGTTTTTTCGGTGAATCTCCTTATATTCACTCGATGTTAGAAATTCGGCGTAGTCGAGTTGATTCTGTTGCGCATATAACAGTTTCAGTGGGGCGGAGATGTGCAGAATGGTGGCGATTGGCGCCGAATTCGGTGCGGGGTTTTCGGCGATTGACGCCAGATTTGAAGTGGGGTTTTCGGCGACTGACGCCAAATTTGATGCGGAGTTTTCGGCGACTGACGCCGAATCCGATGGAAAACATTTGGTGATTTGCGCCAAGTTTGGCTCATTACCACTGGGATTTGTTTTCTCACATGCGCCTCCCGTGATTTCAATTGGGCTTGTTTTTGGAGTTTCATTCAAGTTAGATGACGGTTCGGACAAATACTTTGTAGCTTCGTTCAATTTATTCAGTAAAGAACATAATCTTTCGGCGACGTAGTCTTTCCCAGATTTCCGCTTTCCGGAAAGCAAGATAATAAGTCGGGGATTTGTGGTTGATGACATTCTGAACTATGAGATCATTGAGTGAGTGAGTGAGTGAGTGAGTGAGTGAGTGAGTGAGTGAGTGAATGAGTGAGTGAGTGAGTGAGTTAGTGAGTTAGTGAGTGAGTGAGAGAGTGAGGCAGTGAGTGAGTGA